>LGAG01000327.1:267687-322733 GCA_001278395.1 Lerema accius | reverse complement strand
AATAACGTCTAACGAGACTTTAGGAACTTTTTATTCTAATGATGTTTATTTTTTTATAAATTTTTACATTCGTTATTAGTTTCTGAGATGAAATAAATGATTTTAATTAACTGGTTCACGTATCACTCGTTAGATGTTCACTTCAGTAGTTCGGCGAAATATGCTTAGGTTGTTGCACGATAATTTAGTTTTTGGCTAATAGAAAAAATATTTTGGGCGTTTCTCCAGCTTTAAAGAAAGGGGCACGAGACCTGGAGTTCCGAATGTTATTAGTATTTGACAATTGTTAAGACACATCTGGAGACATTCAAGCAGAATTAGAAACATCCAACACTTGGGGCAACCAGTAAATTAGCTCATCAACTAACACTGCAATAACGTGATGTAGTGTGCGCTCTCTGGATGATGAGAAAGACCCGTTTTCTATAAGGGCTGTTAATTGTAATGCGATCAAACAGTAAATTAAATTATTTTCCAGGTGACGTCGACGTGTCTGGACCACCGGCAGCTGGAGGTGACTCCGGAGTCATACCGGACCAGCTTCAAACAGACCTCGAAGCCCGCGAGCCAATCCGCGCGCAGCAAGTCCCCGCCGACCAGCGGCTGCCAAAAAAATTACAATACCAATAAGAAGTTATCCATATCCGCTCAATATAAGCCTATCCACAACAAATCTGAGTCGGGCCTCAAGCAGAAGAGCTGTCCGCTGCATAAAAAGAAGAAAATGAAGGACCCCGAGCGACTCCCCTTCGTGGCGGACCACTTCATTAAGACTTATTAGATTAAGTGCGTTATTGTGTTTTGTTCTCATTTTAGTGAACCCGGAAATTCGCTGATTGATGACGCAAATAGATGGAGTACCAAAAAATCGAGTATCTTCGAAACTTCATTACTATTTCCTAGAAGTGAAACACACTCGTTTAAAAACGTGAACTAACTAGATATAGTGTTATACGAAAATAAAAAAAGTTTCATCGTTTTATTATTGAAGTTATTCCTTAAATATTTTACTTTAAGCGTTTCTTCAGGTGCTGAATAAATGTTATTGAATGGTAGTCGTTTATTCCTGTTTCGTTAAGATAAATACAATTATTTGAAATTAGTTTCTGGATTATTCGCCACTATTGTAACTTTGTGCCATAATAAAAATCTGTAAATATTTTGTACATAAAGCGATAACTTGGAGTAAGGAGACATTATTAATAATAACTTTATGTTCGTGCGCCGCGAGAGATTTAACTACATCGAGATGCAATGCTACATTAAAATGGAGGGAGCTATTGAACGATTTGTTAGTAAGCCTTTAATTTAACAATACATTTTGAGCTGTAAAACGAGAGTATTAAAATCTGTATAACATTACAGGGCCATGACGTTACTTACGACAAGAATATGTTTAGTTGAACACTTATTTATATTATTTATTAAGTAATTTATTAATCTTACTTGTTTTTGGCTGGCAATTTGTTTGTGATTCCTTTAAACATTACTGTAAATGGGCCATCAAGATCATTTCCCATCTGTGGTGCAAATCGTTCAATATATTACGGTGAGTGATCTTTATAAAGTTTCCTACAACATAGGTAGGCAAAAAGCTTATTTAAATTTATCATACCTTAATGAAAAACATACAATACAATGCGAAGATTAATTAAGTTTTAAAACTGTAATATTATTGTACATAGATATTGTATCGTAGAAAATAAAGGTTGTACGATTATTATAAATGCGTTTAAATTATTTACGTTATAATTTCTTACATAAATTCTACGATAGATCTTTCGTATAGCTATTTATGATTGTATGTGATACAGAATGTTCAACTCGATAAACCAGCGTTTCCCAAACTACTAAAGTAGGCGCTGACAGTGTAAAATAATTGAATAATAGTACAACATACAATAAACTTTTGCGGCATAGTTTAGTAGGCAATATAAATTAACAAATACAGTCCAAGTGGTGTAATGTAGAACCAACTTAAAAAAAAAACAAATCACTCTTGACTGTGGTAATTGCCAATCAACAGAAGCGTTTGTTTGAAAACATTATTTATATTGTCTATTACATTAGGTATTGACATACAATCACATAGTAACTTTTTTTTTAATAATATAATTAAATATATTTTGTACCTTATATAATTTAAATTGTTAAAGGTTTTCGTTAAGTTAGCCATTGATTTCTAACACGTAGATTCATACGTTACGGTAGTTTCGTTACAATCTATAGTTATTTTGTGTAACAAATTACTTTTAACTAAAGCGTAGTAAATTCAATTATAGCAGAACAAACAGTTTAGTGGCACTAATCGCATAAAGTAACAAGTAATCGATCATCTGTAAAGAAAAAAAGAAAGGGCCTTATTGCAATTAGACTCCTGCGTTTTCTTTTCTTTGCTTTTCTTTTCTCGACTAAATCAACACACATTAAATGTAGCCGATTTACAAAACAGCCATTTCAACGCCACTCGTGCGGAACTCGCCATAGACTACGATATTTCGAGACACCCTTTCTCTCACTCACACTTATTACGAAACCCCAGGCAAGAAAGAGACAGAAAACGTTTCAAATAGCAGCTTGAGCAGTAAAGACCATGGACAAAAAATATTTGTTTGGTCTATTTATAATAATAAACAGTGACGCTTGTCTGTTTGCCGCGATCAGGATTTTGCTACTGTTGCTACATAAATGTGTCCATACTAGACACATAATTAGACCGAAATAGCGAGGTTTTAGTAGAAATCTACTGTGTATAATCTAGTAGGTTGTGTACATTCTAATCTGTGGTGTATTGAAACCCTGCAATAGATACCTAATGTTATTTCTTTTCAAAAAACTGTAAGGTGAGTAAATAAATGGCTCTTATGTAAATATGATTACTATTATGAACCCTGAATGACAAAATTACTTGGCAAACATAGTATTTGCTCAGATTGGCTGCCCGGAACTGTGTTTTTATAAAAAAAAAGATGTAGACAACTTGAATAATCTGAGATTCGACAACGAATTTCCAACACAATTTGAAAGGTGTAACTTTACAACAATAAAGTACGAACAAAACCATCGGAGCGAGCTAGTTTTTACCCAAATACTTGTTACACTGCTCCAATCGGTCAAGGAGACTACACAATTTTATTATTTGTATTGTTATAAAACTGACATCGACCTACTTGAGCTAATACTAATACCAATTTGATTGACTATCGATAATTATAATTTAAAACTGTCAATCTAAAAATGTTTTAAACTGATTTTCTGTTAGATTTTCTAAAAATCTATGTATTGCGATAATGTGACTAAAAGAAAACATAATAGAAAGCAATAGTTTTTTTTTTATTGACTGCTAGGAATGTCTTGGTTTTTTTTTTAATATTTTATGGCGAAGCAATTAAACTGCAATAAAAATGCCCCCTGCAAAGACACCTTTCATAGGCGACTGTTATTGAGATACATCGATTACAATACTACTCGGTTACAGTATAGTTAATCAATAGTTGCTATGTTACAAGTCAACTAGCGAATGCAACATTGGTAACGGTGACACGATTATTCAAAGTTACGATTGAATTGAATGTTGGGTTGATGCAATCTACTCGGCTGACTATCACAGTCGAATAGAACTTAATATCTCGTTGTAAGGTACAGCCCTACACATATTGCTGTATCTTCTTGAGAAAAATGTGCAAAAAACTAACAGGCTGTGCTTTGGTTGATAGTTTGTGAACCATTTAATTCTTTCTTTTAAAGGACAATCACATCATTAGTAGCTTGCTGTAAACTATTAGTTCGTTTGCTATTTTAATCTACTCGTATGTATAAAAAACTGCAAATCTCAGACCTAAAAGTGTATAGACTCATTCTTCAGTCTTCAAAAAAATGAAGTCGTTTTTCCTTTTTTTTACAATTTCACTATGTCACAAAGCGCGGCCTGTCGAGCAATGTACCGGGAAACGTTATCACTTGATAAGTACGTTATGTTTTTATTACGTCGCTCATTAAATTTGTTCTGAAGTCCCGGTCTAAATTTTTTGTCTGTGCTGCAAATAAAAAAAAATCTGTACTTATAGATGATTAAGGGCACATCTGATGATAAGAGACCATTGCATGTTTGCCTCAGTAGAACTATGTGTTGTCTGTTCACAACTTCTATAGGTACTGCAAACAATTCACTCACATGCTCTTAAAAAAAACTACCTACACATAAAAATTCTATATTTACTAAACTCTTAACTCGTCAAAGTGCAAGAATACAGCTGTTATTTTCTTAATCAGATTAGCAAGGTAAACATCGTAGGTATACAGCCACATCAGGTCGTTTGGTAGGCGTCCTGCAAACACCACAAAGTTATCTCTAGGTTACTGCTGCAGTTAAATATTAACCTGCGACGGTCTTTCACTCCTGCAGTTACAAGTTGGACGTTGCTACGATATGTGTTGAAGACTCTGATCCATAGGTAAGTAATATTATATGCCTATCTCTTAATATCACTCATATTTTTTTCGCGACTCATTACCTTATCATGTTCATATTTAATAGTAGATACCTTAACCTCAAAAGTTGTGATCATTGCTGCTCTAATAATTCATCTCAGTTAATGGGTCAATAAAGCATTACGGTTTAGCTACGCAAAGTAAGAAATTGTGTTATAAGATAAACAAAATTGTTTCGTTTCCTAGTACGCATTCTTTTCAGTAGGTACCTACTTTTATTGTTATAAAAATGTTTATAATAAGTTGCCTGCCTTATTATGTTACATCTTAGGTTTTAAGGTTAGCAAAGTGGGTGTGAAATATTTTGTTACCAATTCTTAGTTTGTTGGTGGTAGTTGCCACATAAATATCATAAAACACCTCATAAAACCGGCTTATTCAATAATTTATGAGCATTACTGACTAAATACGATAAGAAGTAGAAAAAATGGAATCAGGGTCGCAACTCGCAATTAAATTATAAAAAAGGAAATTGGAGGTAGATCGAAAACAAAGCGTAAGCAGAGGTACGGCCATTATCGCCGCAACGGGGGGCTTATTAATACCGCGCGACGTGCCACGCGGATCGGTCACAGGTTATACAAGTAGGTACCAGCTGCGGTGAGTAAAGGCATTCACAACCGTAGAATTTCACTAGAAAATTCGCGAAAATAACGAAGAGGGGAAGCGATTTGAACCGGGTTATGAACGCTTTCTACCGGCTTGCGTACATTCAGTCCGCCCCTGGCCACATCGCGCGAACGTCGCTCACCATCATATCCCACCCCGCGCCGGCCGCGGTCGCACGCAATCGTTAACGCAACGAATACGAAATTAGCCAACCGTGAAAGGACTTATATACTTATAACAAAAAACGTTTACTTCCAGCTCAGTACGAAATGAGGTACGTCATCTTGCTCTTGGTAGTGGCGGCGNNAGCCGTGGACGGAGGAGGAGGAACCGCAGGAGCCGTTCGAAGATTACGAACACGAGAGGGAGCGGAGAGACGTCCACGACGCGGGGCCTTACGAGGAGCACGCGAGGGTCAAGCGGTGCGAGGAACAGATATATCGAGATCGAGAGAAGCGTTCCATCGACGAACGAGCTCCGCGACAGGCCCAACAATATGAGGTGCACGAGGAACACGAGGAGGCCTCGTACCCCGCGCCGCCGTACGACGAGATGTTGGCCGCGAGCGCGGAACACTACCACGTGTACCAGTCCACGGGGGCGCCGGAAGCTGCGCGATACACCGAAGTTAGTCCGGGATCGTTTGCCGTTGTCCGTCCAGTGTCCGATGTCCAAGCTACTAACGCTAACCCTGCTTATTCTAACTTGAATGTGGCTCCAGTGTTGTCTCTGGCCCCCGCGCCCCAACAGAGTGCTGATCTGTCCGCGGCGGCCGGTCATCATCATAACAAGCATCACCGGGGCCACGAGCACGGCGGGGGCCACTCCCACCACGGGGCCCACCATTCAGGTCGCGGTGGCAAGGTTAGTACTTCTTTTTTTTAATATTAGCTAGGACAGTGCTCTTTCAAAAACTACCTACATTAATTTTTATTACGAATTCAACAGAATTATATGATTGATTATTTCACTGATAGTGGAAAAATATATTTACGTAGTTAATTAATATGCGACAATTTAACAATATTTATCAAACAGATCTATTAAACTTTTACCTATTTTAAATTATTGTATGTATTTAGGCTACCTGTAATTAGAGTGACACTTTTTACCAGGACCGAAGCAAAATTCTTACGGCAGCTGCATCGAAAACGTAAAGTTGTATATTTATTGTTTGTTTTATGTTAACAGCTTGTGTGTGACTGTTTATTTTGATGTGTTTGTGTTGTACAAATATTTCATTCCTCCATGCATAGCTAACAAGATTAGTTTTTTTTCTTATTCAAAAGATTTTTTTATTACAAAACAGCTTTTAGTATGACTTATTTCCAACTGATTACTCTTGAATGTAGACTTTTTTATTCACAAAAAAGAACAACAATAAAACAAAAATATTGTGACGTTATTTATGATTTAATTCTGTATATTATAAAAGATCTTTTACCATTGCCTAGCCGTCAATTTTCTATTTCAACTTCATAATAATAATTGTTGATGAGGTCAAACACACAATTGGAAACCTCATTTCAAAACTTCCTTCAGTAATTAATTTTTTTAACAATTTCAGAGCCACAAAGGCTACAGTACGGATCACTACGTAGACAAGGGCAAGAAGGGCTTCAAGACTGACCACAATCACCGCAAGGAGTATGAAGAAGCTGCAGGGAAGAAGAAGAAGAACCACGACATCGCCAACCACAGAGGCAGTCATGAGGAGGAGGCTCAGGGAAGTCGCGGCGCCAAGTTTGCTGAGAAGAAAGGTCACAAGAAAGGCCATAAGACTAAAGGTAATCTTTTTTGTCTTTAAAATAACATAGAATTTTTTTTTATACCAGAAACGCGCAGGGGAGCTACTACATGATAAGTGGTCATCGTTGTTGGTCACATTAAAATAATACCAATGCAACCTGATATTCTTTTTTAATTAAAATACAAATTAGGGACTGTTTTCGAAATCTTCATAAAATCCTTAAAAAATATTAATTGAACTGCCTGTCTTTAACATTGTAAAAGTTTGCAGGTAAAAGTATTTCTTTCTAATCTGTCATAGTTTTACACTAATCTAGGCGATTCGTTCGTCAATTATTTACAACTTCGATAACCCTCAGCCCAGCACGAATTGGTTATCGATGAAAATGTAATATTTGCGGCGAGTGAAAGCGAAAGTTGTTACATAAAGTTATTTATTATTGTTTAACCTCGGCTGTCAACGAAGATAATTTAGATTTAACAGTATTGTTCCACTATAATCTTAGTAGTTAATACCTACTATTGAGATTGGTTAAGCTCTGAATTTATATTCCATCAAAACCTGTCAATGAAAAACAATTTTTTTTCTAGTACTTACTTATAATTTTTTGTATTTAACATTAATGTACACCGGAAAAAGGATTACAGAGGCAGTTTAAAAAGAGAAAAAAATTAAAAGAAAAATAATTATTAGGAAAAGATTTTTTTTTAACTATAGATAGGTAGGTACCAAGACATATTTTAATACAAGTTATCTAACCAACATCCAAGGTTGAACCTGCAGAGTTCAACAATGTTGGCCTAGTCTTGAACATTAACAAAAAAGAACTCATCGAATAAACAACCTTTCCTTTCGCAATTGCCTCAACCAACCCCCTTCTTACAGGCTACCACAACAAATACCACAAGGATGAGTTCCACAAGGAGCACAAGTTCTACGACGACTACCACAAGAGCGGCGAGCACCATCGCTACGGCAACTTCAACGCCAAGCACGCCAGCAACGAGAAAGGCAAGAAGAAGGCACACCGCCTCGACAACGGGCACGATGTTGTAGAACGAGGCAAGAAGGGATACAGGTAAGGATTTTAATCATCATATCAACCTCTATCTATCCACTGCTGGATATAGGCTTCTCCCAAGGCCTAAGGAGTTATTTTAAATTTTTGAGGTCCGTTAAGTGAGCTATTAGATCCTAAGACGAAATAAATGAATTGAATTTGAATGTGACCCACTTTACATCTGCCCTCATTCTGATTTCATACTACTTGCAATTGAAAGTTAAGTAACCGTAAGAGCAATCAATAGATAAGATTGCGTTACATTGACTGATTTGTTCAGAAGAATAGGAAGTAGCTTTGGGGAGAAGAGATGGATTTAATGCTAACAATTCATTAATTGGATCACATTACAATGAACTGTGCTGTAAAATAAAAGCTCAAATGTGTAGTGGGTTTAATACTTCTTCTGAAAATGATTACCAGTTTGATTTGAGTTCATAAGCAGTTATTTATAATTTGTATGTCATATCTTTTTCTTCATTAATATTTTAAAAGATGATGTTCCCACACTCACTTTGCAATAAATTAATAAAATGTACCTACCGATGTACCCAGAACATTTTGTGTCAATGATCAGGCTATTATTGTGTGGATTGAGCTAGATTTATATATTATTTATATTACTTACATATTTTAATAATTCCAGCAACAAGGGCCACGTAGACTCCGAACACAAAGGTCACAAAGGAAAGTCTGGTCACGAAGAGTACAATGCGAAGAACGCGCAGAGTGGTAAGAAACGCAGCAAGGACGGCGGTTCTCATTGGGGCTACTCCAAAAACTAGCTTTAAACGACATTAACATAAGATCGGAAAACAGGACTGTGTTGTGCGTATACTTAAGAGTCTATTTTAGTTGCCTAAGATTATTGCGATAAGTTAAAAAATTATTTTAATAATCTCGGTTCCGGGAAGCGTATTCGAATATGTATAGGTACATTTCCCGTTCAGATGTTGCGGTGAAATTTTTGAGTAAGATTAATGTTTCTTTCTCTAGCTAGATCAATCAATGTTGTATTTAAAAAGTTGCATTTTGATTTTTAAGGTCTAGTTTCTTGGTGTTGATCTTACTAGTTGCTATACTGCTATACTATAATGTACAGTTACTACAGTACAGTTATACAGTTACTACACTGTCCACCGCATATTTTCTGATATGCAGAATTGATTCAAACCTAGGGTAATTTAATTAATTTATATTTTGTTATTTCTAAGCCTTTATTTCTAAAGGTAAGAAATGTTTATGTAAGCAGTCGCTCTCGACCTAATTTTGCCATATTATGAATATCTCCTGGTGTAAGATCGTTTGTAATTATGTTATAACTAGGTTGCCCGCCAAAGTTCATGTTTACTGAATACTAAAGACGTAATTTATACTAAAATATCCTATTTAGTAATTGAGTTTTAATACAAGTAAGATTTGTAGGTCAAAAACACTAACGATTGTATGTTCGTAAACTATTATGAAACACAATTTCATAGTGCATAAAGTCAGCGCTGTCGTGTGATAAAAAAAGTAAGTTGTTTTGTGAGACAAATAAAACAAATTTCATTCTCAAAAGACTTTGAACTAGTTCACTGTATAATATATTATGTTTTAAAAACTTTTACACTCTTTGTTTTGCTTGATAGCTGTAACGCAAGTTAGTTCGATTCAACTGTAGTTTCTTTCGCTCTTGAACCGTTAATTTCAAAAGAAATATTTATTGAGGTTAGTTGGTGATTGCCTCAGCCATTCGGCTTATATTTTATTTTCATTTCATCATTATGTAACTTGAAATTTTCTGATTAAATAGCATTGCGTTTTATTGAATGAAATTTGTTATTTGTGGCAGTACATTTACATACACTCGTTATGTTCGTTGTTACGTTAGTGATTTTATCATTAAAGGGCTATAAAACTTACATCAAAAGTGAGCTACTGCATGTTATTATTGTTATTAATTTCAATACAAGGTACGATAGGTGTTGTTTAATATTATTTGATATTATTCAAATTAAAATTGTAAATAAATTAATACTGTTTTTTCTTTCTACCCCTTCCTAGTGCGTTGCTGCTTTGTAATTAATTTATTCTTTTAAATTTTCTGGTGCAATTCTCGTTGTTTCTCTGTTACAGTAAAAGTGAAGTATAAATTTGTGAAAAAGAACAACAGAGAGTAGATTTTTTATTAATGTCATAATTTCACAAATATATATTTTAATAAAAATGCTTTTATAACCACTTACTTTGCAACAATATACTTACTTATTGACTTCGTTACGAATCTTAGTGTTTCCGCAAAGTAAAATGTTGAAAAAATTACAACGGACAAGTTTTCTTTTTAGAGTTGTACAGGGCGGTATGTTTTTTGAACTTTCTTCAGATGTCTAATTTTTACATCTCGTTACTTCATCGTAATTATAGCTTCAAGGTTTTTCGAGACCTTATTGTAGGTACATAATGATCCCACCACGAGTCCGCTGGCTCATCATAGGAAGGGCGGCTTGCAGGGCTCCCTGTAGCCGACAAAAGGTTCGTTGTGTTTGACATACACGGCGACGGTGTGGTGCGGGCGGCGCGGGAAGAACACGCGCTGACCAGCATCGTCCACAAAGTCGGTATAGTCCATCGTCCATTCACGTTTCATGCCACATTTCTCACAAATTTTTGCCCTGAAATAATTAATGTACTTAGGAATCTATAGCTAAAGTTAATAAGAGCATAGAAGTATGATAAACATCAGTAAAACTTTGGGGTTAATATGCTACATCCAAGTTTAGTCCAAACCTTGTACATGGATGGAGGTTAGATTGAAGATTTACCTACTATGCCATTAGGTGGTTCAACTGCCTGTGTGCAGGCTGTTTACATAAAAAAGGATTACTCACGTATACTGGCTCACAGCGATAATCTGAACGAGTGGATATCTGAGCTCCTCAGCATGTGCGAGCGCCGTGCGGAGGAGAGATGTACCGACACCCTGCGCCGTTACCTCTGCAGAGGTTCCCAATACTTCCACCTTAGAAATACAGTAAATATTAGAAAGGTCATCTGGTAATAATGATTCACATTCGTTTGTAGGTATCTGTGCAATACCATGCTAGCTGAGAAGTGGCGTACCTACTCGTATGTCTCGAACTGCGACCGGAATGCATTTCAAATGCTTTATTTTATAAGGTTACTATTGAAACATTTACGAAGGTCGAAACCTTAACGACACACTCGCATTTACATTGATAGGTACTGAGTACAACAACCTCAAGTAATCGAAATCAGGCACCATTTCTTGCTTCAGCGGGATGCACCACAAGCAAGACAGAAAGACTTGGATTCAAGTCTATTAGTAAGGTTTCACTATACGTAAAACAACCCAAATTAACAATATAGGTAATAGAAATACTCTTAATTGCGCACATTATTATATAAATACAATAAAAATACATTAAAAAAAGAATAACAATACAAAAGGCGGGCTTGTCGCTAAAACGATCTCTTCCAGACAACTAATAAGTAGGAATTTCTGCAATCAATAAGAGATGGAAGGTTGCACATCGTTATACATAACACTTAATTAACAAGAGAACAGGAAAAAAAGAAAACACTAGCACAGTAAATAAGTATCACACTGACCTCATAAATAAAATCAACGTTGTACTTCTGGAACAAGTTGGGACTCCGCAAGCAGTGGGCGGTGAAGTACATCCGGTTCCGCTCCGGCGTGGACGCCGTGTGGTGCGCCCACTCCTCCAGCTCGTCGATGGCCCAGGGGAAGATCTTGTTCGAAATACTCACGCCTATCAGCTTCTTCTCATTAGTGCGCTTCAGATGCTCGATGGCAAGGAACCTGTCGCCTTAATAATAGTGATCTGGTTATAGGTATCTTCTGTCTAAGGGAGGTATCTAAACAAGTGCATATTCAATCAAAATATTCGTAAAATGGAAGCAAGAAAGCTGTTATATCAGTCAAGCCTGACACGATACAAAGATATCGCTTCGCGTCAGTTGGAAAATAACAAAGATCGAATCATATACCTCTACTCCGGCAAATAAAATAGATTTTGATTTTTGGCGGCCCAATTCCTGTGTAACTCTAATTGATCTATTTCTGATATTACCCTATCTAATGTCACATGTAATTTGTGTTAATTGACTATATTCCTAATTGGTTGATTTTATACTTACTTACGTAACGGCCAGATTAACTTACCGGAATGAGCATACTTGTCGGTGAGGATTTCAAGGTATTGGCAGTCGAGGGACATCCAGAGACCGATGATGCTAGGCTCCCGAGGCCAGTACTCCGTGAACAGGAACGAGCGGATCTGGTTGGCGTGGCTCTGATTGCCACGCTCTATGGTAACATTGCGGACGTCGAAGCACTACAGAATCAAGGGTTGTATAAATATTAAAAGATGGTCTTCATTTTGTATTGATTTCAACATCAGACTTGTTTGAACACCAAACTTACTGGCCTTTTATCCGGGGGGAAGACGCAAGCATCGCACGGAGAACGCCTTCTATGAGTTTCCTTTTCCGCACTAGAATCAAAACGACGTTGGAACAGAAGCCATTGCGGGTGAAAAACATTTTGGAGCCTCGCTACTCTGAAGCCCGTTCTACTGACGACTTTCAGATAATTCATTCTTATACTAAGGCGGTAAGGAACAGTGCTGGTCAATGCAGCTGCATTATATAAATTAAACTTAAGAACTACTACTATTTTGTGAGGAATTACTATACTACTTGTTACATGATGCTTAAAATTTTGTAAACACAAATTTGTAAACTTTTGTTGATCATTAGAAAAAGGTGTCAAAAATCATTACTGTCACATTTTTGTTCTCTAGTTTGTTCTTAGTTTTATACTCAGGTTGTATGCTGAATTTATTAAAAAGTCTATTGAATAAATACTGACCTTACACAAAATAATTCCTGTAATCTGCAGCTGTTTGTACTTACTGAAAAAAATCAAACATCAATTTTGACAATATTATCGATAAAATGCCGTCTTATAAAGGATAGTAAAATTTCGTTTTCCATTAAAATGCAAAGCAAAACCTCGTAATAATGAGCCTCTTAACTATAATAATTCACCTTTGCTGAACAAAATTATGTCAACAGTGATAAATTTGATAAAGTATTTAAAACCGAGACTGCTGAAGAAGCCACCTGTCATATTGCAACACCCAAAATGTCTACAGTACTGGCGAGGTTTTGCGGATAAACCATCTAAATCAGAGACAACATCAAAACAAATTGTGGTAGCAAGTGTAAAGTACCTACATTTTACTTTGAATAATCAAATTCTATGAAATCTGGAACTTACACAAGTGAATCTTTCAGAGAAATGATATACTTACCTAATCTCGTCATGTTAATTATTCTTCCTGTTTTACTAGCTTAAATTTAATATAAATTAAATTAGATTGGACCTGTCATCCTGTAAATCCATCTAAATAGTTACTTTGTAGGCTCATGGACCTGAGTCTGAAGAAAAATTACGGGTGCGTCGAGCCCGACCGGCTGACGTCCCGCGAGTACTTCGGTTCGTTCGAGAAAACGCTCGCGTAGCATGGCCTGGCTTCGCAACCCCACATCCTAACTTTCACCTTATTTTGGGAGATTATGTTGCCAGAGCATTGTCACAAGGTAATTGAAAATATCATTCTACTAAACTTCGTGAATACCTAAAATGAAAACTATTTTCTTCTTACCTATATCTCCATGTTCTTTTTTTGCCAATTTGCAAATTTTAAATTTTATTTGCAATCAGATTCACTTATCTAACGCATTATTACACACATACAATTGCCTAACCTAAACAGTTAGAACTTAAATAAAAAGCTCGTCAGAATTTCGTTCGATTTTTTTAAGTCCAATAACATTAATACAATATTCAGCTTAAGTAAAAAATATATTTAAAAGCATCAATCAACAGGACACTCAATGCTAGCCGAGCAGCAGGAAGTAAAGCGCGGTTGGAATCAAATCCGAGGCCTGGCTATCAGCACGACGACGTGTCCTTGGGACTCGCTGATGCTGGAGAAGTGGGCCAGGTGCGTCAAGTGCAAGAGATCACGACAACTGGTGCACTTCACCGCGCATTGCTTGCGGGCTCCCGCTCTCCATGACAAGTACAAAGCCCACAACATCTTGCAGGTATTACGTTTTTATACGAATTTATTGACCCAATACGGCACGGGATATGATACTCCCAATAGTATTAAACATAGTAACCAGCTAAACCTGCCAAAATGAAAAGGAATCATTGTTGCTTTTCAAAACTTTTTAGGTGCAATTTACACAAGTCCTCTTATCTAATAAATGGTAATGCCAAAAATGGTTGCTACCTTGTTAGACAAAGTTATCCGAAATGTTTTCAGGTTATACTTATCGTCCCAGCTGATATTCCAAGAGCACCAGAAATAGTGCACATGCTCGCTAAGAACTCCATCCAACGTGGCCGCGAAGTTGGATTACCTGTAATACGGTTTGACGTCACTAATGATCATATGTTAGTACCACTGTCTTTCATTACTTTCAAAATTTTCTCTACAGCAGGATAAAATCCACTATTATTTATAAATTTATATATGTATTTTCCAGAGCGAAGGCATTAGAAGGTTTGAATTTGAAAAAAGAGTGGGAATTAGCTTACAATTTACTTCCCGAAGCTGTAAGAGAAGGGGAAGATCTTAATGAGAATGTGAAGCAAGCTACTTCTAGCGCAGAAGACGATGATTTAGATTTTGACATAGAGGATAAGGAACGAAATAAAAGCAATTTCATCACAGTTTATACGGTGACAAACTACACAACCAAGATATAGTCTAGAGAACTTTAAAAAAATCATGTTTTCGGAACTTTTTTTCAGCAAGAGTGTTTTATATCTTGATAATTATTATAAGTGACGCGATAAGACGGCTCTGATTATGTAATTGAATAATTATCGTTGTTTTATTTAAATCATGAGATATTATATAACCAACATTAGTAACTTAACAAAGGGTTAGTACTCGGGTTCTCTACCCTCTTTAATCACTTGCCTAATACAAAACTAAACTTGGGTTTAAGATAAGACAAACTAAAATTAATGAAGACGGTCTTTTACATAATATAAAATGAGTAAACATTTGTAATGTTTCACATTGCTCTACTTTAAGATATTCTGTAAGGTGTTACAAACTATTTCATACTAGTTTTTCTGTATATCGCGATTGCTTGAGTTGAAGTAACTTCGACTATTGATATTTTTCACAAACATAGCAATGCCAATGCAATTCAAGCAACTATTATTTGGTAATCTATTTGATTACTTGGCTCTTGTTGAAAGCTAAAGAGTTAAGTTTTAAAACTTTGTAAAAAAGAAAAATAGGAAACAAACTTTATTTTGCAAACCTGAATATCATAAAACTATTTTTTTTTAGCTACTCCATATTGTTTTGCCTTCTAGGTAATAGTTTTAACAGCCTTCTGCATTACAATAATGTCGGTTTCGGTAGATTTCAAATCAGTAATCATTTTCTTATTACGTTTAATATTAGTATATTCCATTGACACAATAATAAAATATTAAATTTCTATTAGATTTCTAAAGCTGGCCTTTAATACTGTGGTCACAGCTAATTTAAACTCTGCGGTCATTCATGATAAACAATCCAACGGTCCATTGGTCTTCAGTAATAATAATTTTGAAATTATCAAAAAACAATGAATGAAAACAGCCCAAACCGTAGTAATTCGTTCACTGTTATAAGGACTTCGCAAGTAGGGTCGACGATAAACGAAATATTGTGAAAGACAATTTTAAACCGCAATCGACAGTTATATAAAATACAAGTTCTGAAAAATGGTACGGAGTTTGTGGACGGACCCGAGCACTGAGGAACTTTTTATACTTTTGGTAAGATAACAAAATATTGCTACTTATTTTTCTCAACGACACAAAAACCAAAGATAATTTTGTTTGGACTCACTATACTGAGGCGTTCGATGATTCGTGAAGTGTTGAATTGACAATATTGGAAGTGAATTGGAAAATTGGTTTCATTTAATGCATTACAGTTTTTCAATTTGGCAGCATCTGCATTATATAAGACAATCATCTGCTTTAACAATACTATATTATGTACTTATTCTATGTTCAAATCCAGATCATTATCGTGCCTTCAATTTATGGTACCTAACCAATTATTTAGCAGTTTATTTGGAGGAATTGGCACAATGAAGTTACAGCTACTGTGCCTCGGTCTGCTGCATTATGCTTCTAGTTACTCACTGACCACTCTCGAAGACTTGGAGATCGCCGATGACGCGACATCTGTGGGCTCTTACATACGCGAAGTCAGAGCTGCTGCAGTAAGTGAATACTTCTGAAAATACTATTAGTAAGCAACTACAGAACCTCTGTCGGTCTCCGCTCATGTAAACCGACTGCGCCGAATGTACTCAAATCAGCGTCACCGATCCAAATGTGATAGTTCAGTTCCGTTTTCTGTTTATAAAAGTTTAAAAGTGCGACAGAGAAATTTTCGCTTCAAATATACATAATTATTTAAATCAGTTACTAATTTTGTCTAAACATAATAGGCACAAAATCTTATCTATTAAAAAAAATTTAGTAAAAATTAAACTATAGAGTTTGACTTAACAGTAGGTATAGCAAAACTTGAAGACATCACTGAAAAGTAGAAGTTTCGCGTATAGAAAATGATAACTTACTAAATGTTTTTTATTTCCATTTCTAGCCGGAATCTCATGAGAAAAATAACCAAGACGAAAGTGACGCAGAAATTGGTTACTCACGCAAGAAGGAGGGAGGTGCACAGAGAGGGTACCAGAAGTTTGACACCTATCAGAAGAAGTCTGGAGATAACTATGCTATAGCGAGGGAGGATTCCTTCGGATATGATGACGACGGCCAAGAAGGGGCTTACAGCCAGAAACAAGAGAAAAAAGGTGACAGATTTCTGCCATTTGTACGAGTAAGGCGACCTATTAAATTCGCAAGGCGGCTATTTAGATGGCTATTTTAAAAATACATGAAAAATTTTATATTCTTAGTGTAGGTACTAAATTTTTAATAGCTAAAAGATAGTACTTACCTAATTATTTTTTACATTAATAAGTACTTGTATCAAAAGAATTTTTTTCATTATGTTTTGGTAAATAAAAATATAATTAATTATTTAATACTTACAGAATTTTTATTTAATGTATTTCAGTTAACCCTAAAGCGGAACGTAAACAGGAAGCCAAACCAGAACGCAAGCCGGAAAACAAGGCGGAATTTGATGATAGTGAAAGAATAACCCATCAAAATGAACGCATAGACATTCATAAAGATCCTGACGCGCCGGAATTTACCAAACAGAAGCATTATGCAGAATTAAGGTAAACATAATGATTATTCTTTACCTTTACTTTGTATGCTGCAAAGTAAGACACAGCAGTTAAATTCCAAAAGAGCGGTCGAACAACGCACACCAAAGACTACTATGACGCACACGTAGACACGATCAACTAACTGGTTTGGGACCCAGTTTAGAACAGTACAAAATTGAATTACACATAATTTAATTTTACAAAATTACGACCGCACGAAGGGTGCTTTATGCATTATCATTACCTACCTTACATTTTAAATTTTACTCAGTGTGTTTAACTTGATTTTTTTTTTCAGAGAGGGAGCAAGTGACGGCAATGGCGGCGTAGAAGCTTACGGACACGACCGCAAAGATTACATTCTGCCAGAAAAATATACTTGGGGAAAGGATGATGAATATACTTTTTAAGTAACATTTAATACTTACTCTTAAATAAATAATTACAAAGTAGGTATGAACGATTGGGACTGACTGATTTAGCTTAGTGTACCTAGTTCATAAAAACGGGTGTAAGCAATGTTTGGTTTAAGATTTGATGTAAGAAAACTATAGGTACCCTAACTAAGATCGATTGCAGGTAGTTTTAGTATTATAACCATTGTAATAGAAAGAATTATACATTTAATTATAATTGCAAGATGTTATTTTATGCAGAGACATAATAAATAAATAAGAAGTTTATAATATGCCTGTGGTTTTATTAAATCAGTCACATCTTTACAAGGTCTGATTTCCATAGTGCTCTAGATGCAAACATGAAACCATAGATCATAGCTAAGTTAAGGATATCTTATCTGTGTCAGCGTAGACCTTGGACCATAGATCAGATCGTGGACCTACGCTACGCAGCACTCGATTGACAACAATGACGATTCCGAAATCTGACGTTTGATATGACTGTGACACTTGTCAGAACCGCATAGCGCATAGGTTTCTGTTTTGGTTTGCCTTGTTTGTGCGACCGAATCAATTCTAAACTGAACAATATCATTTGCGAAACAAGCAAAAAGTGTGTCGTTGCATCTGTGATGTGATTCTCGAAGGCGCCTGCCAAAACAACGATGGAGGTGAAAATCGACTTATTTGCGGCAATAATACTGGGCATCGTGCACTGCACTTTCTCGGGTAAGGAGGCAATTATTTAATTGAATCAATTTATTTCGAACTTGTTGTAGAGTTTTATTCTTTTTAACAGAGCACTTCCTGCCTTGCAACGTGACGGCTCTGGAAGTGTGTCCGGGAGAGAATCAGATATGCATTGAATCTAGATTAGAATGCATTTGTGTCGATGGATACATCAGGGTAGGTGACGAGTGTACCCAGGAGAGCCCGGGTCATCCGGCACACCACGACGCTACGGCGGCCGTTGTCTCGATCTTCACCATAGCTCTTATTACATGTGGCCTTGTGTTGGTTGTAAGGAAGTACAAATTAGTGGAATACATCCGACAGAGATATAACTCGAGGAGGAACAATGACATCATGTATGAAGATGTAATGATTGGGCACGACGATCCTCCGCTCAGTCCATAGTTGCATTAGTTGCAAGAGTAATTTATTTTTAGGTAATAATGACTCGTTGTTATTGTTGTTTGACAATTCCATTGCCAGGTTTATATTGTTATACACACTTTATTTACAGTTTTTTTTAGAAATTTTTTTGGAAGTTTTTAAACATTTTATATTAAACTTAAATCTTGTAGAATAATAGAATTTGACTTTATAATTATGTTTAATTATGTATTTGATTACAATGGAGTCAAACCAATTTGAATAATGTACTTGTTTCTGCTTACAAGTTGTATGCTGCAGTTACTGTTAAGGAAAAGTTTTAACAAAATGTTATCTATAAAATAAAAATTGAGATTCTATCACATTATTTAATTTGTTTCAACTACAGGTTTTACCATCGGAACATTATATCAGACTCATAACAACATTCATTTCAATTTGTGATAAGAAGTAGTTGTAAATCAAATTATTAATATCAAACTTTCAATATTGATCAATAAATTATTTGTTAAGCTCTACCCACATAAATGACGACTATTTTTAGTTGACTGTTTATTCAACTAGTTTACATAATACGGCTCTGTTTAGATAAATTAATGTACATCAATGTCATCAAATTGTATCAGTAAATTGTCTAGGGTTATTATTGGAATTTCAATATTAAACTGAGCAGCTTTTAAAATAGAATTTAGTGTGAAAATGACAATGTCAGTAACAGGACTGCATTATTTGGAATTCTGTGGATTTTAAATGATTTTTTTTTGAATTGAATAAGTAACAATATCCAAAACATTGACTTGAATTCACACCCTTTTTAACTTTATAAACAAAATATTTTCTATTCAGAAGACAAAAGAATAATTGCAAATATTTATTTATTTGTAACTGCATGATCACAATAAATTAGTTTCACATGAACCTGGTAGGGCATCGCAAATGGTGTCTTGTACTAAATATATAATATAAATAGATTTAAATTCAATAAATGAAATAACCTGATTATATTTTGAGTTCTATGATAATAGCTATTATTTTTTCCTAAAAATTAATTAAAAATGTTATTGTAATCAATTATCAAAGATTATGTTTTGACAAATTTGAAAACAAGTAACATCATTTAAAAGAGGTTTATATTCCCCTTTGGTTTGATTTGAATAAGGTCATAACACTATCCTTTTTCTTTTCTAAAGATATCTTAACAGTACATATTTGTTAATACCTCAACATTTTACACAAACACCTGGCAATAGGAAATTTATAACAACATTATCTGTGTTATAGGTATCAAAATATGAATGCATCTATTAAATACATTATTAATGTTGACGCACATAAACCTTGTGTATCAGATATCATTACAATGAGATTATCCCCATTATACAATGATCTGTATAACAGTTTACAATGCTGATTTTGAACTAAACATTGTAATATACAATTATAGTCATAAAAAATTTAATTAAAAATCTTTATAGTAATTTTTAAGCTTGTTCTGTGGAAACTTAGACCTTTACATAGTGATGATACACATTTGTCAAACCCTATGGAACCTAATTTGTCAGTTGAAAAATTATTGAAATGCAAAATAAGTGTTATAAAGTTCATTAATATTATTTAATTCATATAACACTTAACTCAATGATTTGTAAGTACTATTGTATGTTCATACCTTATTTTAATATTTTGTTTTATGATTCACAAGTAAAATATTATAGATATTTTATACTCTGTAAATACCTAACTAAGTAATCAATTGTTATAATTTTTGCACATAAATTTCTTTTGTAGAAGTATTTTTAGTTCGAAAGTTAATACAATATTAGATTTTATAATAATCGTCAATAAGCATAAAATGTTGTTTTTGATTCAATTAGTAAATACAAGTATTGCAATCTGCTATATTTAGTTTTCAGAGCTGGCACAGCTCTCAAATTGTATATTCATTGTTTATAATGAAAATCAAATATTTTGAATAATACTCTTGCCAATGATGCCTAATTAACATTTCTTGAAGTCTCGAAGTAACTTATGTTAAAATTTAGAAATACTATGTTAAAATAGCAAGGTCCACAGAAATAGAAGGTAAAATGTGATGATGAAGTTAGAACATTTATGGAAATGTAAACTGTGTTTTAAAATGTATTCTCAATAGTTACCAATATAAGTTATACTGTTGTATATCTACTTACCATGATGTAAGGCCTGTTCCCTAGTTGCTTCTCTCCTTTAAAAACACTCAATAAGGAGACTTAAAAAAATACCGGTCATAACTATAGAACAAAATGTTGCAAATATTTCTTATAAGTTATGTTTATTTGTGCTCAATCTGACCAAAGACTGAAGCAATATTGAAATGAGTTTGGTTCCTTTTAAATTATAACAAATAACACTAGTGTAAACAACTAACATGACATTAATTTTAATTGTAAATTTTTATGGAGTTTTTTTGTTAATTTGACTACAGTTTCATAGGAGAGTAGGTCTCGAGTGTTTTACTAATATTGACATTATCATCTTTAATCAAGTATTATTGAAGCAAATTTTAAAATTATTTAAGCTTCATGTCAGCCGTAACACTCTTTATCTATTTTACCTCAAATAAGCAAATTTTTAAAGTATTGTTTTGCAAACAATTGATCCAATACTATGTGCTTACAAAATTTAATTATGGGATACTGTTACATTTGCAAAATAAATCATGCATTAGTGATTTTTTTTTGTGTCAAATAAAAATGATATAATATTGTATTGATAAAGATACCTAATTTAAAAAATTTACGATTGTAATATTTTCTTTGTGCAAATTCTTATAACATGTATCTAAACATTTTGTCATCTTACTATAATAACATAACAATTATATTTTTAATGTTACCAGATCATTTAGGCATTAGCATTATGCATAATAATTTCAAATAACTGCACAAACCAAAGTTATTTAGTACCCATGCATAGACATTTTACTCTGAAGTAGCTAATCTGTTTTTTGCGTCATTTATAAGACAAAAAAACAGTAGGTTTTTATCATGTTACTTTATTTTATTTACTTACTTTTATACTTCATATTATTGCAATCTGTCGATGAATATTTTATGAGTATGCATTTCATTAGTATTGTATAGTAATATTACAGTGCTCATTATTATTATAAATAGGTATGTGATTATGTAATATTTTTACTGGATATGGATTATAAATGGAATTATCATTTAAGTTAACTATTTCAAATGGCTTCCGTTGATAACAAAATATTTAGACTCAGTGCTAGCATTGATTATTTTATGTTTTCCTGTAACATTGGATATTTCTTATCTTTCGGTGATCTTTCGTATATTATTTTAATAACTGACGAAGTTTTGCGCGTTTAAGGCAGCCTTTATAGCGTTTTACTGTAAATAAGTATGAAATAATACATACAATTGTGTAAATCATTGTTACATTGTTTTAATACTTTTAAAATGTTTACCTAATGACAAGAATATTTTACGAATAATAAATATTACAATAATAATGTTATATTACAAAGATAAAATTAAATTGATCCAAAAATAGAAGTGGTACAATTATAATGGATTTTCAAGCAAGAATTAAAATTACTGTGACCCCAATATATTATATTTTTAAATGGAAATCAATTCAAATATTGTAATGGGTAACGATACATTTAATATTACATTGATAATGGTTACTAAATACGAGAATATTCCAAAATGGAAATTCGTTTTAAAGTTTCTCAGTTAAAACGCATAAAAATATTGTATTTCATATTTTAAGGTTCCGTATAAATATGTAGAATATTTATTGTAAGGTTACTAAAATATGTAAAAGTGGATATTTAAATCATATATTTTTCAAAATAAATACTCTGTGATATTATATACTTTTTATTTCTCTGTACACATTTTTCTCTTTCAAATGTAAATGTTTAAATCATTGATTACAAAAAAATAAGGTAAGGTGGGGTAAGACTAACACACGGGGCAAGACTAACACTGTCTATAAGTTAATAATAATGTTTATGGTTTTGTAGAAATCATTTAAAATTAAGAGTTGACATTAAATAACTATTAGTTAACTAAGAATAATTTATGAAATCAAAAGTATTCACATTCCCTGTAGATTGACAATTTCCCAGTACACAAATGCATCAGTCAAAGTGAAATAACCATAGAATAATAACACATAGAAGTATAGTCTTCATACAAACGCCATGTCTAAAGTGAAGCACAAAACCGATTCACGCACACACTGACAAATACGTACGAACGCTCGGCGACACGCACACATCACAAGTGTGATGGTTGCCAGGTGTGTGCAGTTTACCCGAAAGCGGGGAATAATTCGGCGGCTGATATACGTTTTTAGCAATAATTACACAAATAGACGAGAATGTTAATTTATACTTATGGCTAGATATAGTGATGTAATAGGAAGTTTTTAACGTATGATAACTGCTTATATTTTAAATAAGTTCTCAAAAGTGAAACAAGGGCTGCTCCACTAGGTTAATATCTATATTAATACGCAAAGCTGTGCGGACGGATACCATGAAATGAGCAAAAAAACATCAACGCATGTATTTTTACATTTTATTTTATATTATATACAATATTTTACACAATTATTTATTTAATTCCTGTGTAACTAAAGTAAAGGGTTCTTATCGTAAGCTTATTACGATGAGTAAAAATGGAATAATGCCGCAATGGACTTTTTGCAACTTTTAGGAAAAAACTATCTGTCTGTCTGTTACGCTTTCACGCCTAAACCAATGAACGAATTTGAATGATTTTGATGAAATTCGGTATGAATATAGAACTGAAATTGGGAAAGGACATAGGATACTTTTTATCGTGAAAAAGGGTGTTGCGCGATATAACCGTATTCCACGCGGACGAAGCCGCGGGCGTAAAGCTAGTTGCTGAATAAAGTCTAAAAATAAAAATTATAATACCTTGCACTGAAAATCGTTTTTGTAAGGGCCATTGCAGTTTTGTTCCATAAACAAAATATGTACGAGTAACTTAACAAACAGTAATAACGCTAAACGATAACACACTCAAACCCCCGCAGTAGTATTCCCTATGTTGCGGGTGGCATGGACAACACAAATAACACATCACTAACACCCGTGACCCTAGAACAAAATCGTGTAACGCTGTGTTATAATGGAAATATTCAGTTTAAAAACCTGTAAATTGTATTTGTTTCCTGAATAATTGCCGCTTTGATAATTTTGTTTTTAATATATTGTCTTTTTTTGACTCGTAAAAAAGACGAATGCGTAAATATCTTTCGATAATCAGATGTGTCAAATTATTGGCATGATATTTCGAATTCACATGCTCCTCTGAATAAGGAAAAATAGACCTACCAACAAGTTTTTCCATAATTACCAAAGTAAGTTTTGTCTCTGATGTTTTATCTAAATTCTTTTTCTCAACAATACACTTCCGCAAATAATTTTCGGCTATACCGCAAATTAAGTAAATGGCTTCTGTTACATATATTAAGCCACCGGTGTCCCTTAAGGCAACCAATTTGTGAAACCACAATTTTTCCTTTGTGAGCATGCTATCGATACAAAAATTACATTTTATTTTTTTCATTAAACTTCTTGCAACATTACCAGCGATGTAACCTACAACATAATTTTTATAATTGGGATCATCACTTGAAGCCATTAGAGACGCGATATCCACATCAGATACGCGAGTTTCTAATTCTTGGTATGACTGATCTTCATCGTCAAAACGTTCAGAAAATGTGGTATTATTAATACATTTTATTGCTGAAGAACAACTCATAACAGAAATATCTTCTAAGGGCACACAGTTGCCAGTTACACCTGCTTGTAGTTCCATGTGGCATAATAATTTTCTGTATGCACCTTTAAACTGAAGGGCATTAGGATTATCATTATGCCCTCCGTTCATTCTGATCATGCCGAAAAATAGTTCCAAATGGTCCTGGCTCAAGCGGTATGTAGAAATATAAATCATTTCTTTAGTATCTTCAACAAGAGTTTTATACAAGTGTTTTAAGCTTTCTATGCATATCAGCATTCCTTTAAAACCTGTATTACTTTGAACACTTAACACTGGCTCAAAACTCTTAACTTTTATTTTTATAGCAGCATCGTTTTCACGGTACGTACGCTTCCTAGTAGTTTTTATATTCAAATTTAGGATATATTTTCTGCTTTTTTCAAGAAGCTCATATATATTTACTTTATTATCTTTTGATATTGGCTGACAAAATCCGTATTGTGTTAATTTCCTTGAATTAAAAACATCAAATAAATCGTTAAAAAGCATTATAAAATATTCTGTACCTTCAGATTTTTTAAATTCGTCCATTTTTAGAATTTCGCGGCAAAATTTTATACTTATAGAAACACTTCTGCTAAGGAGTTGCATGGCCAGTTTAACTTTCATAATCGTATTTCTAAATTCTAAATGTCTTTGTGTTAGCTTATTTGCAATGTTTAGCCCTTCTTTATTCTGTAAATTATTTAAAAGAACCACGTAGTTCCAATCAACCACATTTTTTTGTTCATCCAAGAATTGGGTTTTAGCTTCCCAGTGATTGCGGATAAGCTTAATCATGTGGCATGGATCCAGAAATACCGCCACCTCGTGATCAGATGAAGGGTGCTTAAAGGTGGTTTTCATATTTGCTGGATTTTTGATCCGACAACCTAACAATTCCATTGCTGACATGTTGCTAGGATGACCATCAAAGGTCAGTGACACAACTTTAATTCCAGCATCATGGCATTTTGTTAAACATATTCTTATTAAATTATTTTTATGTTTTCCCTCTAAGCTGTGAATGAGGAAATATCCCAAAGGGATTTTCCATCGTTCATTTAAGCAAACAAGCATAAAAACATATGCCTGTGAGGCTTTTATACCGCTTGATGTGCCTATGCCAACATCTACATTTCCAAGACCTCCTTTTATGTTTTGTGGTCTTATCGCCATTTCATCGGCTATAAGTCCACATATTAACGTCTTGTCCGAATTTTGGGACTTGGATTTTAAAAGTTGAAAGGCTTCGTCCGTGAAACCAGGAGATCCATTGATACTGCGATACCAGTTGTACAAGGTTTTTGGGTGTGGAAGACATGTATTAAAAGTATTACGCACGTATGTATATGCCCGAGGGCTATGATAATGTAACGTAAGACAAAATTTTCTGAACTCAGGAGTGTATTTTGGCATGGGTCGCTTTTTGTTCTTAATATTTTTTATAACCATGTTATTAAATAAATCAGCGGCAAAAACATTTTCAAAGAGTAAATTAGATATATCATTACTAATGAACCTTTTTTTTTGTAGTACACTTAAAATTCCTTTGAACGATTTATTTCTCCTTTGGAGGCGCTGGTTCTTTTGTTTTAAACTTTTTATTATTTTTCTATATTTAACATTAAGTGCGGAGCTTTTGTTTAACTTTTGTCGAAGGCGGACCTTACGAGGACTGTCAAATATATAACAGAATTCGTCGTCTGATGGACGCCTAGTCAGTCCACGTGACGTACTCTGTAAAATAAATAAAAAATACAAGTTTAGCCATAATATTATAAAATTCTAGGGGCAGCAAGAAAAATTTAATCCACAAATCTACTTCGTATTGGGGCGGCATAGATTACTAACCCCGATCTCATGCCGGCATACCGGGGTGTCATAAGAGTATATAGAAGCCGGCCGCGAGTGGTAGGGCTCACGTAAGGTTTATATTAACAATATTATTATTAATTTATTAGTTAATATTAATACTGGTCTTGCTTGAGTAAGCCGCCAAACGATTCGTCGTGTTCCGGGTAGGGGCTTGAATGCCAGAGTACACTATACAAGAGGTGACCATCCCAGTCCTCAGGGGTAGCAACGATTACTAACTAAAACTACTTACATTTACTAACAGGTCTAACCTGTACTAATAGTACTGACATCCGTGGTCCTCACACTAAAGAATTAACAACAACTAATATTCTCACTGACATCTATCGCTAACAGGACCTATTAACCATCTAACAGTCCCCCCTTAGTCCTACTCGAAGTTAGTTACGATGTCCATGGGTGGTGGCACTCACTGTCAGCTCGTTTGCTATCTTAAAACCATAAAAAATATATCTACAGTAAAGTTTTTAATACATGACACTTCTAATTAGAAATGTTGAATTAATGAATATCTTACAGGTTGAGATGAACTTTCGATAGCTAAATTTTTATTTGAAATTTCAGGAGTTTTTTCTTTCGTGTCTTCAGCAACATTCAAACTCTAAAAAAAGGTTAAATAAGTTTACTACATACACAGTTGTTAAAAGTAATATCTTATTTAAGATTAACAACGACACAATTTCACTAACAGATAGACCATGAGTAGGTAGAATCTCAACCACTTTTAAATCATTGATAATATCACGATCTGTGCCTGTGCATGAAATATATAAATCCTGAAACAAACAACTTTGTTATAATTTGTTTTATTTTCACTAACGTGATCAAAAGGATCTCAAAATAATAATAATAATGTGATATAATTAGAAACAATGACGTTATCACAACACCCACACCCGAGACTACTACATTGAACAGATTCGAACCCAGAATCGCTATTTATTATACTTCAAAGATCTGTTATTATCCATTAATAATTGTTTTCTTATATAGGTATTAAAAATGTTAACGTTCTACTTTAAACCAAACTAACATGCTGGCCACGAAAAATTAAAATAAAATCAAATTAAAAAAAATCTTGTCAAAATAACAAATTGTCAAAATTAGTTTACATTTTATGGTATACAAAAAGCAGATGGCGCCACCATTATATTAATTTACGTAACTTAGAATATTTATTATTTTAAGTTGCGTAAGAATTACGTAAATTCTACTCGAAAACGCCTTTATTGCAAATGAAACCCTGATAAATCAATTTTTTGACACAAAACTACGTCTAATTACATATATTTCTTCACCGCTTTACCCATTGTTTTTTCCAACACGATTATATAGTTACTATTTATTTATTTATATAGTTATATACAATCATTGCTCATAATATAATATAAGATACCTTAACGGGGACAGCATTTCGATGCAATCTATATATGCCTCCCTGTGTAGTGTACTTTTCTTCATCATTAAAATGTATTGAACATATTCTTGTATTCTTGGTTGGCTTCCAATGTTCTTCTCCACGACTAAGCCTTATATTTTTTACCCACTTGTCGGCAATAACAGGGTCGACAGGAATTCTTGAAGAACAACACGCAATATACCGGGTGTAATCGTTAAGTGTGCACAGGTGATTATTCCGTAACTGTTAAAGATTTAACTGATATCGAAAGTACTTTACCTAATGAGTAAAATAACAATAATAACTTTTTTTAAATACAACGCGAAATATCAAAAAAATTTACATTAAACACTCTCATACATTTTGTATGAAATAGTAAAAAAGTTTTTGTTTCCTTATTTTAAGTGAAATATTACCTACTTATTTACCCTTATCATTTAATTTAATTTTTTACGAAACAATTTTAATGGCTGTTTAGCCAATAATAGTGCAACCCCTTCGCCTGCCAGATCCCCGGATCTCACGCCTTGTGATTTCTCCCTATGAGGATTTGACAAATATCATGTGTACGCTGAGAGAGTACACAGCCTAGACGAGTTACAGAATCGTGTACGTCGTGCAATTTATGGAATATGGTATTATGGAAAGTTAATTTGGAGACTGTAAATAAAGCTCGTAATTGTATTCGTCACTTCGAACATCTGCTTTTATTTCAAAATGTTGTACTTACTAAGAAATTAAATGTATGGGAGTGTTTAATGTACAATTTTTGGATATTTCTAGTTTTATTTTTCAAAAGTTATTATTGTCATTTTACTCATTAGGTAAAGTACTTTCAATATCAATTTAATGTTTTCTGTTATCTATAATAGTTACGGAATAATCGCCTGTGCACACTTAACGATTACACCCTGTATACCTACTTCTAGGTTGTGATTTTAACAAAATGTACAATTAAAATTTGTTTATAGTTTCCCAACTTTAGACATTTTACACAATCATTATTCTAAGGTCATTATTATTCTAAGGTCGAGGCATTAAAGTTACTTAGTGGGAAAATATTTTCACTGCACAATTGCAACACTGAGCATTAAAACAAAACGTTTCTATTAAAACCGAATTATATACAAGATACTGGGAAATATTAAAAACTAACCTGTGAAAAGTTATGTTATTACACTTCTTTTGCTTTTCCGATGTGTTGTAACAAAATTTTATTGCACAAATCGTCATAATTAATTTATTTTCGGGAGATGCGTTCAGTGTGACTTGACATTTGACACTACGGAGCGGCGCGTCGTTTGGAGCCATATCTGGCTCCAAATTGGTTGCTTAAAATGACCGCGCGGACTTCGTTTCTATAGTGTTATTATTCTATGGAAATAACTTATTTCGCGTCAGGAACAAACAGTTAACTTATAACTCGTTTTTTTCGTCGTGATTTAAAAGGTATACAATCTTGGCACGACTTTTATTTATTTCATTAATTAAAAAAAATATTTAGAAGTATACAAAAATTTATTTTAACATTAAATTATTGTTTAATCTTTAGTTTTTTAAAATTTGTGTCTGTCTTATTTTTAAATCTATAATTACATAAAAGAGACAGTGTAAGATTGTTTACCTTATAATTCACGACGAAAAAAACGAGGTATAATGTTAGTTATGCTACGGGTAGAGCAATGTCCTGATGAGCGGCGTGGCGTGGAACGACGCCGCATACTTCACGCTGTGACTCGTCAACAGCACCAGGAAGGTCACCAGTTTACCACTCTCGTATAGCACTGGAAATAACAGATTACCTATACAAGTGAACTTTATAGAGAAATCTATGAGTAACTTGCAGACACTATTATGAATAAAAATAGTTGTCATTGGTACAAGAACAAAAAATACGATTGCAAAAAATTTGGGTGTATTTAAGAAAATCCGGCCAACCAAGTGCGAGTCAGATTCGCGAAGGATTCCGTGCCATCATTTATAAAAGAAAATCACGTTTTTAGTATTTTATTAATATTGAGCAAAAAAAAACACGTTTATTGCACAGGGGGCCCTTAATAATTAATTTTTTTATGTTTAGTAATTGTTGTTATAGCAGTAAAATTTTAGCTTACTAGCTATCACGGTTTATGAGATACAGATAGACAGCGGAGGCTTAGTAATAGTTCCAGTTCTTACTTTTTAGGTATTGGAATCCTAAAAAGAACCCTAAAAGTCACCTTTGAAATGGAGACCGATATAATGAACAGGTAAAAAGAAATCAAAGCAAGATAGGTACCAGTGAAAGCGTTGTAGAAGACGACGAAGCTGTAGAGGAACACCAGCAGGTAGTGCGCGGCGCGCGTGGAGGGCGGAGCGCCCGCGCCCCACACCAGCGTGGCCAGCGCCAGCAGCGAGCTCACGTGCGCCAGCGAGAAACACTTCACCACCCGCCGCACGCACACTGGAAATTATCATCATCATCATAATCGCAACCCGTAACTGTCACACTGCTGAGGTCCGTTCTACTCTTACAGTGCAAGGAGTACAGGCCATAGTCCACCATGCTGGCTTAGTGCGGATTGTCAGACTTCCACACACTTTTGAGAACTTTATGGAGAACTTTTAGATGTGCAAGCAATGTTTTCCATCACCGTAGCAAGTGATAATTAGTACCTGATACGCACATGGAAATTATACTACACTCGTAAATAACATTTGATGGTAGACAATAACTCAATTTTATATTTAGTCTCTGGTAAGCTGAGCTTTACTCGGCATATAATTTTTCATGTTGGCATATTTTTAATAGCAATATAATTATGTAAAATCAACAAATTGTACAAATTAGTTCACATTTTTATGGTATACAACAAGAACAGATGGCGCCACCATTATGCTCAATTTACGTAAATATGCGTACCGAACATAACGCATTTTTTAGCAAATAATACCATAAATGAATTTTTTGAGCCTCTCCAACACGATTATATATAAATTTATATACATGCCTTTAGTATAATCATACCTTCGTTCTGTGTTGTAAATGTTTTCATAAGTCTCATCAATATGTGGATGGTTGAGATAAACATCACTGTCCCTGGAATATGTAATATACACAGATTCATGATTGAACACAACAAAGTAGAGAGAATTAACAGAATATTATCAATTAACTTCCTTTAAAAAAAACTTATGTCAATTTCAAACAGTGACATTTAGGTGAACATGCATTACATACCTTGAAATAATTGATTGAGTACAGGGAAGCAAGTGAAAATTCTAAGATTCAATTACAGACAATTAGATATTGAATAGAAATTAAATAAAAGCTCAAATATATGAAGCATACCAACAAATATTGACAAGAATTGTATGTAGAAGTCTTTCTCCCAAATGAAAAGGTCGGCTACTTCTCGATCATCCTGCGCCCAGCCCTGGCAGTCACTTTTCCATGGTTCAGGCAAATCAAATTTGTATGACAGGTTTCTGAAAATTTCAATTTTATTTATTCTATACTTCCTTATTGATGAATGTTAATTGAAAACTAGTTGCTATATCCTCAATTAATAATAACAATTGACTAACAAACTAGTGACAAAATTTCTTGACTATTTCATTGCTTCACAGGATTGTTTGAAATAATATAACCTTCTAGAAAAGTAGGAATTAAGCTGGTAATTAAAGGTAGATTAATAACTGAGGGCCTCACAAATATGTAGTGTTGAGAGTGTTGTTGGTCTGTATATCACACACTGTGTTGATCACTATGTTGAATAAACTGTCATTGCGCCACACTCCATATGTCTCCAACATTATGAGGATTATCACCAGTTTCCAATAGGCCTAAAGAAGAAAAAAATATATATTTAAGATTCAGTTTAAGGGTAACATCATTTGCAAATGCATAATGAAAACTTAATTCTTAACTTAAGACTTTATTATGATTATAATTTGCAGATTCATTCGTATAATAAAGAAAAATATTAACTGGAGTGTTTTCATATCTTTGTGGGGAGTGTGCCATGACATATCTGTAGTATTCAGTATCATTGCCTAAGTGTGAATAATGTTAAAAATCTCATTACCTGAAACTGTGTGTTGTATATAATATGCCGTTGAGCTTCCTTTGATATCAACACTAAATCGATGATTACTATAACCGGGTCATATTCTATGTATTTATCTACTATACCCTTACAGTTTTCCTGAAATTCACAAACAATTATAATTAACAAACAATGTATTAATAGGTAAACAATTTACTTTTGATTTTGATGTTGTTTGTTGTAGAGATTATAAGAAGGATTAAAATAATAACTTATTCGCAGTTGAGCTATTGTGGTGAGGTGAATCTAACAGAATAACAATAATCTTCTTACACATTTTGTGAGTTTCAAAACAGACGGGCCATAAGTCCTATACAAGGCAGCAGCGGCTTCACCACAATTCACACACTTGTATTCTTTCTTATTTTCCATTTTATTTAACTAATTACTAATATTTAATACATTTACATAATTAAATTTGAAAAACTCGAAGTTACTTTAAATATTTAAAAAAAGCTGATGATTTCTCTTATTGTTATGACTTTTTGGCTCGACATTGGCATCGGTCAATGTCAGTTGATCAGTTCAATGACATATTGACATTACATTGTGTCATTGACGGTGACATTTTTAATGGCTATGGCAGCACTGTTGACTACTGACTGTGACTGGACTCTACATTTTTATTGCTTCGTTCAAAAATAGTTCTATCTATTTTACTGCAAAATGTTCTTTTTTTACATAAAATAAGAGATTTATCATAATAAACAAATGTAAAAAAGGTATAAAAATTCTTAACCGAACTTCTTGGACTGATTGGATGTTCCAAATAGTTGAATTTTTTTTTTCCTTTGTGCTTTTTCTATTTTGTCTTTGTATGGCCGTTACTATCGTTCTATTATTTTTAAGATGTGTATTTTTTTTATCTAGCGGAAAGCGATCACAGCGGCATCGTAATGAAATCACCTGCATAATGACCGCTGCTTTAAGTTCTACGATTTTTAGTCGTATCGTTCAGGGTTATTTGAGCACATGGTATTTTAGCAGTAGGTATTTTAGTCATAACACTTAAAATAAATGTAAACATAGCATTTATATATTTTGATTGTAAAAAATCAAAGAAGTTCTTTATAAGAACCCTCATCTTTAATCTTACTTACGTACCTACTTAGATAAAATGTTTGTAAAACCCCTAGGGAAAATTACTTTCCAGGCGGTATACCACAGCGCTAATGAACTATACTTACAGCATTTACATCTGTCATTTATGAAACGTTTGCCCTGGCGGGGACTCAAATTCGGGTCGCCTAGATTCGTAGTTCGTGTTACCTCATATTTTTTATTTTATTTTCTAGTTATAATTTTAATTTGTTTTCCTTTTTGTATTAGCAATAGTCATTAAAAAATCGTATGATAGGTATAAAGGGGATGACACGAAACCATCCGTCGTCGGCAGTGCAATACGAAATTGATATTGCGGTCAGAGACAGCGGCCGCGCTAACTATCTGCCTCAGCTCGGAATTCATCATTTACCTGACGGAGAAGCCAATTACGGGATAAATCTCTGTCTACTTTGGAATTATGAATTAGAAATTTACTTCTGTATTCACTATCTAAGTCGCCTTTAGTTACCTACAGCATACCTAGACCAAAAAATATTACATTACTCAGCCTTCAGAACAAAAAAGCGTAGTGGAAAAAAACATCTTAACTGGCTTTTTGGTCTGAGAGTTACAGCCAAAACACAATCTACTTACATAATAATATCCGCATCATCGTTAAGTTGCCCGTTAGCGATCAAAACATACCTTCGATTATATACAGCACTATTATGATGAAAGTTGCTCGTCAAACATGAAGCACTCTATTTTGTTTGTGCATAAAGTTTGTCAAGTGATCGAAACGATCGTCTAATTTCTATACTACATAAGACGATGAAATGAACATACCACTCCACACTCGCAACGTTTACCGTTCATTCCTGAAGGATGTAACAACTTTAATGTAAGAAGGAAACAACTTTATGTAGGCAGATCCTTGAGCATTTACATTTACATTTTTATTGCGGGATTGCGTAGGTACGAGTATTTCGCCAGCCAGATTAAATTTATATTTAATTCTGTGATGCGGGCAATTAAAATGCTCGATGATTGTACCTATAAGTACTTCGTTTTTTTCGTCGTGATTTAAAAGGTAAACAATCTTACACTGTCTTTTTTATGTAATTATCGATTTAAAAATAAGACAGACACAAATTAAAAAAAACTAAAGAATACACAATAATTTAATGTTAAAATACATTTCTGTATACTTCTAAATATTTTTTTAAATTAATGAAATAAATAAAAGTTGTGCCAAGATTGTTCACCTTTTAAATCATGACGAAAAAAATTAAGTATCTATAATTTTGACCTTAAAAAATATTTTTCAAATATATTTTTAGGGCTGATAATTAACAGTAACTTTAAGCGATTGCAACTCATACTAGGTATACCTCGTTTTTTTCGTCGTGATATAAAAGGTAAACAATCTTGGCACAACTTTTATTTATTTCATTAATTAAAAAAATATTTAGAAGTTTACAGAAACTTATTTTAACATTAAAATATTGTTTATTATTTAGTTTTTTAAAATTGTGTCTGTCTTATTTTTAAATCGATAATTACAATAAAAAGACAGTGTAAGATTGTTTACCTTTTATATCACGGCGAAAAAAACGAGGTAAAGGTACCAGTACTCAAAGCCTTGTATCTATCTATCCATAATGTTTATACGTCAAGGGTCAACTTTGCACCCCTTTTACGAACAATTTATTGGTATATTTTTAAAATTTCCTGCTAAAACGTCGTTACTGAACTGTATGTACGAAATGAACTGATGCCGCCATCTAGCGGTAAAAATGAGAACCCCGCTTCTCGTTCGATGCGCGGCGCGATCCGCCGCCGCGGCGCCGCGCGGCCGTCCGCATGAAAAAAAAGTAATAATCCGTGTAATTTGTGTATTTTGGTGATTTCAAAATATATAATATGTAATTGTGGCCTGTGCTGTGCGTGTGTGCATATAAAATAAACGAAGAAAATAGTGTTTTATTCTTGGGACTACAATGTTAAATCGGCGTGGCGGTAAGTTTCCCATCGAGAATTTAAAAAAAGAAACCATAGAATCACGATTTCCTTTCGTTTTTATAATCAGGTTACATCACAAAGTTTTAGAAGCCTTTCGCAAGTCTCACAGTGATCAAACTTTCGCTATGTTGATTCACGCACAATATACCTACTAATTGGTGAACTTATTCGGGCCATCGCCTCGGTTCTATGTGAACTTTTCGTAAACAATGCGACGCTCCAAATGTGACGCAAAGTTGGTGAAACAATTTTAATAGCTGGAGAGTTGGAAATATTTGGGTGTTAGCTGTGCCTTACACTTGGCCATGTAGTACCTTGCTTGGAATGGGATAGATATTATGCGTTTTACAAATACCTATTTCTATGAATTATGAGAGATTCGTCATTTGAAAGAGGCAAAAACATAGGTAGTCTAATAAAAGACTACAGTCTAATAGATAGAACTACAATACCTTTTTAATATAGAAGTCAATTGATGTTCGCTTTTTTCGCTAAAGTCGATAACAGATGGACTGATTTGACTAATGTTAGATTTAAAATATTCCTGAAAGTTTAAAGGTGATTTATCTTTTCTTGTTTGTCAACAAACCATTAACTACTTTGATGTTACTTATGTCGTAGATAGTGTTACTGTACTGTATCCACTCGTTTGTTGACTATTTCCGCAAAAAACTTTACGCTTGATAGTCTCAAAAAAAGTAAAAGTTAAATGCAAAATGAGGCATTTACTCTCGACGGGGTTGCACAACCGTGTAACAAAAGAGGAAACCTCGAAAGTACAAATTTAAAAAATAATTAGTTCCCTAAAATAAGATCCCCTTTTCTATTCCATTTGCAAATAAATAAAATGGTTCCTTCGGGAAATGTATCGTGTGAGTTCTTCGTTTGACTTCCATTATTGTTCCTGTTTTGTGGAATGCCCTAATACCGGTTAATTTATTTTCGTTATTATTTTAGGTAATATTGTTAGGATACATAATATTATAATGATTTAACTACTTATTAATTTAATGTAGGGTTCTCGTGATAGTAATAACACAGTAACTGCTTCTAGCTGCTAGTGACGGTGAAAAGCGTTTCATTTACCGGAAATTAAAAAATAAATTGACTCCTTTTACAGCGTGGCCTGAATAAACACAACTAGTAGCTCTTCGTTGACCTAGCATGATTTAAAAATCAGTTTTTAAAGTTAGTTACGTTTAAATAAATTTATAGACCTGCCTTAAGCTAAAGCCTAAATTGCCTAAGCTAATATCTTTTGTGCTGCTCCTTTACTTGATTAAAAGATGAGCTAATGATGCCAAGTTCCGTCTGTCAGTTATCAGTAGGTATAAAGTTTCTGGTTTACTCGATTAATTTTTGGACATCTAAATTATCATTACGGTTATGTTGGTGCAGCATGTTTAAAAAATTCTAAATTCAAAAATCATTTATTTATGATACACTTATGGACGTACTTTTTTGATCTACCTCCGTTTTGTACCTATAAGTGTTTTAGTATGGAGGAGAAGAAAGGGGAAAGAAATTCCCCCGCATGTTAAAAAAATAACAATATAATAATTTTGTACTCGTAAATAGTTAACATAATAACAGTCTGATGAAGTGAACAAATAACCATAAGATATGCCATAAGAGATTTTATGACATAGATCTAGGAGCACCGATACCACAATTTCAGTACGCAAATGCGGCTGAAGAAGACGTCGGGAAAGCCCCTCTTATATTATTAAGAAGGTGCGCCACATTGTGTGCGTGTAACCGCAAATAAATCGCGACGAAGTGGCCCTTTCCACCACTTTGACTCGGACCTGACATTCCGATAGCCAGACCCTCTGTTTACGTCAAATGTGACAGGTCTCGGCGAGCGCGGGAATAAAGAATTGTTGGTCGTTCCTGACAAAATATTCATACATTGAAGTGTTCTTTTTATTACTGGACGTCGTGGAAAATTATTTTGGTATTGTAAAGCGTATGACCGTGTCTTTATCGCTTAATACAACATTTATTAATTTATTAAGCAAGTCGTAGAATTGGCTCGAAGTTGGTTACAGAATTTACGAAAAAAAAAGGTTTTAAAATGACTGCTCAGTTACTTACAAATAAATTGAAGGACTTCTAGTAGAAGAGCTGAAATGAAATAAAAAGGCAAGTTAATTCAAGGTTCGTTAGCCAGGGGAACTACATCAAAGTAATTTTGCCAATTCACCTTTGACTTCGACAAAAACTTTTGATTACAACGTAACTAAGTTATGGCTGAAATTGGAAACGAAAGTTAGTTGATAATTTAAAATGATGTTGACTATGGCCCACCTTTAAACGCAAAACTTTTGTTAATGAACTTAATTGGGTTTTATGTAGGAAGCAATTTCAGTTAAACTCAGTTTGAGATATTTGCTTTTGCATATATTATTTTACCATAAATATTAAACTGTGAATTTTCTACTAAAAGGGCTATAATTGCTTAGTTATAAAATATCGTGATCAGGCTTTTATATTTCTTTTAACATATAAATAAATTTTATATAGTATCATAAACTTAATTACTAAAGGTAAATGCTCATCAAATTGGACAACTTTTATTGTTATGATTGTATTAATTTGAATATAGTAGTTTGAGGCCGATAAGGGGCCCTTCATTAATCTCGTAAGGCTCGAAGGGGGGAGGGGGGCACAAAAAAACCAAAATGTCAAAAAAACATCACGTGATTAATGGACGGCCCATAACAATATAATTATAGCCTACTAGGTCCAATTGTGGCCTTAAACCTTACTCAATCCCTCTTAAATACACTCAATTTTTATTACCACCAGTTCAGCTGTTTTGAAGAGGTGATAAACACGCCTATGCTTTAAAACATGTATAATGGCGAATATCAGGGAGTTTCAAATTCAAATTCAAAATCATTTATTCATATAGGTATCAAAGATACCCTTATGCACGTCATTTTTTTAATCTACTCCCACTTCACAAGGTGCTTTGACATGGAGGAGAAGAAGCGGGGAAAGAAACTCCCCCGCACATCTTTTACAAAAAAAAAATAATAATACAATAGACGTTTTACAAAANNNAACTGGATGTCGAACTACTCATATCCAAGCATCTTTGTCATTAATATAGTCCTCTACATTATAATATCCCTTATTAACCAGCTGTGCCTTAACCCGCCTTTTAAATAGTTTATATCTTTATTATGTAATTAGCTAAAATAATCAACTTGCCATTATAATTTTAATTAACAAATTACATTTCATCGCACATAGAAGACTGTGAAACAATTTGTTAGGGCTCAGCATAAATTGTGATTAAAGCGTTCCATGAAAACTGTAATAACCGGAACATTATTACTCCTTAGTATACTGCATTAATTTATTGGGTAACGTCAGCGTTTCAGCTTGAACGGTTTAATTACATTAACATTATAGGCGCCATTGATTTAATGAGTGCGTAGAGTTTGTCAAGTAATGTCTATTTTTAATGAACTTTGCCTAATCGTATTTTATCTGGTTATAGGTACCTTAAGTGACGTGGCGTGAAGTAGGTAAGATCTTTTCCCATTTTCATATCCACCAATTTACGACATTGGGTAGATTAAAAAAATTACGTGTATTGTTGACACCTATATGAATGAATAATTTCATAGTTTATTCAAAGTTTCATACGAAGGGCATTGTGAGACCACACGTGCATCTTATGTAGTGAAGCTACGTACGTATTAGTGTGTACTAAACTAGATTTACACGCCAAACCACATAACAAAGTATAGACTATAGTCATAAACTTTAATTTAGTTTCGATGTAGACCGGCTAGTGTTGTAATATTTTTAGTTAACTAGTTCCCAAACGAAACGTTATCTTATTAGTGTTGTGCAGCGCTTGGGGCGCCATCTTTCAGCATTACCGAACGACCGTTAACTTCATTATCGACGCCTATTAAGCCAGCACAGTCTTCGCTTTCCAGTAAATTATACTCAACCCCTTCCCTGGCGCTAATGACATAAAATATCGCTTCTTTAATAATTGGCTTCTAAAAGTCGCTTTGACAACGCTCAAGGTCTGTTGCAAACGAGTCAGACAAGGTTATGAGTTTGTTAAAGACAATTTTTAGTTAAGAAGGCAGAACATTTTACATCAAAGGTCCTTAAGATTTTAGCTACGTAGGTATAGATTGATAGGTAGAGCAGTTAGTGAAGTGTCTTATGGATTTTCTTCAATAAAATGCGGTCTTCTTCAATAGGATATCGACCCTTCCTATGTATGTTATTGTAACACATTAAAAAACCTTATTATAATGATTTATCGTCTGAAGTAAGGAAATTGGTATATTACGCGCATTTATGTGAATTTGGGATTTGTGGTTTTACAATATTAATTCATCCAACGACATCTCTTATATTATATTCGTTTCAGTCAAGTCCAGCCTATAGAGAGCGCAAAAGAAGTTAACATACTCGCATCATATACATACGTTGGAAAAAAAACTATTTTTGACTAGGTAAATAAATACACAGAGGCATGGCTAGTTTTTATTGTAGAAGAGTAGGCTCCAAGTCACCGGCGGTCGGCAATCTCCCGCGGACTTCGCTAAGATACTCATTACTCACTATTAATCTCGGTAAGATGTTGCATTCAACGTCGCCTTTGACTAAGAAAGCAGACCGCGCAGGGGAGATGATTTTAATTACTTTACTTGATTTCTCAAGTACGATGCCGAGAGTTACGTCACGTGTTAAGAAAAGCTCATTTCGAATTGATTAAGATGGTACTTCTCAACATACTCTATAGTATAATTGTAGAAATATGAATTCCTATTTAGCCTGCACGCCATACCACATGCATAAGGTTTCGAAAAAAAAATTTTTACCATATTTCCGGCTAGACAAATTGTTAAGCATAATTCAACTTTATTGTAGGTACTGAGGGTCTTTGAGGAGGAAGAGGACGGCTATTCTCCTGCAGATGCTTATATACTTAGTAGTTTTTACCCAAATGTAAATCAACAAAATTTCTAAGTCGAGGCTACAGACAAATGTTTGTATGCACGTGTAATTTTCCTTTTCCCATCTTCCTGTAATTGGGCATTTGCAAACCCCCCCCTTGCCTACAGAAGAAACTAAATAATGTACAGTATCGAATCCGCGGACACTCGTTTTCTATTAAGATAAACGGAAAAGTTGTTCTGGATCCGGTGTCTTACAATATTGTAAAGCGTTAAGAAGCGAACAATCCTTTTATTCGGAGCTGCGTCGGGTAATTGAGAAATACTGGAAATAAACTCCAACTGTTAGCTTCGGACTTACATCTCAACAACGGTGAACTAGTTAAGAATTAAGTTTTCCACTTAGTCGGCTGATATATTGAGTTACCAAATTGTATTAGGGGTACCAAATAAAGTCGGTTTGGCCTAAATTAAGACCGAGGTTAGTGAGCTGATAATCCTATTTGGTGAATCAGATTGAACGAGCATTGATGGAAAATTATCTCGGATAAAGCTTCTCTTAATCGCTTGGATTAGTTAATGTTGCGCGATGTTTAATGTATTAATACGAACAAATATTCCATTGTTATAATTAATTTCAAGAATAATGATAAACCTGCAAAATTATAGTCTGAATTTTGTCGAGTAAATATAGTAGTTATTTCGTATGTGATGTACTGAAAGGTTTCTTTCTCATCTTCTCCTCCATTTCAAAGCACCCTTATGACTAACTGTCACGGTATGTGTTGTTATTACGAAACACGTTACCACATCTACACGTGTGAACGCCATGGAGAGGAAATTTGTGCCTCTGTTGATAGATACGTCAGAAACGGGATACGGTTTCTCTGAAGTCCAACTACCTACATAATATTTAGTTCGTAACCTTACACAAGAATATACATGTTATACGTATCTGTAAGTCTTTGTAAGTGTTATAATCAAATTCAGAAGTATCGCGCCGAAATTGTAACGCGATAAATGTAAATTTGTAAAACGAAAAGATTTCAAACGCGAATTCTTCGAAGGCTGAATTTGATGATGGATAATATTTGTGTTGTATTTGATTGATCTATCAGAGCGGCGCGCCGGCCGGATTCAATATTGAGCCATCGTTTTTTTCCTGTACCAATTTGGGCTTCACTAAATATTTGTTTCTAATACTTCTTGGGTAAATATTTATATTCATTATATCGGCATGCTTTGATACGTTTATGAGTACGCCGAAAATGATAAATATGGTCAACGTCATGGTCGTGAAATTATGATAGAATTGCTAAATTAAAGTTACAAAGTTTTCTTAAGTTATCATAAATACTTAAATGTTATGAAGCGAACCATTCAAATGAGGGACAAAAATAAAAACGAAACTGTCAATCGTTGTAATTGCACGCCTTGCCTATTTTGTAATTGAATATTGAATGTTAGTGATATAAATCACGCTTGAAACTACTACTAAACTATTAACTCAAGGTTAAAGTTAAGCCTCGAAACTAAGCAGTACTAAAATTTCAATGTTTCTCAAATAATAACAATGGTACAGCTTCGTAGATAACCAAAGCAAAACAACCGAGAGAAGTAAAGAAATATTTGGCGAAGCTGAAAATTCAAACGGGCGTCAATATTTGCCCATCGGCGCGGCGTCGGTAAATATTATTTTTCTTTTTAGCTGAAATAAACAAAGTGGATGACAAGGCGGTGGATTTATGTGACTACACAAACAGAAGTTAGACGAAATGTGGGCAGTTAAATGTAACAGATTTAAAAATGACATTACCTTGCAACTGTATTCTAGGGACATCTGTTATGATACGAAATATAAATATGTGTACCTAGTTCTTTTTAGAACATGGCATCTGTTGCCACAAAGCTGATCTTGTAAACTACCCCACAAATACTACGTCTACTTAGGAACATAATTTCACGAATTCCGATCAGATGCAGTGCGAAATCGGAGTAATAGCATTCGATCCTCGGTCGGTTTTACGTAATCAACTTAGTGAAAGACTCTGTTCTCCTTACTAACGGGGAGAGCCTTAGTAGATTTGTCAATCGTTAACGTACCAAGTAGTTCTTAAAAGTTTGTAACGACCCACGTAATGTGCTTAATATAGTAGCATCCTTTCAACAGTAAATTAACAGGAATGACTTGTGAGATAATAATAGTAAAAAGCTTCGCAACTAACATAATTTACATAGTAAAGAGTTTTCCATTACAAACAATTTACTTCAGTCCATATTGCCGTAACCAATTGTTTCGCTTTGAAAGCATTTACCACCCTCGGCTTAAAGCAACACTCAATGGTGCTCGAGCCTCTCGACGCTATCTGCTCCTACACCTACTATCCGTTTCTGCTGACAACGTACCACGTCGATGTTCCTTATTCATTAACCATCGCCATATCTTCGACGACTTCTCATAGAACTTTAAATTCTAATTCAAAAACGTATGGTCGAGTTTCTTCTGCACCGTTTGTCACGTTATGATCTTATTGAGTACTCAAATAGACATTGTCCTTAGAACACAATGAAACACGTCTGTAACACGGACAATAGTCGTTCTATATTTTATAATTAAATCTCGAGTGGAGGTGACAACTCGACAGCCCGTGATTCGTGACAACGGTAATGAGGGCACGAAGGAACGGGATACGGCAGTTCCTGACTGAACAGTAGTCAAAACAAAATTTCTCTCACAAATTCCTGTTGAATAATTCTTTTAATTTTTTTTTCCCTAACTCTTGGCTATAGACAGATTGCTTTAGGCAGTCGCCACCGAAGTCGTTTGTAAATGTTGGCGTGTGCGATTGTATGAAGCGATGGCTTGAAGAAGTCTCTTTATGGTCGGACTAAGTAAGTAAGCTAATATTTTATGAAACATACGTTACGTTCTATCAGTGAGTGAGCACAAAAGTGTCTACAACATTCAAGACTATAATTCTCACGTCAAAGCTAAAAGCAATATTATTTCTGAATACTGAAAACTATATTGCGCTCCGATATTGAAGGAGAAATCCGCAGGTTTAGTGTGCTTTCGAGTGGAGACGGTTTGGTATCGCGGTTCCCCATTTCTATTTGAATGGGGAATATTTCAGCTTATTTTATGTTACGAGGATTCTCTGATGCCCTAATTCTTTATAACTGGAAATAAATCTAGGTGATATGATATTTTTTAGACAGCGCGAATGGTAAAGTACTTGCGAAAAAAGATAAATTAAAATCGTAAATGATGATGGAAGATTTGTACATGTAATTTAATTCTCAATTATGCCGGTTGTGTTGGTGACTACCACTGTTATAAACAAATCTAAAACATAAATTCCAATGCAAAACAACAGCTATATTCTTCTATTGTGCATATTCCCGGCTGGCTCGTTGAATGCATCCGAATATTTGAGGTTACATGTGCTCTCATGTGTATCGCGGTTTCACAGTGCTGGGTACGGAATAATTCACCGCACCATATTCCAAATGTTTCATCCCGATGATGCTATCGTCATTAACCCGTTCACTGGCTGATCCTATTTCTGGTTTAGCTGTGCGTTGTGCGATCCTATTCAGATGATTCTGCAGTAATATAGGCAAGTAGGGCTAACAGAACGAGGCAAAAACTGGTCTGTACTCAGGCATCATGTGACAGCGTTTGTTATTGGTTTGATTAGTATCCTCGTCCTTTTCTCCCACACTTATTAAGTGCAATATGATAGCTCCTATCGCTGTTATTAATTTGAGATTAAACTTGGATTAAATTCGGGCTTAAATTCTTTCGAACTTAAACAAGTAACTAAAAAAATGATCAAGTAAGGTAGTTTTTAATAATAAGTAAATATTAACATTCTCGCAAATGTATTTTTCGTGATGATACGCATTGAGGCCTTACGGTTGAGTTTCTTCTAATATAGCGCACATTGCTTGGAAAATGCAAGCTTTCCGAGAGCGATGCAAAGGGATCGCAGGAGATCGCAGGCTTTGTTGACTGAGTGATTTCATATCGCCTAATGCAATGGAAGACGATTCTATTTTAGTTTCTTCTAACAATGTATATTATGATGTTTAAGAAAACTTTATAAGCTGTTGTAATAGAAGGCCCAAGAACTAGCAACAAAGGATAAAAATAATGCTCTACCTACTCATGACTTGCACTCACGAAGTTGCTTCTAGTTAAATAATACCTAACGATACCTCAATGACGTTGATGCTGTTAGTTGTCAAAATTAATGAATCCTCCTTTTACTCCATCATTTATTGTCGCATTCAGTTATTGTCGCAAGTTACAAAGTTATTCGTAACATTATTAGAATTATTACAACTTGCTTGAACATGAGTATTTTCTATCTCCATTTTCAGTGTAGTGTAGACTAATATCAGTAATATTTTATCAGCAACCCGTATAATGAGCATAGTATATTTTCTTCAAAGAATTTAAATGGTTCTTTCACTATTCGTGAGTAGCGAAAATTTATTTTCCCCGAAGGTGGCGCTGAACTGGCACTTTTTGTAGTAAAAAAGTCGTCCCGTCTGTGGCTAGGGGAAACTTTTTTAAGTCTTGCATAACTTCTTAACTTTATGGTAAGGAGAATATTACGCTTTAAAAAAACGTCAAGAAAGCGTCATTGCTCCTGGAAACTGAAATGAGTTTTATCGTATTGAATTTATAAGCACAAATAGAATTATAACGAAATTAATCGGTTTTTGTATTACTTCAATGTAATGTGCTGGTTATAGTCAATTTGAGTAGATTTTCAACAGTTAACTGAATTATAAATCGCAAACAGAATGATTCCAATTTTTTCCTTTTAAAAATTTTTAAAGATTTTTTTTCAACTTTTGAAAAATGTTTTTAAAGGCAATTTGAATTAATTTAATTAATTACAATGTAATCAACACTCTTATGAAGACTTAAGTACAAGATATACAAGTAAGTATAACTTCTGTACAATTGAGAGGTAGTGAGTCATAATTGTAATATCAAGTGGCGTCTGGTATTGACACAAGCCACCCTGGAAGCGTTCGCCAGAGGGAAACTATTGTTGAACTGATTACTATTATTAGCTTCGAACAATAGCATAGGTATGAAATCATGTTGCAGACATAGCGATAATTAGGCGATTGCCCATGTTAGTACGCCCGTGTCCCATTTCCAATTATGAATCGAAAGATTATTCGATATTCCGAGTCATTCGGGAGAGCAAATTGACACGTGCTTTTAGCGAATGGAAATTTTGAACTGGTCAAATAACCATTTCAGCAAACTGCCAAGAATGTTGAAAATGTTTTAAGTGACGTTTGACTGCATTAGTGCCTTTATGATAACCTAGTAGTCTGAAATAGGATAGTTAAGGTTGTAATTTTTAGGTAAAATTTTGGACAAGTCAAGTAATGACTAGAAATTCCTTTCAATGTATTCCTGAAAAATGGGCACAATAACTTAGTACCAGCTTTTCCAGAATAAAGTTTAGTTTGAACGTTAAATAAAAATCACATACATTCAGAAAGTGACAACCCCAAGCTAGTTTCATCCCTAAAACTGTGTTAACCGTACGTGCAGTATTTCACGCAGGATTAACTTGCCAGTGTTACCGAGCAGTTTCTTCTAGCAGCGAACGGGTGCTCCTGTCAGTTTTGTTAAACGACTAAAAACAACGTGTAGTACTTGTAACGTTTATCTTGCACTTGTAACATGTTTCTTTTATACAACCCCTCTAAACTTTATCATGCACAGATTATCGATTATTTTTTTGTTTTTCTACGCAGTAAATAAAATCTCTGATAATAAAAGTACAAGAGTAAGAAATAGAAACTCTAAAATTAAAGAGGGTAAGTGGAGAAGAACCTAGGGTAATGGCAACAATTTATAATACTTAGCTAATTTTCTGTTCAGCATGCTCCTTCGATTATCTCTTCATACCGATTCGTAGCACCACTCATTACGAATATGTCTGCAATCTTTAGCTTATTTCCTACCAACAAAAGAAAAAACAATCCACAGCCCACAAACTGTTGAAAGTGGAAAAATATAGCTAAGAGCGACCTCAATTCCCACTTTAATGTAATTACACACGTGGATATGAACTAGAACTGAACGCCCTGTGCGCCGGTGGTGAACCGTTTTATTTGTGTTGTAATAACGCGATGAGCTTTGTGTGGTGTTTTTGTGGTTAGAATTTTTAAAACTTTACCTACAAACCTATAACAAACATTGCTCTAGGAAAATAGTATTTAGTTGACCTATAATTTACGAGTGTAACTTGTGCACCTCTCACAACTGGACTCGGATCTATTACAGTCTGCCCAATTACATCAATATTTGGATTATGAATTAAACACATTAAATTTCGTACTGTTTTAGTATAAAAAAGGAGTAAAAGGGGTTACAAAACCTGCAGGTATTCATTATATTGTGTGGGGCAAAAATTAAAGTTTCAACTTAAAATCCAAATAGGGCAAAATTGCAAACATGTATCGACTTACATTACGGTACTCCGACGATTACATAAATATTTCTTTTGTCATTCTCCACTTAGTAGAAAATTAAGGCAACTACGACTATTTTGTTCATATTAATTAGACGCTAATTGCTAACTTAGCAATTATTTCGAGAAAGCAACAATCTGGAATAAAATAATTTAAACCTTCACCTCTCAGCAAACGGAAAAACGGTTCAACCGCAAGTGGATTCGCTTCGTCGAATTAACAAAACTGCTCCCTGATGCAATTACAAAACACTTGTGAGCAGTGACCGCGCTGTTTGCTGTTTTAAACTGTTATTAACGCCAATGTTTTAACTTCAACTGGTATTTATGCGTGAATTGTCGAATAGTTCCTTTCTTAGAACCCAGGAAATTTAAAATGGTGTCCTTGAAAATACGACAGTTTTTTTATTCGCATCTTATAGCAACAACACCGACTTGAAGTATCTCTAAGCGTTCATAATTAAGTAACTGGTTGACAATATTGTGAAGTCATATGTAGATACGTATTGTAGTTTAGCCAGAATCTGGATTCATCAGACTAAAATGGAATTTTCCTCAATTGTTCCTTGACTATTCTTGAGGAAGAATTCGGCTCAGACTGCATCTAAACGAGTAAATCTGTGTTAGCTTTATCGTAGTGTTCAATAAGAAAGATAAAATCGGAAATGGTTCAGTGATTAAAAGATTTTGTTACGATGAAGATAGGCCTAATAAAAAGCTGAGCCTTCGGAAACTTTCTTACTTATCTTTTCACCTAACTACTCGTGATTCGTCTTTTAATCAACGGCAAGATATAAAACAGAATGGAATACGTTACAAGCTTGGGAATACGAATCTCTTCCTGTAATTAAGAAGGTTCTGTGAATGTCTTTATGGTTGTTCAGCGTCGGTAGTAAACTGTATGACCTTCTACTACTGCAGCCTACTCGTATATAACGATAACAGGAACCGTCGACTTGTACACCCTTCGAAATAATCTTGAGTATTTCCTTCGGCTTTTCCCAGTCAAAGATGGTTTCTAATACACATCTCTCTTTCAAGCTTTGATTTAGTGTAAATGTTTAATGAGTATTTAGTCCTAATCTTTCATAATGGAGAGATAACCCAACTTCTGGCGCAAAGGGTAAAAATGTAAGACAAATGTTTTTAACAAAACTCCATAAAATAAGCTGTTAACGATCTAAGTAGCATTTATCTCGGCGAGTAATTTATTGTTTCGCCGATAGCGCTCTTACAACGGCTTTAATTAGTGGAATGGAACAACCGCATGTACTTATGTTCAGCGGAGAAATGTTGCCTGCAATGTGTTTGGATTCACAATTAGATGGAAATTAATCTGCTCATGATAACTACAAATTATTCCAATCCAAACTATAGATAAAAGTGGCACTAAAACTAAGATAATGTTCTTCGAGCTCATTATATCTATTTCTTTTATGTCACACAAACGTTTATGTGAGACAAAAATGACCAAAATTACGGATGTCCTTTAGCTATTTGCTTTAATTTCCTTTCATTAGGACCACAAATTTAAGAAACAGGTCCATTCAACACCTTCAAAGTTAATCCAAAATCAAAACATTCAATCTTAACATAATCCTAAGTTAAAGTAAATCTTAAGAAAGTGCTAAATTAGAGATAAATTTCTGAAGAAACGATCCGCACTGCGGGCAATTACGAGTCTATATTCATTTTAAGGTTAATACTTTAGCAAAGTACTTCGCCAAAATTCAATTCAGGTTCACTCTGTACTGTAAAGTCCCTTTAATCTGTTCATCGAGGGCGTTTGGATCCTCGTCATTAATGTTAGTATTAAGGCCCTCGGTCGCTTTAAACTGAATTAAGCAGGTTATGGAGAAAATAGAACGTTGTATATCATTGAGAATATTAAGTTAAACTTTGTGTAGTTTCCAAGAGATAAGGGAGCGAAATTTAAGGATGCTAATTATAAAAGTTGTCATTAAGTATATTACTTTATAGTAGTCATTAATGTGAAAGTTGCATCGTTATAAACGGAAGCTGCAATAAGAATAATCTAAGAACTAATATTTGGTGTATTTTTTTGTAGACAAAGTAAACAACAACTCTAATTGTTTTTGTAATAGAAATCGATAAACAACATTAAAACGACTATACCATTGATTAGACCTAGCCAGTGGGAGACAGAAGCAGGTCTGCTAACGAAACTGTAAAAGCGCCTCAATTCGCAATCGGGTTGATTAATAGTCCAAATTGTACCTGAAATCCTACACCTTAGTTCGTTGGTGCAGCGCTCGCAATTTACATTTAGATTACTGCCTGGTCTCTTACCCGACTCTGGAACTTTTTACCGCGAGAATTTATGGCTTGTCCTTAATGTTTACTTATTTTATCTTATACTAGTAAGAAGCGAGAAGAAAAATTATATTCAAATCTTATAAGGTTTATAATTAAGTATTTGGGAGTCACGGTTTCGAAAGCTTTAATTCTAAGTATTTTCATTTTGACTTTTGTTCACCAATCTTTTAGAGGTGGTTTGAAGCATAAGTAATTTTCTGTTCAATTTCTACTAATGCCTGTATATAGATAGGTACTTTCTCTCAATATTATCAGGACTACGAACAATAAATGAAATTTATTCGAACTGTTTGTTACATATTAGGGTTGACTTATCTACATATGTTTATGATAAGAGTATTTTCATTCGCTTTTTGATTAACCAACGTTACTTCAAGGTTTCTTCATTACAATTACAAAGAATCCATTCTTTCTCTACTTACAGATCTATCTATACCTTGTTTCTCTCTCACTACTTTCAAACACACGGGCATAATTAAAAGTTGCATCCATTTCACATTAATGTTTTCTCAGTGTTTTCTGTCTTACCTTGTCAACTTCCTGCAATTTACATTTAAATTATCTCACCGCTCTCAGCTACGACTTTCCAAACTTTGTTCTCACTGAAATAAATTTATAGCGGCCATGTCTCTGTCGGATGATATTTTTTTATTCCAACTTTAAGTTTATTAAAGCGTTCTACTGCGACTGTATTTCTTATTTCTTACTGTTAGTTATTTACTTCATATAGAAATCCTAACTTAAGTCATTCGGGCACGTGTAATAAAAATATTGTAGTGTCATGTTATTAATATATATATGCATGCAACATTTCAGCTCAATCGGACACCGGGAAGTTGGTTTTTAGGGGGGTCAGCTATTTATATCGCCTAGGGGGTGTGAGATACTTTTGGACGTGACTGTACACAGCATATTATCACTTTTTTTTTATAATAAAAACGGAAGACAATCTTTAATAATGTCAATGTTGAAAGTTGCAAGCGGCGAGTAACTTTGTGCACAAAATTTAATACCGGCATAAGGCCAAGTGTTCCGGCCCGTAAAATTTAAAAGTTCATAGTAACTCCGCTTCGCATAAAACTCGTATCGGCGTAGAAGCAACTTTAGCGGTGTTCGATCATAAATGTTCGTTTAAAAATATTTGCCGACTAACAATATTTCACTGAAAAGCTAAAGGTTTTATACCGTGAACGTGGTAGTTATATAAAGTGAAATCTCCCTAACGTGAATGTTGTACACTATTAATATTACTTTGAGACTGTTGGTGACCAGTTTCATTTCTATGAAGTGTTTGCTTTTGGGGTCATAAAAATATTTAAAGAGCGCTCGGCTTTGATGAAAATTGCATAAAATTTTTATGTTAAGGTTAAGATAAGGGCCTTATACTTTGAAATGTTTTTATCGTATTTGAGTTGCAGCGTTGGAGAATAGTTAAGTAGTTGGTTGATTTATAGCTCTCTTTTTAGCTTACAACGTATATTGATTGATTTTTTTAAGAACTACTTTAATATAAGTTTGTATTTGTAGTTCTTAAGTTCTTCCCGGTAAAAACTAAGCATACTAGCTTCCTTAGTTGATATACTAACCGACTTTGCCGCAACGAAGCGTAGCCGAATTTTATAGATTTCAGATCCACTAACTTTACATCTTAAACTTCCAGTATCTTCAACAGGATGCGAATGTTCAATGAGTGTTGATAGATTCCTCGTTTCTGCTGTGAATACATAAAATCCCTGGTTCAGTTAGCCAGGTGTTTTCACACCATCGCTCTGCTGCCTCGGGTGCAATTTCCTCGTAATATCCGCGCTTCATCCGTGCCGCATCCGCTATCCGCTCATCGGATCCTGAATAAGCGGCCTTCACCGACTTGTTCGACAGACAAACGGTACCTCCACTGCGATGATTTCCATGCTACGGGAAATAGATCTACTTATATTCTTGTTTATTTTGAGACAAGTTATATTTTACGATAGGTGCAGCAGGATGCAGATGAAAATGAGTAATAGGTCTCATTCGATTCCATTTCACCGTCCTAACGTGTCTTATAGTTGATTTTTGATAGCCTAGTTTTTACTATAATGACTACGAGGTAGCTTAAAAAGTCACGCAAGCGTTTTAATACGTTGCTAGTCACAAAAAATACCAGTCCTTCCCGTATTAAAACTGGGATTCCTGTATGCTTCAAAAGACTCGATGCCTCTGTTATATCACTGCCGTAGATTAGTCTTAATTACAGAACACTGTCATAATAAGTACGTATATTTCGTAATTCTGTAAAGGCAGGCTTAGTATGAGCACGCCCTTAATCACAGCTTACATCAATATCAATTACATAGTATGTGTCAATTTAATAAATTACAGTGTGCGCTCTTCGTAACTGTATACAAATAGAAACAACAATGTAACGTGTAATTAAAAATGATGAATAGTTCAGTATATTTTAAACGTATTACATTGTTGTAGTCGGTAGGGTTAAAAAAAAGCAGACTGGTTACCTAATGATAAATTATTACTGACGCCTATAGATACTAGTATTACACATTAGAGTGTTTAATAATTTTGTAGCCTTAAATAAGAGTTCCTTTAACACTTATCATGAAGAAAGCCATGTCGCTCGTCAATGGCACTCCGGAAAACCTTGTCGGAAGCTCATTCTATAGTTTGCACGCACGCAAAATAAACGATCCATACTCTTATCGACGTACAACAATATTTGTAGCATCTAACAGAGAATACGTTAAGTTGTATTTCTTATTGTTAAATAGAAGCATAAATTGTTATGAAAAAAGGCAAGGCGAAGTTTAAATAGACTGAACAAAGAAGCGTTACTTAATCGTTACAGATCTTCTCCAGGGACGGCCCTTACTTAATTAATGGCAGAATTAAAACCTTTGCGAGGGAACAGAGTTGTTGTTGACTTAGAATAGGCTGTTTACTTTGTAAGTGTGATCATACCCTTGAGACTAGAGTGTAACGGCAAACCGATGATTAATTAATGCGTAGCGGTACACGTGGGGTACGCCAAGTGCCACATGAGCTGTTCTTAATGCCAAGTACGCGGGTAAATTTATAATACTACTTTATTTTCTACGCTGATTGATCTAAAGCTTCCTAACTTTGTGATGAAATTAAAAATCCTAATGCAACCTGTCACATGACGCTTAAAAAGTATTACTCAAATCTAAGGCTTTAACTCATCACTTAATAGTTCAAGTACCAATTCAAATCTATCCGTTCATTTCAGAACAGAGAACTCTTCTTGAAATTTAGGAGATATTAACTGTGTTCTAACAATTTGTTTTAGTGTCTATCACTGCAAGTCGCCGTCATAGAGTCAAAAAGGACTATATTTTCGAGTGTGTAGTGTATTTGCTTGACCATTTGCCTGAAAGATATCGGTGTTCGTTGACTGTCCGCCGCCCAGTGGTGGTGAAGAAACGGCTTGAGTCTAAAGATTTTTAAGCTATAACTTGGCATGATAGGCTCATAAACATAGCTCAGCAACTTGCATGCAACTTATTAGTTTATCTAGACAAATACACGAAAACTTGGGTTACGAAGATCCTTTAAAATATACGATGACGTAATTAGGTACAAATAAGCCAAGTACTTTACTCCGCATCCTCTATTTTATGACAGTTGAGCCGAAGACATGGACGCATGAGCCTTATAAATTTTAGTACCTAATTAATAGTTTATTTGCGATAAATCGATTTCAACTTTAAATTATAATAGGTAACATATACAGTAAATATACGCTTTCATTCAAGTATCAATTTACTCCGATTCACGCTGCGAAACTCCGCCTGAACTGCCAAATTACTCCTTTGGTTAATCAAATACATTCTTCACGTACGGTTCTACGAATGGCAGTGCATTGCGCTTCGTTTGAAGATATATTGAGGTACTTGGGGCTTTGAGGAACCTTCTAGAATATCTTCAAAGGAAATAAATACGAAGTGGTACAGGAAATGAGCACACACAGCACTCCGACTCTTATTCATATCCGTATTCGTATTATATAATAAAATGCATTCGTTTCGACCGCAACTTTTTTCTGAAGTATATTTTACATATTACATTTGTTCTGTACGTGTTCTTACTGAACTCCTAAACAGCTGTTTAGTTGTTGTTCAGCTGAACGGGCTACAATGTTTTTTTTCTTTGTGTATGCCAGGGTATCTTTGGACTCAAGTTAGACGTGGTACGTAAAGCTATTGCCAACGAGATTTAAAAAAAGTTTAAATAATTATTATGATAACGACTGTCCGGACAGCGAGCTTAAAATTATTTATTTGATACAAGTATACTGCGAAAAATAAATAAGTATATAACCCTAAAACGCCAAGAAAATTACACTGAGAAAAAATTGGACTAAAATTATGTAGGTACATGACGAATTCGGTCGCTCTCCCAGATGTCATTTTAACCAGAATGAATTTTACAGTACAAAGAATATAAAAAAACGTGTTGAGGTCGAAAGGCGTGCACTCGACGGTATTCGTCATTTGCTCCGTCAAAGAGAGAGGGATCCACAATCGGTATGTGTACATTCAACTTGCAAAACATGGAAATGTAGAGCGAAGTGCAGCGCGTTAATATTTTGTCACCCGACTGTACCGACTGTGACTGTACCGAGTATACCGTCTGTCTCATCGGCAGCGAATATCTACGTTACGTTATGTCACGTTACAGTATTTTAATAAATTACACGATAGAAGATATAGATAGGGTTGGCGACTAAATGATTACGTATTAGACTTAGCCGACTCGGCAAACTTCGTACCGCCTCGGAATAAATAAAAAAATGCAACGCATGCATTATGCAACGTTATTGTATTAAGAGTGTTTGCGGAACAAATGATTAACGTATACATTCATTTTATTATTATTTAATAATATAACCACCACCACTAGTAACTGTCTTTGCACGGAGGATAATAAAGTAGCTGTTATTTTCTTTACCTAATCACTTTGTAACGAAGCCATACCTCCCTGGTTTATAGCAGTGGGGACTTTTATTATTCTACCGGTGATGATTAGTCAATATTTGCAATAAAGTTCGTCGCATACAAATAACGCTATGCACACATAGCCCCACACTAGGATTTCCTGTGCTGTGAATGTCATGGATAACACAGAAACACAAACTGAAACACGCAGACTGAAAACAAATTTAAATTCAAAATTTAAATTTAACCCCACTGGGAATCGAACCCAGGACCCTTTGATCAGCGTTCAGGCGTCAGCTCCTCGTGATAAGTCTGTCGCCGACGGGGAGACCGGGTCCTCAGTCGCAGTATGTATTATTTACAGAATCGTCACTTTAAACAAACAGTTGCAAGAGTCTCTTTAATATTCAGCACCCACTCGTTTACTGATAAAACGGCTTTGGCTGTGGGCGGAACGGAAAAATATTTTTGAACGGAAACTTTCAACAAGGAATTTGAATATTTATCCGATTTAGTTATTATGGTTATGAGGAAATGTAAGTATTTATAGTAAACAACAACAAGCTATAATCGGAAGACAGTGAAGGGTTTAATGCCAAAATAATATTTAAAGCCTCTGCGCTATAATTATCATGATGCTAATGACACTAAGTAGGTGTAGCCACGAGTTTATTGCAATATTTTTTAACGCCAAACAGCCTAAAGTTATAAATTGTGTGGATATATAGCAGAACATGTTACGTGCCAAAACTCATATGGCCTATTGGCCTATTACATGGCCTATTTATTAATTGATGACTATGGGTTTGTGTAGTGACCGGTATACTTAGAAATTGTGAAGTAAAGGCTATTCTAAAAAGTCTTCACTGATATCGAATTATAAATAGCCAACGTCAACCTCATGAATATTAAAATGTTCAATCTTATCTTTTCTTGTTTTCCTCAACGACCCCGTACTAAATATAGGCGACTTATTAAAATTAATTTGCTCAAATGAATGTTTGCTATTTCACTGTGCCGTAAAATATTTATGGAATTTTGCAAAGATAACATTTTATTTATTAAGTACTCGTGCAACCGCTATAATTAAAGCGTTAACGAAATAATATTTAATGGTGGAGCCCTTCAAACAACAATACTTCATTTAATATTAAAATTATGATACCCAAATATCGAGCTTGCGTTCCCTCCGAGGGCCCACATCTGAAATCGTTGGTTCCGTTTCGATAAAAATTTAGTAGGAGCTTAAAAAAAATTGTAGCCTAAAGGAAAAATTTGTA
>LGAG01000327.1:237357-258252 GCA_001278395.1 Lerema accius | reverse complement strand
TTTGGCATACTTAGTAACATTCTCCATTACATATGTTTTTACCCGACTGCGTAAGAAGGGTTTTTTGAGCAGTTTTCGTAATGTTTTCAAAGAGCGTCTATGTACTCGTATGGTTGTATGTTTGTGGATTATTTTGCACGTTCTATAGACCAAACGTCTGGCGGAATTTCAGTACATGAGGTATCATTATGATTAATCTCCTTTGTGTCAATAAATACGCTATATACTTTATTTATCGTAGTGCCCTCATCCTTAAAATATTTTTTTTAAGTTGGGTTATTGTAGTTTTAAAGAAGCGGCCAATGCAGATTTAAACCTCTAACGACTTACCTTTTAGCTGTATACGCTTTGGTTTTAGTAAATGTTAGTAATTAGACTAGAGCTATCCGCAATTTTAATACATCATTCACAAAGCAATTAATACAGTCCAGTGATTCCAAATTCTGACTTTATTCGGTACATTATTTCTTTATACCGGGACGGTCGCACAGAACCTAAGCCTTTGAAAACTTTCAACGGATTTCCATACTCAATTTGTTTCTTTATTCGCATATTTTACCAGTTCACTCTAAACCAATCTTAGATTGAGGAAAAAATGTTTCTTAGCTCTGCGTCAACGGCGTCCGCGGCCGCCCTAAAACCATTTTGATGACAAAATTGCGTCCTGTAATGGGACGGAATAAAAAGGCCCTCCTCTTTGCTAATAAATTGTTGGAATTTGTAACAAACCCATTTCTTCCTGATTCAGTTTATTCGAGATCTAAGTATGTAAATTAAACAATTAAAGCTTTGATTCATGTTTATATATTTTAAAATAAAATTTGTTTCGTAATGTTATGTCCCCTTTTACATCACGTATTAAACCATTTTAATTTCCTTTAAAACGTAGGACGTGTATACGGCTCACGGAAGTGCTCGGTACTAAAACTAACATCGCGTACAATGTCAGATATACCTACTCAGATATAAGTCCGCACAGTTTAATATTTTTCCAGAAAGTGTTCGCCTCGTTTAGTACCTTATAATGTCGTTGACTCCTTCCGTCATTTGTCTTTAATAGAGTACATAAATATATAAGCAATTAGCAGTCTTAACCTTTGGCAAATACTTTCAGCTGAGGCACTAACTATATAATGTCATGAAAATCGTGGAGCAAGCAATAGACCTTCTAAATTGTGTGACCCGTGCTCTCTAATAGAAACTCGTTTGCCTTATAAATCTTTTCCTACGACCCTTATGAAACCGAAAAGAAGGCCGTGAGGACAAATACAATTTATTCCGGAGTAAACATTAATTTTGGTGCTGTATTTATTTTAGCCGTTTATATATAAAATTGTATTTGGTTACAACCCTGGTTGTTCTACTGTTAGACTGGTTTTGTTTAAAAACATTAAAGTTACTCATAATTTTAAACATTTACCTTGTTTTGTATAGTCAATTATCCTCTATAGATAACAAGGAAAAAAGTTATCTCAGAAATAACTACTGAGTCTGTAACGTTTGCATTTCATAGATAATGAAATAACTCTAACAAATAAAGAATTTTCTGCAGCTATGCAGAATGTGAATTGGTCGAATCAAACATAAGTATTGTTAAATATTGAATCACGAGAGGATACAGTCGACGGACGGGAGGACGTGCTACGTCAATACAGGCCTACGTCGTGGCCTACGTCGTAGCCAGAAAGCTACGCACCATCTTTTGCTACGACTCTACTGAAGAGCCACGTTTTGTATTCATTATTATGTAGAAAATGTAGTAAGCAATCATGAATAATAAAGATGTTACGTAAATAGCGTAGAGAGAGGAAAATCCCTAACATTCTAAAATGTTTAATCTATATGAGAACTTTGATATATTTAATCATAGCTAATAATATTTTAAACACTCCACAAAAAAACAAAATGATATATCTGGAACTAAATGGAAATTTAATTGATTCAAATGTAAACCTTTTACTAAAAATAGACGCGGCATGGAAATAACCTTTTCACGAAGAAAATATTAGCTCAATGAAAATTAATTCCGTCATCGTACCAAACAAGGATTGAAATTTTCCATGTCTTTATAATCTTAAATGCGTCGTTAACGAGCGCGGGTGTGCGGACTAATTGGGTCGAAACACTTGGAGGCTGATAATCACGTCATTACTATACTAAACAAGGTAACAAAAAACTCACCTAAGTACCTAATGTGTATATAGCACAAATAAAGAAAATTTAACAACCAATCGAAAATCTCTTTAAGTGCTATACATTTATTCTAACAACTTCTTATGTTTAATTATGAAATAAAAGTTCATACACGAAATATCTACGAGAAAGTGTACTGGAACCTGGCTGCAACCAATTATGTTGTCAATTCTTTTGTGTACGAACGAGATGACAAATTACTATAGTAATGGATATAAGGACGCATACAATGTTGCGCAGGACACTTTTGTCGCATAGGTACTAGGGCCGTTACACTTCGTAATGTATATTTTATGCTATTAACAACTGACTTTTAAAATAAAATAAAATAGTAAAAATGGTAGTGCGGCAATAAATCATTAAAATTCTGCATCAAATATCTTTAGTAAATTGCTATTTTGAGAGGGTTTTTAAAAAGCTATTGTGGCTGTAACTTGGTTTAAGCTGTTATACAAGTTTAATGAGATGAGTGTCTGCCCTCCGTTTTGTACCTCCATAACGGTTCTTTATTTCTACTTTCTTTGCATTAAGTCCTGAAGCTAAAGTTGTTTAACTAAAAGCTTTTTATAATAAACACTCCCATTGTATCATGTTAAACATACAGGATATTTACAGATAACATTAAATTTTGATGTAGGTAATAAAATAATGAAAGGTTAACGTAATGGAATGGATGAAATTATTCAAGTCATATTGGTTTTAATACATATTAAAACTATTGTAATAATGCACCATTACTTTTTGGAACACAATGCTATTCAATAAGTTAAGCTTTTGACATTCGTTAAGTGTAAGTAAAATAAATAATAAAAAAATGTGATACATTAATAATGAGAAACATAATTTTAATCCAGATAGTCCGCAATAAAATAATTTGAATTTAAAAATTTGCCCTATTGGTTCCTACATAAAATAAAAAATGATTAAAACGATTTCAGGTTCGATTTTCAGCTGCGTTTAATTTTATGTGACCAAAGTTTCTTCTAAAATCTTAAGAGTCAATTTAAATAAGTAACTGCAATTCCATTTTCATTAATTATTTTGTATCTTTAATATGAAAGACCATTATAAATCTAAAATTTCTCCCGTTCGAAACAATTTGTTTCAAATTGTATTCAAATTAAATTGAACAATTAATCTTAAATCGTTGGCATTTTCGAAACAAAGTGAATTTCAGATGTCATTAACAATTGCTTCAAGATAATTATTTGCAGACTTATTTAGTTTTCTTTTCAGCTAAAGAGAGACTATAAAGGCGCTGTAACACTTAACACACATCGAATAATATTATTGTAAGTTCAACTCTTGCAAATTGAATAAAATTATGGTTCAGACCAAAAAATATATTATAGGCGCAACGATCGGATCAAAAATTTTTTTTTTTCCTTTTTTACTATCTGACGTATGTCACCGAGCACGGTCTGCCGAGTAATTTACCGGGAAACATTATCATTTGTTATTAACGTTATGTTTTTTCCTACGACGCTTTTTTGTTCTGAATACTAAGTATATTTTTTTTGGTCTGTTGGTAGGTATGTTTAATTCATCAGTCATAATTAGGATAGATAGTATTTTTTTTTTGTTTTTATAGACATTCGATAATTTTAATATCATTCATATTGCTTTTCTTGCCTAAAACCTAAAATACTTTGTCTCTAGTCTGTATCCAGCTATAGAGTACTGTTGCTCGGTCAATTGTTTCAGAGTAGTTCTTAGTGCTTACATTTTTATTTCTCCGAGATAAATGAAATAACATCTTACCGTTTGCAATGAAAAATGAAGTTAAATTCTGTGTATTTCTATTAAAGAATCATTTTATATTGACTTTGAAGGGAAATGAGAACATCAGGTCACATTATACTCTATTATGCTTATATTATACTCTAATCTCAAATAAAGCAGTTTGTAAGAAATAATCAGTTTCCTGTTCTCGTTCTTTGTATATTTAATGTGTTATAATAACAAAAAAATTTAAACAATTAAAGCATAAAAACAATTAATAAAAAAATTGGCTGGTTTTTTCGTCAATCGGTTAATAAAATCAGTCACAATATTTGTTAAAAATAGATTAGAATTATTATAAACATGTTATTATAAGCGTAGTGTGCGTTAATAAAACTAGACTTCGCTGTGTAATTTAGTCTGAACACATAAGCGGTTGATCAATGTAGGCGGGCCATTATAAATGGATCCCGTTTTTAGTGTTGCCATTCCCGAAAAAACTACACACAAATTGAATTTTAATTAATTTTAATCTGAAGATCAGCAATATAATGTTGTTCCTTTATCAAAAATATTCTTAATACTTTGTACAAGTATATCCCTGCGGTATTAAAATGTGGCAGGACGTCGGCGTGTTCAATAAATAATCCCCAAATCCACGCGCAAACACACACGCGATGAAAATTTATGGCACGTTTGTGGGATAACATTGGGAGTATAATTTAGTATTATACATTTTATGTTATACGTTTTGGAACAAGTGGATAGCTTGCAAGTTGCGGCTATGGCTAGTAGATCACCCTCTTGCTTGAATCGGTTGGCAAACGGCTCGTCGTGTTCTGGCTGGGGGCTTGAGTGCCAGAGCACTTATACGACTACAAGTGGCTACCATATGCCCTCAGGGATAGCAAACAATCAACACGTCTTTTGACCAATTTCTAGTGTGACAGATTCTAACTGGACCACTATTTTTACTAACCGTCACTAATACATAATAGTAATTAAAAACTACAAATTTTACCATTAGCACTTTGCATATAATTAATATAGACTGGAAAACTAGAACACCGGATTACTGTCTTAGTAGTTAAACCGGTATAATATATTGGTGTTTGAAATTCATAATCCGCTAATCCATGCGCTGAAATAATGAAAGGCGCATAATTTACGTTCCGTCCAAATGAGCCGCGTTTGGTACAATTTGTTCTGACAACTTGACGAGTTCAGTTGGTTCACTCACGAATACGATTTGAATTAGGTACATATTAAAGTGAATATAACTTTGTCTGTTTGTTACCTCTTCACGTCTAAATTACTGGACCTGTTAAGTTTAAATTTAGCGAATGGGTGGTTCTAATCTATTAGAAGGATAGATATAGGATATATTTTATGCCGATTTTAAGATCCTATAAGATATTTTTGACCGCTTTAAGTTGGTTTGAGCGCCTGATAAATAATGTCAAGCATTACGATATTCTATTGCCACGAAAAATATTAACAAAAAATGACTGGTCTCACCTACTCTGTTTATCCGAAAAGAAACGTAGCGTTATCGTTTAAATAAAATAGTTTCGATTATACAAACAAACAACTAGTTTTCATTGAGTCAGTTGCTTATCATATTATTTCCGCAGAATAAAGAGTATTCTACTGTCTATTTTACAAAACGTGAAGATTAATTTACAAAACGTGAAGATTAAGAATAACTTAATGTCATTAATTCACCTCAGTCTAAATGTGTCGCACGGGCGCTGTTTCTGTTGGTATGTTAAGTGGAAAACTACAGCAGTAACATTAAAATTTCAAACAAAATCCAGTAACTTCTGTTGAGTTGTAAGTGAATTGTTTGTAACATACTGAGTATTACGCGCCTGAGGTGAATGCAATGTGATATATCACGAGAGATATTATTCTCAATCAAAGCTTATCATATTAGGTACATACACACTTCTCACACGCAGTGACAAGAGCAATTCTGAAAATTCTAATAATAGTTGTCAGTCAGAGCATGATTTGAATGCAAATGGCCTCGCAAATACTTGCTAATAATAATAAGTCATTTATAAAGGCTAGAGGACCTCGCTTTGTGACCGAAATTTGACCATAACTCAAAGGAAACAATATATTGCAGTTTCATGTTTTTATGGCTTGTAACATGTATCGTATATAAAATTTAGTTTTGTGTACTTATACGTTATGTTACTCATGATTAATCTAAAACTTATTCTTGTTCATGTCTGCTATTCTTAAAGACGACCTAAAGTGGAACCCATCAGCAATTAATACAACAGATTATTAAGGATATTCTCTCGGTCGAAAGCTCGGGCTCGAGTTGTCCTACTTGTAAGCAAACTACCTACGCCTACTCGACCTACTCGAATTAATATTACTATTTTTATTGCGAATCAGGCTCACTCGTGTAATATCCGTCTCTACTATGAATGTTCCCTTATATTTTTATTACTCTGGATATTGGCTCGAGCAATAAATAAGGCGCAAATCCGCGTTGAAGTAATGAAAGCGGAGTAATGGATGGCTTTAGGAAGGATGTTTCATAGATTATACTTTACAAGAATTTGTCTCGATACATATTTACATTAGACGTGTAATAAATCAATTGCTTCCCATATTTTACCGGGTGATTAATCATCGTATCGGTCTTCGCATTTTTGTCTAATTTGTTCTACTTCGAAATTTTTTGGTTTTCTTTTAATACTCATAGAAATATATTTATAAAACATTTTATCTAAGTGTGAGATGAAAAGAATCCAAAAACAGAAAAGGATTAAACAACTTAATCCGGATTATCTAAATATCTTATTCGGGCTTCGTTGGCGACAAAATACAAAATGTAAACGTAGTATACCTTTTACGCGTAATGCTGTAGTTAAATAAAGTTTTGTTCAGAATTGTTCAAGCAGTGATTTCAGATTTATAGCTTGAGTGTGTTAGAGGCGGATACAGTAAGCGATGATACATTTTAAATTTTAAGCTGCCATTTTGTGCCCCATTTTCGTTACCAAGTCCAGGATTTAGTGTTCGTATGATTTAAATACGAAAGTCACCATAATTCTGTGACATTGCAATTCTAAACTTGAGAATACGAATAATGGAGTTTATGGTCTAAGTAATTTGGTTAATTGGCGATTACACATAGTGATATTAGGTAGAAGAGTACAGAGTAGTAGCCTACAACTGTAAAATAGTAAAAAAAATAAGTAAATATATAGAGAACATAGAGTGGGTTCATGATGACAGGGAGGCCGATATCGAACTTCTTAATTCAAATTCAAACCATTTATTGTTTTAACGTGGTGGATGAGATGTAAAGAAAAAAATAATCTAATGTTGAGATTGAAACCAACATAGAAAATAATTTTGTAACATTCAATGTCGCTGAAGAGGCCCATGCTTAAATGTGACTAGATTTACGATTAAACGTAATAATAGCGTAATTTATAATTTTTCATACACTCTGTTTATCCTCGAGAATTGTAGTAGCTTAAAAATCCATTAAAGAGTCTATTGAAATTTATTTTCTTTTATACTTATTTAACTTCACATTTGATTTACGAAGGATTTAAATATTGAAGCACTCTAGACCGTTTCAAATCGTCCTCGATTTCGATTGAAAAAAGTATACGACCGTCTCTGAACGATTTAAAACATTTTCAAAGAGCTCCTTTCGAGTTTATTTTAATAATAAAAACGGGATAAAATCTTTTCATAAACGGTCGTTTAGGTTTACGTAATATGGTTTAACGTTTTCTTATTTATTCGAGCAAGAAAAAGTATAACAAAAATTTTAAACGCTCTTTCAATTATTTATTGAAGAAGGAGTATTTCGATTACTTTATCTTTACTTGAACTTTTTGCATTTATAAAAGATAATAGAAAATCGCTGAAACCGTGTCTCTTCTGTTCCTTCAATCCTATACAAGTTAACCGTTACTCAGTGGCATACATCTAGGTATACGATGTTGACAGCACGTCAAAAAAATAAGGAAAGAATAACAAAAAAAGCAATTTGATACTTTGTGCACTTACAAAATTTTTAAATGTTCCTAATAACGTCATTAAAGTTTCCTCCATTACTATTTAAAAAATTCCAAATATAAAGAAACATCTATGCTTAGTAATACGCTACCAAGCATGACCGCCTAACTTCTCCTTTTGTTAAAATTACATTGCAACCGACCCACGCTTCGCGGGTTTTCTTTGCTATGCAACGATGCATTGTGAGAAATCGCTTTGAACTGGTCGTGTGCTGTGTTCATTCGAATGTGAAAGCGATTCTCAACGCTTCAGCATTCAGCTCAGACGGTCAGTACCTCGGATCCTCGTCCACTTCTCAAACATAAATCGTTTCAATCCACTAATGTGTAACTCTTTGAGCAACTAATTGAATTCCGATTTCCGAGAACACTGTGTTTTATTTAATGCTACGAAGCAGTTGAATAGTTTGGCTCTGGACGCGTATTACTTCTTGCGCGCAGCTGGGGTGCTGTAACTAATTGTCCTATTAAAAAGCCTTTTTCTTCTAGATAATAAATATGTCGATATTAGTTGTTATTTATTGCGCTTTAAGTTAACTAATTTAACAAATGTTTACACTACGTAATGTACTTCATAAACGACATTACTGAGTATTACATTATATTGTTCATTAATTTTGTCTTATTTTAATTAAATTCATCTGTTGTAACGAGACCTCAATTTAATCTTAACATTGATAAAAAATATTACTACACATTAAGATATACAATATCATGCATGCTCATGTTGAATTAAACAAATTGGATTATAAAGATTTGATTATCTGTTTAAAGCACAATAGCCTTGAAAAATTCGATATTTGTTTATCAAGTTGAAAGGGTCACCGTGGTAGGGGCTGCCACTAACTCGGTCAATCTTCTGGCTCCGCGGGCACGCGTCGTTCTTCTCGAATAACCTGCATTGGCATTTTATCCTCCATTCCCCTGAATAATGCAAAGCGAGCCATTTTTACTGGAGTTAATGTGCTTAACACTTTGTATTCCTCCGTCAGACGTAAAAATGTAGATAAACTAGCATCCTTCCCTTTCTTTGTTTCGGTAAATACACTACCAATACCATACTATACTAGTGGCTAGGTAAATTCCGTAAGATAGGACTGTATAGGAACTACCTTTTCGTCAAATTTGAATTAACACTCCCGTAGTTTAGGCTTAAAAGGCAAAGTAAGGCTTGAAGCAATTCATTATCACCATGCTGTAATATTTATATTACTAACAGCTTATATTTCCATTTACTAAAGCACTATTCGAGTGTGTCAATATATCTATGAGCGGCAGGGGTGATAACACGGTTCGCTCGTTTATTATTCTCATATACGTACCTACGGGAAAAAAGGACTAGAATAAATCATATCAACGATATTTGTTAATATATTTAAGAGACATGGATAGGGAGTGGCTTTAGGTGTGGTTGTAGCGACTGGCCTGATGTATAATTCATATTTCATGCAGCTGCCTGGCAGAGTGCGGAGCTGAGTGATTGCTCTATCAAGGCCGGACTGCTTACATGATGCTATTCTGTACCAGTTTATTTTCCGATATTGAACGCTACCAGTAACTCTCAATATCTCCCTTTGTCAGCTCCTCAAAGGTTATCTCGAAGAAATCGATATTCAACGTAAGATCGCGTTTTCCATAAAAGACTTTAACCTATTGTAGCATGGACTTCTTATTTTACTGAGTAAATAAAATACGGTATTTTATTCTGACAAGGCAAATGTTTATAAATGTTGAATTGTACCTTATTGTTTACGTCAAATCAAATCAAAAATCATTTATTCATATAGGTATCAATGATACTCAGTAACTAGTAACTTTTTTTTATAAAATTTGTCCCGCTATTTCTGTGGCCTGTAAGTAATCTCTTAAAATTTTCAACGTTTTCCAGTTTGACATCTAATAATCACTAAATGTATGAAAGTAGCGACGAATCAAAGTGGTGTTTCAGTTTATTTTCCCGACTCCCTGCCAATGTTAGCAATAGCCGATGCAATCACTTAGTGCTGCGAGACTCTGAATTAAACATTAGAGCGACAGACGCTGCGGACATGCCGTAAAGCTCAACATAAAATCCACTGGTATCATACTACTTTATTTATTTATTGCTAACTTGGTTTGAGGAGTGAAAGCCTAATGGTTGGAAAGTTTGTCTCTCGAACGGGAGTTCCTGGGTTCAAACCTCAAGGCATGCACCTCTAACTTAAAAAGTTATGTGCGAATCAGATACTAATTATAACTTGCTACGGTGAAAAAACATCGCTCGGAAACCTGCGCACCTGAGAGTTCCCCATAAAGTTCTCAAAGGTGTGTGAAGTATGCGACTTGGCCAGCGCGATCGTGGTGGACTATGGCCTGTTACCCTCATACTGACAGAGGAGATCACAGCCCAGCAGTGGGACAGTTATCGGTTGTGATGATGAACTTGGTTTAAACTTGTTAATTGTTGCTTTGTGCCAATAGAATTGGTTTTGAGATTCAAAATGGCACGTCTAGACTAGTGGGGAAAAAATTCTTCACTTAAATTAAATCAGAAAGTATAATATGAATATGGATGGATTGTACAGAAAACTATATAGTTACAACAACCGCTACCTTCAAAGATTCTGGGTGCCATCTACTGAAACTTTCCTAACTAAGATACAACAAGTTGGCAACGTCACGTTTCCAACATTCCAACTATAATTAATGATTATCCGACAGTTGCTCGATTACCCTGACTGTTATCGCACTAGCGTCAATATTTAACCCAAATAAATATCTGACTTTATTGGATAAGTAAACACTCGTTTATTACACATGTAGTGAAGCAACGTTACACTGTATAAATATTTACTAGAACTTTTAGTAAGAATAATGTAGGCACGTAGATATGTGTTTGAGAAGAAGATATGGACAAACCTCCTTTATAAGCAGAATATACATTATTAAGACAATGAGTTTTGTCCAATTTAGACCTTACAACAGGTCTTTTGATGTTAATTTTTAATTTGTAAAGACATACATGAGACTCAATATCCAAGCCAATATTTTATTAAACTGAACGGTCCCTACTGAGAACGATCTCGTTAATATATAAGACCAGTCTTCCAACGAGTTCTTCCTGTAGTGCCGTGTATTTCAGTTGCAACTCTCGAGTGGAAGCAATTATCTTGCGCAGTGGAAACGTTTGTAGAGAAACGCTACAGAATAATGTTATCCAATTCAATATACTTACCGGGTAATAGTCCAGCGCAATCTTTACAATCGCTCCTTTCCGCTGGTCTTCGTGCAGCTGACAAATACACCTGTTTACTCCGCTTCACTCTATTGAGCGGAACACCTGCGCTACCAACGCGCTACTACATTTTGCTATTAAAGTTCTCTTTGTAAGATTTCTAGAGCTGGTGTATCCTCAATTTTGTTGTATTAACGTTTAATTAGTTCTAGGATTCTGTCTTTAGCTAGCTTTGTCCTAGCTTTATGTTTAGTTGTGTTTTCTGGTATGCGAATGTCTTTCTGTCCTTTTGTTTCACCTAGTTTTTCAAGGTTCAAAACTTTTGGTCATGTCCAGAAATTGTACGTTCAGAAATTAAGAGATTTGAGAATACTGCGCTTATAGTTTATATTTATACCAGGTATTACAATTTATGATCATTACTTACTTTAGTAAAGAAAATCATCGTAAGGAAATCTGCCCATAAATATTGTGCAAAGGGTAGCTGAGATACGTAATCGAGAGAAAGGTATTGAAAAATATTTTCTGCTTTAAATTTTATTTCGCAACTTGTGAAAATTGTATACAGCAAAATCTTCACAACGGTTTCTTGCTGCACTTGCTGACAAATAGAGCTATTTACTATCTCCAAGTCCATTACCAGGCACCTGATCTCCGGCTCTCGCGTTCACAACAATTTTATAACAGCGTCTGTTGATAATACGATTAGGACCCGTATACAGAACGTTCCGTGCTGTATTTCGTTTATAATTCTGTCTCTAAGCTCGTCAGGTGCGAAATTTTTATGTCTTTTTGCGGAAATTTTGTATCGAACGCTTCGACTGGGCTCTTGTTTTATATAACAATCGTAAAGATTAGTGTCCATTATTCTTTATCAAAAAGTCTAAAGTTTGTCTTGTTTGTGTAATGGGAAAATATAGATAACAGATAAAATGGTGAAGGTAAAAATTATTGGGTAGAGCGTTTCTAACAGTTCACAACATTAAACATTCCGTTTTATGCTTTGACAACGATACATTACCCAATTGATCAGTATGATGGATCTAACGTCTCCGTTGCAAGATGGCTCATAAAACTATATTATTTACGGAATTCTTATACACTCAGGACTTCATAAAATATGCTCTTTCTAAACTTTAACAAAAACATTGAATCCCCAATGGGAGCGTAAAAATTTAAAGATAAGTATCATATCTGAAAGAGTATGACATCGAATATTCTCGATACAGCGGGTGAGATATAGCGGGTCCTCGGGGAAGATGCAAAATGGAGCCATTTGTTGGAAATATGATGCTTGACAGCCTTCGACTTTGTCATCGTCTATACGATGCCCCTAGCGTTTGAGTGGAAAGGTTAAGATTTCGGCAGAATTTCAAATTAGCTTCCGTAAAGAGTGATGGAAATAGTAGGTATACACTGACCGCACGTAAATATGTAGGTATATTGCGCTTGTTATGTATAATTAAATATCTACCTGTTATATTTATGTATTTTACCTACATAATTATAAAGACTTTAAGTATAGGTACTAAGTCCCAAACTCATAGATCAAAATGTCAATTATGTGTAAATTACGATAAACGATCGATCTAATTTGCCGTGTGCCAAATTTACATTAGCTTCTCAAATCGGTCGACTACAGAATTGTATTGACAAAACGGGGTGGTCAGTACTCATTACTTATCAATACTTAATGCAACTCAAATAAAGCGGGAAGTTTATAGTGCACCCAACAAGTAACTCAAACAGCATACGGGATTCGTATTAACTGTTACATTTGCAAGTTAGGCGGTGATGCGGTCAGCGCTCTCGCGTTGGTGCAATCCGAATTAGACAGCCACGGGCGTAAGGACTTGCTCACACCATTACTTCCGAATCACGTCTTTATTTAACTTGACAAACGAGAGAAGAGTTGACTGAAAGAACTGACGGTAACTATGATTTGGCCTTGTTTTTTACACATTTACTCAATCCATTTTTTTTTAGGCTTTATTAGTAGATGTCACTGTACATACTCAAAACAGTATTCAATATTACTGTATGTCACTAGTAAGAAACTTCCGTGCTGCCATCGTAATTTATGTGTCTGTGTCCTTTTACTGTCGCTTTTTCGTTCCATTGACTTTCGCAATTACTATGATGCTAAAGAAGTTTTCACTTCAAAAATCTACTTGCTAGCTAGGAATCTCGAACGAGGTATTACAGCGGATAATGTACGAAACCGAAGAATTTATAATTGTCAATTTCCACAAAATCACAGAAGCAGCAAGGTGTGTGCATGCGGCCTGTATCGGGCACTTCATTCGGGACATGGGTTCCGACTAAACGGAGTCCATTATTAACAGCGCTCGCTCCCGGAATGTTGGCTAATATGTACCAATGCGGAGATTACCTTCCTACGCTAGTTGGTTTATCTTGTTACTTGAAATTGGAAAATGCATTCTACATGCAAAACAGAGTTTCCGTTGAATAAGCTAAGGACTTTTAGAAGATTTTCATTGTAGTACAAAATAAAATACCTAACCAAGTATTTCTAATAAGTTGCGGTAAAACGAAATTGATTCTAAAGACATAAAGCGGTCAGAATGTTTGACTTTTTATCAATTAGAATCTCCTCCTTTCACTGTGTAAGGGGTACAGGCCATCAGCTAGTGTTATTAATGTTAAAGAACATTTTTTTGTTGATTTGATCGAACGTAACTGTAGTGTAGACTGCTATCTCGTTATCTTAATTACATAATTTGTGATGAAAAGATTCTTGTTTCATATCTTCACTTCTTTCGAGCATAATGTGCGATCAAAAATTGCGAAATGAAGACGAAGGATGATCCTTGGGTTACCATCAATCTTGCCGACGCCGCGGTGCGCTGCCCGCACGCGATTGTACGCGCTCTGAGCTGTGATATATGGCGCAGAATCGTCTGAGTGCTTTTATTCATTCTGAGAATACGAATTAGTGGTCTCATTTTATAATAAACAAGATATTTCAATATTATGTTAAGCTCTTTTTTATTCTTTAGATGGAGATGAGAGTTTGTTACGAGTTCGCGAGGCAACAAGAAGAGGTGCTAATTATGTCTTTGCTTGTTTCTTATGAGACCTAATCTTTAATCTCGTATTTTGTCGTATTTATTGTTTAGCTGGAGTCATTTGTAGTATGCTGATATTTTATCGATTCAGATAGAAGAAATGGAGGCTAAATGTATTCCCTCATAAAACACCCTGTCACAATACGCAGGCCATAAATTAATCCGTATATTCGACGTACCCCATTCGGCACGCGTCATATTTTTCGAGGCGGTGGGCTTGGATGAATATTGTAATAGCGAAATGATCGCGAAAATATTTTATTTTTTAAACGTTGCTAATCAATTACGTATTTAAATTATTACAATGAGATTTTTGTAGTAGGGTAGCCCAAGAGAGCATTTCGGGAGTACGTACAGCGCGGCTGATTAATATTGAGGGTAACGTTAAAAATAGTGAGAATTCTTAACGTTATTTTCAAATTGGCAGATTAGTGCAATATACGTACACGTTTTAGCATGTAACTAATTCACAATACTTTAATCTAACGTGCTCGGGAATTTCAGATGATCAATTTTTTTATATTTTGATCTTTTATTCTGTACGTTCGGCCGTATATATAAAAGAAACTCATGTTAGGAACACAGTATATATATTTATTATAACAACTACAGCTACACACTGATTAACCCGAAACACTTACAAACTTAATTATACAATCTGACAACATAATTCAATCAGTTAAATAAGGAGAACACATTACCTTTGAATTATTAACCTTTTATTCACGTAATCACTTTATAATTGGATCACACCACTATAATAATTACCAGTAGGTCGTCGGGCAGAGGTTCCCCGTCGGCAAGCACTTCAGACAGAATGAATCTCTTCATCGATGTGCTCCGCCTTTTATTATGCCGTTTAATGAAGTAACCCTCTTTATGTAGAAAATCGGAGGTGGGTAAGGAATATTTATTTTATTTCTACCCCATTTCACAAAGAAGTACCCACTTTATTTGTGAGCGACAACATCCGGCCGTCCTGCATACGCATTCGTCCCTGAATGCGTCGATGTCTGGTGTAACTGCCGAGAACAAAAGAATAGATTAGCAAAATAAATTAGATAGAACTTGTACTTGGGTGACATGCACCACGGCTCAAACCTCTGTTCCTTCACCGGCCAGCAAGTAAGAACCATGAGCTGTCAGATTCATCACATTGTTACACTGCATCAAGCCCCTACCACTGAATGGCAACTGTTCCATCGCCGGTCAATCCCATTCATGTGGTAACTAAACATGTTATCCACAATACTAACGTGCTATTCCATCGTCGGCCAGCATTATATAGTATTGCAAGTAGATCTCACATGTTCGAGGCACTTACACTAGACACACAATAAATAACACAAGACACAAAGTATATAGAAAAATCGCTTAATACCTGACAACATCCGTTCGCTATCTTGAACAAGATTGATCCATGTCTCCAATCCGGATCCATGGCTTCATGTTCTCGACACAGGCTACACCTTCATATTTTTGTTTTGTCCTATCCGAACCTCGCATATCTGAGACTCTGTATCGGTCATTGCCTATTACTTCGACCACCTGAAATGGACCTTTAAAAACAGGTAAAAGCTTCGTACTTTTACCATCATTTGACTGGCTTGGGATCCTGATTACTACTAAATCACCGACAGTGTAACTTTTTGCTTCTTTACGTTTTTTGTCGAATATTTCTTTTTGTTTCTCTGCTTGCTTCTGAATGTTTTCGTCAGCTTGCTTTCTTAATGTTGTTATATCAATTGTTTGCTCGTTATCTAGTACTAAATCTGAATCCATTTGGATCCTGTATCCAAAAAATAGTTCACATGGTACTGCATGTGTTGTCTTATTAATGGTAGAATTAATACCCTGTTGAATTTTATCTATGTGAATGTCCCACTTGTTTTCGTCGGTATCTGCTCCCATACTCCGAAGTGCCTCCAGGATTGTCTGGTTATATCTTTCGACCTGGCCATTTCCTCGGGGCATGGCAGTGGCGATTACATGCAAACGTATATTTTTGTTTTTACAATAAATTTTGAATAAATTGGAAGTAAAGGCTGTTCCAGAGTCGCACACAATACGATTAGCATTTCCAAATATTTTAAAAATCTTATCGAACTCGTTTATAACTGGTCTACTTTTTGTATTACGAACCGCGGCAATGAATACAAATTTGGTAAACGAATCCACTATCACCAGTAAATGTGTATTGCCTTGTGTAGTCTTCACAAAAGGACCGACATGATCTATATGGAGCGTATGAAACGGCCTGGCGTATTTTGGTATCGGGAACAACTTGCCTGGTTTTTTACCATGAACATTTTTAAAATAAATACAGTTTATACAATTTTTAACATATTTTGATACAACTTTTTTCATCTTCGGAAACCAATATTTTATTTTAATCCTTTCGAGTGTTTTATCAACCGAGAAATGACCCACATCATCATGGTTGGCTCTAATTATTTGCCAGATACATTGTCCCGGTACCAACCAACGTCGCCCATACTCCGTTCTACGGTAAACCTTGTTACCTAGTAATTCGTAACAGTTAAATATATGTTTATTTGTCTCGGCCTCACCTGACATAAGAATTTCTTTTATTGCACAAATTTTTGGGTCCTGTAATTGTACGGAGAGTAACCAATCGGTTTCAGAAATAGTTATAGTCATGACATTATTTTCTCTAAGGGACTCCTGTATGATAATAGGGTTCCTGCTTAATGCATCCACATGTTGCATTTGAGTCCCAGGTCTATGAATCGTTTCAAAAGTAAACTCTTGAGTTTGAAGAACCCATCTGCCTATACGAGAGTTTATGTCTTTTTTGTTAATAGAATATCTAACCGCATTGCAATCTGTGATTATTTTAAAAGTGGACCCTAGCAAATAATGTCTAAATTTTTGTAAACCTACTGTTATTGCTAGGAACTCTAATTCATACGAATGATAACGTTTTTCTTCCTCACTAGTTTGTCTACTATAGAAATGAATAGGTTTCTCTCCGTCACTAGTTAGCTGTACCAAAATGCAACCTATTCCATCGCGACTGGCATCGGTATAGAGAACAATGGGCAATTTTGGGTTAAAAATCTTTAGAGAAGCGTTCATTAATGCATTTTTTAACCGCTCTACTGATTTCTTCTGTTCAAAACCCCATTCCCAAGTAACACCTTTTTTTAATAGTTTTGTCAATGGTTTACACAAAATTGCACATCGTTCTATAAACTTTCTAAAATAATTTATCAATCCTAAAAATTGTCGAACTTGATGAATATTTTGAGGACTTGGATATCTTTGAATAGCATCTAACTTATTCTTACCCGGTTTAACACCATCAAATGAAATTTCATAGCCTAAGAAATTGATTGAGTCTTGAAAAAAATTACACTTTTCTAAATTGATAGTCAATCCATTTTCCCCCAATAATTTAAGAACCTCTTCTAATGTATTAATATTATCTTCGAAAGTTTCAGATGCTATTAAAAGATCATCCATGTAGCAAACTACTTTGTCAAAACGCAATTTCCCTAACACGGTGTTCATTAGTCTTTGGAACACTGCAGGTCCATTACAAAGTCCAAAGGGCATTCGGAGAAATTCATAGTGCCCGTCTGGGGTGACAAAGGCTGTTTTAAGAATAGATTGATCATTAATTTTTATCTGGTAATACCCACTTTTTAAATCTAACGAGGTAAAGTACTTGCATCCCTTTAATCGATCAATCAATTCTTCTACTACAGGCATTGGATAGGTCTCTTTTACGGTAATTTTGTTTAATAATCTGTAGTCGATGCAAAGTCGCTTTTGTCCATTAGGTTTATCCACTAACAACACAGGACTGGCATATGGTGAATTACTTTCTCGTATAATTTTATGTTGTAGTAATTCATCAATTAATTCTCTAGTTTTAATTTTTTCAGATTCAGACATACGATAAGGACGTTGTGATACAGGCTTATTTGTTGTTAATTCAATATCTAATTCTACTACAGGCGTTTGACCTAAAGATGCCAAATCTGTTGACAAACAATTTGAAAATTTTGTAAATATTTCGTTTAATAGTACTTTATGGTTTTGACAGTTTAACATAGAGGATTGAATTAAATGGACTTGTTCCTCTGTAACAGATCTAAAAGTGAGGCTATTTCCAACTCTTGTATACATAATGCTTTTGTTCTCAGTAAAGTTTCTAACTAACTGTAGTGTGTGTAGTAACTAACAAACTACAACCCGACAGATTATCCACAATGTAAAATATAGTATTAAGACAAACATCATCTACTTTAAGCGATCCCTTAATAGCCCTTGTCACCTCAGTACTGGAATCTACCGTAAATCCTATTAACTTGACTGGTTTTTGCAAAGAGTAAGAATTGAAGCCCAATTTTGCTACCAATTCAGACGTTATAAGAGAACAGTCGCTTCCCATGTCAAAGAAGGCTTTGCACTGACGGTCATCTAATAAAACATTTTTAAAAAATTTTTCTTTGACATGAGTGGCGGCCACCAATTTTACCTCCGCATCTTTTTCAGGTTTAGTTAAAGCAGATTTTTTTGATCTGCACACTCCTTCTACATGACCAGTTTTGCTACAATAATTGCACTTTAAATTATTTTGTTTACAGTCTACTTTTTTGTGCCCGACTTCACCACATGCGAAACAAGTGATCTTAGTATTAATGCTAAGCGAGTGTTCCGAACCAATTTTGACGTTACTAGAATCTAATTTGTTTGGATTTATAAAGGACTGTCGAGAGGCGGGTTTCGTCATTACATTTTTCTGTGGTACCCTCGACTCGGCAGGAGTATATTCTTTAGTATGTAGAAATGATGCAAGTTCATCACAATATTTAAAACTACCAGACTCCGCGGCCACACTAATACTTCGATCCCCTATTAAACCTACAATAATAGAAATAATATCTCGCTCCGAAAAAGATAATTTTAACCTATCGATTTTACATTTTACTTGAAAATAGTACTCGTATAATGATTGAGAATCATTAGGTTTAGTTTCCATTAAATCTTTTAACAAAAAAAACATGTTACGTTTAGTTGCAAATGTATCTAATAAAGTGTTTCGCCACTGCCTCCATCGCCACCTAGTCCAACTAGTTTCGGTTTTTTGAAGTGAATCGTACCAAGTCTTTGCAGTGTTTCTTAATTTTTGTAACGCTTGATATTTTGTCATTTGATCAGACCATCCAAATGTACGAGCATTTGCTTCTATGACATTAATCCACATATCTATGTCATCCGTTAACGGATCAAACTCTGGTATGACAGAGGAAATGAGCACATTTTGACTTACATTCGGCGAGCGGCGGCGCAACCGTTTCGACTTTCTGCGGTTACCTCTAGCAGCGGTGGACGACGAGCTGCTGCTGCTGCTGTCAGTGAATGACGAAGCGCTGCTACTCGATGTCGACGGAGCCCTTCGTCTGCGCTTACGCCCTTTAGCTTTCTTCTTATTGCTAGGCATTACGTGTGTTCAGGGCCACTTCTGATAAAAGAAACTCATGTTAGGAACACAGTATATATATTTATTATAACAACTACAGCTACACACTGATTAACCCGAAACACTTACAAACTTAATTATACAATCTGACAACATAATTCAATCAGTTAAATAAGGAGAACACATTACCTTTGAATTATTAACCTTTTATTCACGTAATCACTTTATAATTGGATCACACCACTATAATAATTACCAGTAGGTCGTCGGGCAGAGGTTCCCCGTCGGCAAGCACTTCAGACAGAATGAATCTCTTCATCGATGTGCTCCGCCTTTTATTATGCCGTTTAATGAAGTAACCCTCTTTATGTAGAAAATCGGAGGTGGGTAAGGAATATTTATTTTATTTCTACCCCATTTCACAAAGAAGTACCCACTTTATTTGTGAGCGACAACATATATGGAGCTTATATTTGATGGAGGTACTTAATCAGGTACCAGGTATTCCCCTGTATAATAATCTGTAGCGCTTGAGTGACTACCGAAATCCCCTTTTGGGCTCCCCTACTATTATTAAGTGTCACTGAATGGGTTAATTAAACGTAATTATCTTGGATTAATTTACCAACTGAAACGTATTTGATACCATTTTATCTGATGTCCGTTAGAGTACAACGTTCATAACATAAACGCAATTATTTTACACAATTGCAGCATGTAATTAATGGGTAACTATTTCAATATAATTGGCAAAATGTCGGTATAAATACAACGATCATAAACAGTTTGATGTTTGCTTAATGCAGTTTGATGTAGAATAAGCCTCTCTCCGTAGAAATAGGCCACAAAAGAGGAGGCGACTACTAAGATGAGTGTTGACTGACGCCCATAAACATCAGTAGATAATATCCGAATGAAAGTCAAAGTATCAAAAAATATTTTCATGATTAATAAAATCTTCATGTTTCGATAAACAATACCTATGATAATATCGACTATAAAATAAGAAAGCAATAGTTCTCGAGTCAGTACTGTCGTCATTATCGAAGACCTTTTTCGTCTTGATTTAGAACACGCTAGCCCCATCGGAAAACGCAGTTGTGCGTGCCTCACGACACTTGTGTTCAACATTCGTGAGACGTGTTCACTGTGCAAACTTGTTATTGTCCC
>LGAG01000327.1:213008-231335 GCA_001278395.1 Lerema accius | reverse complement strand
AAGAAACTCCCGTGTTGCCACCTAATATCCAAGTTCTCGGGAATGCTTACGAAATTAATAATTAGCTGTCACCCATCGACATTCAGACTGCGTCCGTAGTTGCTTCATTTCGTCGATCACTTAGGATCGACATGAACTCCCGCCTGTAACCGCTAGCCCGACTCCGTAGCCTAGTGATGCCTGCGAAGCGAGGGGTCCTAGGTTCGATTCCCGGTCCGAGTAGATATTTATGTGACAGATGTTTGTTTTCGTACCATAGGTGTTAGTGATGTGTTATTTGTGTTGTCCATGCCACTCGCGACACAAGGAATCCTACTGTGGGGTATGAGTGTGTTAGCGTTTATTTCACAGTAATACATAGTAAGCTTCACACATCGTAAGGTTTCAAAGTTTATAAAATAAGTTATAACACGACAACGAGTCTCCCGCGGCTCGTTACACGCGTCGAGGACTCGTTAGCAGTTCCACACGTTGTTAGGAACTTCGTGAAGGGACTCTGACCCTCAACCCTATTTGCTCGTATTATCAACATCACAATAGTAAAACTATTCAATAAGGACATGGCCTGCCGAATTTTACCTTTCAATAATGGATAATCCTTTCTTTATTTGGGACCTTATGTATTGTTCACTCTTTTGAGTCGCCATTTAATGCTCGTCTCGTAATTGAATACGGGTTTACACAATAGCTTTCAGTGTGGATTGATGTGAGTGTAAGTATCCAACGTATTGCTTGTTACCTACTTTTAGTATTTCTTAAAAACAAGACTGTTATTCCACGATAGGTAGTTGATAAAAGGGTAGGTAAGATAGTTAGGGTGTTAAATACACGATGTTAGTATAGAATGTAGGTCGATTGTCATGGCAATTCCATTCGATGTGTAATGAAATGTACAATGGTTGCGCTGCCTTCATTGCTCTCATTAAATTGGTCTTGTAGTTTACAATAATTTGGTTGTTTTGCATCTATAAATTAATAGTATCAGATATCGATGCAGACGATTTATCGTGTCTTTTGCACCACTGATCACTGATTTAATAATTAACGCATCCCGCGTCCGCAACACGTAGTTTTGTTGCTATAACAAACCCGCTTGCTATATTATTTACCAGACGAGCGGCACAAATTCGATTGAACAACATCGAATAACGAATCGAATGCGTCCGGTCAAACCGCGGCCGACGCGCGATGAAAATTTAATATCGCCAGAAATGTAATTTTGCATCGACTTTTTACTGTTGTTGTTGATTTGCGGTCGCAACAGCATCCGGGTAATCCCGTGGTTTGAATTAATTTGCAGTCTATAATAATCATGGTCAGTTTTCGTTTACCAGGTCTTTATAGTTAAAATAAATTATTTTGTACAATCTCATATCATAAGTTTTATAAAGGAAAAACCATATATAATGTTCACGGTAGTTCGTTTGTATAATATACCTTCCTTCTTTTCAAATAACTGTTTTCGCTAGTCGAGACGGACGGATATAATTAAATTATAAGTGCCCCGTTTTAGCATTCAGCCACGACGCTAGTAAATGACTCCTAGCTAGTAATTACCATTAACTTTTAACGTCCGAACATTCAGTTCGTAGTATTCTAAAGATAATATTGTAGGGTTGCGGTCGGAATTTGAATAAGATCGCTGGTTCCAATTTCATGAACACTTCCTAGTAATTGTGCGTATCGGTGCCAGTTAATTGTGACAGCAGTAATTTGTCTTTGTTAGAGGCGTACTTAATTTCATTTCCGCGACAACCGGTTTACGCGTGGAATAACGTGAAATCAATAGAAAAACTAAAACCTCATTTCTAAAAATTTATTTTGGGGCAAGAAGGTGCAGCGTTATAAATATAAAATTATAGTCTATGTCAGTCAGGTGTCCTCGGAACCTGGTCAAGCATGATTCTCCCTTACATTCCTACATTCATAATAGACCAAAAATAAACTAATTTAAGCAATGCCATTATAACTATAGCTTAACAAATGTTTCATAATACGCAATGTTGTGTAATCACCAACTCACGAGGCTAATTTTAAGTGATAAACTTGGATGGCTGCTATTAGTAAATTCATTATACATTAACGAGTACATTATAAGGATAATTCCACACCCGCAACACGAAATGTTTGAAGCCGCAGCTAAGAACACTTACGAACAACGATTCCCTCTTTATCTCGCAGGACTGACATCATCAAAACGGCGGAGGAGCAATTAATTCCAACTGCCGACCTCCCGCCTGCTCCGTTCGACAGATAAAGGTAGGTTCTTCAACTATGAAGAGGTCCTTTATACTCCACTACTGACAGGGTATCAACACAACTTTGGCTTTTCCCATCTATTATAAGTTGAGTATTATGATAGAATTATATCGTATATAAAACTAAAACTCGAAGGAAACTCAGTAAACTCCAAATTCAACATTGGTCTACTTTTCGGAGAATGGTCTGTTATTGTTAGAATATTATTTTATGAAGTCAAATAATGTCCCAAACATTACTAATTGGTCGTGTTCGTTACATCTAAATTACACTCTGAGTGAGTGTTTATAGCGAGGGACCCTTTTAATTGGGTGTTTCGTATTAAGATGAAGTAAAACGCAGATTACTCTGAATATTATTAGGAAGGTATACGAGGGAATAGGGAAGTAGTTTCGTGCCCACAACAACATTACTAAGATGTATACCATTATGATAATGAAAGCCTTTTGTGATTTATGATTTAGAAAAACAAAGGAGATATTTATGGGAAAATGTAAAATGTAACTTTTTATGAAGGGAAAGGGAAAGTTAGCTTGCAATTAAAGAGTGTAACTAACTTATTTCCAGTACAATCAAGAATGCATTTTGAAGTAAAATAGTTCAATACGAAGACAGAAAATACAGTCGCATATAAAAATAACAAGTATAGTCCTGTTTACCAACGGAAATGAAACTATTTTCTAAACAAGCATCTTGACTTAGAGTCACGTTTAACCCTTTACCCATCCGAATGTCTCGAGTCCTATCTAAACAAAACAATTTGTCCGAACTCGGAGAATTGTCTCTCTATCCCGCATGCTCCTCGCGTGCCGTTTTAAAACAATGACTTTAGTATAGTAGAAAAAATTCGCGTTTATTCAGAAATATTCTGAATAAAAATTGCGCCATTGTTCGTATTTTGTGTCACATTTAAAGGTAATATTGAAGTGAAAACCTTTTTAAGACTTCGCATACAAAGATTTGTTTGAACCTTAACTCATATCTATGTAGCAATTTCTTTTTTTTTATACAATTTTTTTTTACAAATTAATTAAGATGTGATTTTTGATCAATCGTAATTGATGACCCGTTTGGCAAAGCGGTTACCTGGCTGATTGTTAGGATGAGCGTCTTAGTTTCAATTCCTAACGAGTTGAAAATTCGAATCATCAGTGTAAAATGTATGTATTCTTGTTTTTATATATCATCCACTACATTCCCGACATGGAAAACCTCGGTGTGGTAGGTACTATGAGTGTGTGGCATTCTTTTGAATTTTTAATGAAATTAAAACTGACAATTATCATACAATGTTATAATCATGAAAGGATACACTGTTAACATGCTAAAATGGAATTTGGCGACCCCTATCAAATAAATTGAAACCACAGCCGGCTTCATGCAATTATGTACTTAGTTTTTCAGCATGCCAAATATTATTCTAGGTTACGTTGTGATGCAATATTTAAATTCAAATTGTGAAACGCGCGGCCCCAACTGATTTTTTATCTTTTTGCAACACTCTCAAATTATGCTGGAAAAATTACATTTGGTGAAAACTTACACGAAAATTGTTTGGAGGATATTTTAAATTCAGAGGGGAAATTTTGTTGAAAGTGTTAGAAATAGAAGCTGCCGTGTGACAATTTTGTTTTAATCAAAAATGATTTTTAAATTATCATAAGGCCTAGTTTTCTAACACATCGAAATTAAAATACAATTATTTTTTAATTCAAACTTGCAGCTGTATGTTTCTTATAATCTAAGTACTAAATTACACTAACATTTTACATGAAAGAAGTGCAAAATTTTTTTAGCGTGTTATGTGTAACGCAATAAATGTTACACACGTGTTATATACATGTATAATTACATTATGTATTTAATTTAGCAAGTAAATAAAACAAACGCACATTACTTTCCTACGCTTGACATACATGTGGGTGACAGATCAGGTGAAAGACCCCATTGACAACTGTTAACATTGATACCTGCCAGCCATGATTGTCGAAAGAATCTGAAACGGTGTAGAAAATCCTACCTTATTTTGAGGATTCAGATTACCACTTCTCCAGGGGTGGGTTGTGAGTAAATTCCAGTGAAACCACTTTAATGAAAACTTCACCACACTCTTCTTGATAAATGCACTAGTTATTATTCAAGTTTACAATTAATAATAAATATGCAAGTAACAATATTTTAAAGCAATAATTATATATTATTCTTACTTCAAAGATTCAATTCGTAATGATGCTGACAGGTGGATTTTCATAACCCAAAGCAATTCCGAATATTAAAATTTCAAATGATTGAAATTCTAAATTTAGAAAAAATCCATCTGCCAGCCAGCAATTAAAATACAACAAAAATCTAAAACCTCGTTGCAAATCCAACATCTGTTACTTTACATTCTTATTTATGGTCCAACTTAAACTATGGAACGGGTTTTCTAATTATATCCCAAATCAAATAACTAACTCTTCCATTATTCAGTAGGATTATACTACGGAGAAAATGCAGCAAATCCACATTAATTAAGCCAAATGGAATGAATAGTCTTTCACTAGCACCTATCGAAAGGTATTATGGAGCGTGAAAAGGAATCTGATGTTAATCGAAGCTTCCCGAGCGCACCGTTCCGACTGTCGACTAATACGATTAATGGACTCCTTATAACGTAAACCTTATTAGGGCTGCCAACCATCTTCCTTCTCTGCAGCATTTCTACTAGTTAGGCCTCGGATCGATGAAAGTAGCACCGTGATTGTTACAATCACCGTCATGTGGCTTTATGAGTTTATTACTTTTATTATACAGAAAAACAAGCTTTTTAAGCTATACAGCGTGCCAAATAAATTATAATATTATTATGCCTATAAACGTTCAAAAAACAATACTCTCATTTTGGCGCAGTGAGGTAAAAGTGTAACGGCGTAATATTATATATACTTTCTATATCTTTATATATCTTTCACAATTATCTGCATGAAATTGTAACTTCAGTTAGATTTATTCAGACAAAAAAGAAAACAAAGTGTTGTCGGTTTTAAAGGTTATATTGTATGACGACTCAATGAATGAAATAAAATAAAAGTTTTTCAAAACGAATACAATAACACGCGTGGTACCGCCGGCGGATGGGCGGGAAACTGGAGCGGCAAATGCGGAAAAATGCGAGAAAATGCACGCATATGCGAGTGAAATGCAGGGGCGAGTCGCATGGATATAAAAAGATTGTTTGCCATGAGGGGTGCAAGTGACAGCAACGCTTGTGAACTGGCTTTACGATTCATTAGACTGTAGAATTGGTTTGTTCTGTAAAGATGTTTTTATGGGAATACCAATCGTCACCGCACATTACACAAAAAGTGATCACCGATTATATTGGGATTAAAACCCGAGTGAATCGAAATAAATACTGGAATACAGGAACGAATATACAATGCGCCCAGGGTTTCGTGTGAACAAACTTAAGAAACGTCGCGTGTCTTGAAACATGTTCAAAGAAAGTAATTCAATAGTGAATCATACCAACCGCAGCTCCAGCAAGTTCTCACGCGGAGTTTGTTTGTTGAAGAAAACTCATTAGGAAAATGAAGTTGGTTTGCAGATCCTGTTTCGCGACGAGCTCTTCTAGATGATATCAGATTACTTTGAAACTAGCGCCCCCTGCGGCTTTACTCGCTTCACAGTTGATAAGACTTACACACGTAGTGTTGAATGAGCACCATGACGCAAACTTAATGGTAGAAAAATTGTTATGTATGGGAATTCTCTTTGATTCGACCTACGGGTCGCCATACGTGGAGAATGGTTACCGTACCGGATCGCCGTTCAAAGGGTTCTGGGTTCGATTCCCGGCAGGGCGAAATTTAAATGATGAATTTAAATTTCTGTTCTCGGTCTGGGTCTATGTTTTTGTGTTTCTGTGTTGTCCATGGCACCCACAACACAGAGAATCCTAGTGTGGGGCTATGAGTATAATGAGTATACAATACAGCGTTATTTATTTTATTTAGTTAAGTGGTTACCTTGTATCGTGAGTACGATAAACGTCACCAATAGACACAGCACACAAAGCAGAATTCATTCGAACTTCTACTTTCCTGAGAGTCTAAGCCACGACCCATTGAAATGTCGCCCGATATGGTAACTATTCCGGTACATGGATAATTTTCTGTTAGGCCATTTTGTGAAAATTCTTAGGTTCTACCTATTACGGTTCAAAATGGAATAGTAATAGAATCCCCGGGCCCTAGTAATACAGTCCCGTCGGCACCCTTTAGGTAAATAACCCTAGAAATGTTCATGATAAAATTCAACGTCTTTTTAAGTTAGCCAGTGCGTCTTTGGCGTCCGTTTTTATTTACTTGCCCCATTTCCTCGGAGAGTTCATAACGATGACTAATTCAGTCGGTCTTCCAAAGTTCCAGCTCTGCGGTAATGAGTGTCCGCTGTGTTGACTAACTATGTCGTAAAACTTGTCCGTACAAGCCGGCTCTCGTTTGAATTCAGTTGGTAACGAACCCTAAAGACTTTTTGTTTACGGCTCCATTACAAAATGATGCCCTGAAGGTATTGAGCGTATCAAATATATGAGTTATCCAATGTTGATTTTGTTTTACATCTTTAATAGTAGGTACAGGTAAAACTGGAACTTATTTTCCTGTAGCATAATACTTGTATATCCATTGCACTTTGTTCCTGCACTAGGAAATTATCCGCTGATATGACTGTATTTGCCAACGAAAATTGATACCGTAAATATACCGAAAGAATCACTGACAAACTGAAGAAATTTTATTTCAAAACTGGCCGATTCGTCAGTGATTTCTAAACATATTACGTACTTTTTACAGAGCTTACAAACTTATTCCGACACTTAACGTGAGTAAGCCATATAAAGAGTACATAAGGAAAGAATAATACTTCCTTAAAAAATCTTTGTTACTTTGGGCATGTCTTTGCTTCCTACATAAGCATCAGCATTAGGTAAGGTTTCTTCACGATGTATTCCCGTTCGGGAGACCAATGTTCAATCCCATGGTACGAGTATCACTGCTTTTAATCTCGTAATACGAAAAGAAAAAATATTATGTTCCACTTCCCGTATATGTATACCTTCCAATTAGGTAATTGTTAAACTTAATTAAAAATGTACAGTTCTTTATCTCTTTTACCTATGAGACCGTTTTGACGTTTATATTATAAAGAACACCAAAAACCTCTTCCATTTCACTTTTCTCGTACGTAGAGCTAATAAAACCTACCTTAATTCAGTGGCTTTTAATGAGTCATAATTGTAGGGAGCTTGCGAGGTTAATAAAATATAAGGAGGTTTTACTCGTGGCTAGGGAATAGTTATTTTTGTCTGAAGGAAGGCAATAAGCTGTGTCTTTTCTGGATATTCTTACGTTAACTACTGTTAGGAATATACACGTTATATGGACAGTACAGTTCATCTTAAAAGCCACTTGACGTGGTACTAAAATTTTTGAGAGCTATGAAAATTGATTGAAATTCAACCTTATCAAAATGAAAAGGTACATTTAAACATTTAGATTAAATGCTTGTTCGTGTCACCATCATTAGTTTATTTATAAGTATCCCTGTCGCTTCTCTTAGTGAATCAGTTTTATGTAAGTACCTACATTATCTATGTGGTATTATTCAGCAGGTCCCCAAAAACGTTTATTCATATACGTAGCAACATCTGGGTCCAGCCCGAACCCCTATAGTTAAAACCTTTTCTGTTTACAATTACTTTTGTCATATCCCTCGCCACGTTATCGGTATTCAAATAATAAATGGGACCTTCTACCCGCAACGGTCCCGACCCTTTAATTACACCAACATTCATAATTACGGGTTGTTTTAATTTAAATGTAGGTTTTGTTGTATGATAATTGAATTGAGTTTTTACATTAGATGACTGGCAATGTGTTGGCAATCCTACTAATATTATAAATGTGAAAGTTTGTAAGGATGTTTGGATATTTGGATGTTTGGATGTTTGGATGTTTGTCCCTTCTTCACGCTCTAACCGTTGAACGGATTAAGCTGAAACCTGGTACACAGATAGGTTGCATCCAGGAATAGGACATAGGATACATTTTATCCCGACTATAGGTTCCCTTGGGATAAAATCAATATTTTGTTTATCGACTTTTGCGCGGGCGGAGCCGCGGGCATCGTCTAGTCGTCTAGTTGTATATAAATGGATGAACACGACAACCTTACAGGACTACAATTGACTTCCACGTATAAACCAATGCTGCCAATATGTCATTTAACAAAAAGTCCAAGTCCTCACCAGCAATTGCGATGTCAAACACACGTCCTCGTAGAACATTAATTAGAAATGGACGAGACTCGACAGAGCAATTACATTCCACAGAATAGTTCACTAACTATGAATTCGTTGGTGACATAATTTGAATTTACATTCATGGCATCATCCATGAATTTGTAAAATGAAGCTCATCTACAAGACGTTGGGCGTGACGCATCAGTGGATATTAAACGAATATTAAATAGTTACACGTATGCTTTAAGAGGTATTGTATGGATAATAAACTGTAGGTATAGAGGTGTATAATATTACAAGTCCCTGGCTAGTATTTCTTACAAAGCCTTGGTTCATTATTTAATTTACACTTTTCTGGTGCTATATAACCATTCGATAAATTAAATTGCCCTCGTAAAATTTCCAAGTAAACGTTACACGATATCACAGCATAAGCAATTTGCGAATCCGTTTATATTACTTCAACCATCTGCATTTAAAACACAATGTAAATACTTGGAATTGAAACATTTAAACAACATGATGTAATCCTTCTCGAGTCGGTGTAATTCAAAACAAAGTGAAAAGCTGTTAAGAGTTAAATCAAAACAAAAATAGAAACTGAAATTATCTTTTCCAACTTCATTTATTTCTGAATAAACACGGTGGAAGTAAACTGCTTGTGTTACTGCGAGCGAGATTCTACCAGCGAGTTTTGGCAGGAATTGTAATCAAAGATTTAATTTTGCTGGCACTAAAAGAACCAGGTTGCGAGTTTCCGATAGCAACTGGACTTTTACTAGTCCTCAAATATGTAAAATCGTTGTTATAAGAACATTAAAAAAAAGAGCTCAGTATAATTTCCATTGACATCTTCTACGTGGGTCCACCGTTTGCGTTAACCATTTTTGACCCAAGTGTGGCCTTTGATAATTTTATATTTTTGCTTTTTTGTACTTTTGTGTTTTGTCTTTTTTCTTATTAATTACGTTGTTAAATCCTGGTAAATAACACACATATATTTTCACTGATTTTCTCAATTCCTCGCTCCTGATCTCTCGCCGCTGTCCTGTACACAGAGATTGCACTACAGAGCATTACAAGAGGCCTGATAAGTACTTATCAGGTAAATAACAAGACATGTTTCATAAAAACCTCTCATTGCTCATAGTGAAACAAGCAGAATGATATTTGTTATACAATTACAAAAGCTTGCTTCGTGAATTGGAAGATTGGGCAGTATTACGAAAAGTTGTGGGGACGTTGTTCTGAAACATCATTTTTACTGTTATAATTTGAACTTAATTCAATGTGACTTAGTTTGCGATGGACACTTTATTGTTAATTTGTTAAGGGATATTGAAATAAATAAGAATAGTTGCCAACATTTATTTCAATTGTAGGAATGTTGAACTGTACTCTATAATTTTGAGTCCCAGTGCTCTTTGTCATATTTGGCTCTCTTCAAATACAGCATTGAATGAAGAACCTTTTTTTGTTTTGCAATCTGCGTTACATTAACCAAGGTACTATCCCGTCAAGACGAGTCAAGCAAAGCGCTTTGTAGTTTGGTGAACTTTCATAACATAGGTTAATATTTTGGCTAAGGTGAAGAATGTGTGAAGTTATGGCTTGTTGTGTTAGAAGCTGGCTCTACAAAAGATCTGATAACTTTGTGTCAGCGCGAACTGTAGTCACGGTTTGGCAAGATTTTACATGAAAATGTGTATTTATGATAAAGATTTCTTTTTCTTTAAGAGTGTTGGTATCTTGTGGTCTATTTGCTGATCCATGTTGTTTAAATGACGGCGCAGTCATCAACCCCTCGTCTGCTACCAAATGAATCAGAATCATTAATGTCGTATAACCCCCTACTACGCGCAGGATATCCATTCTCAGCCATTACACAAGTAATTTTCTACGCAAAGAAATTCTACAAAAACATTGCGATAGATATTTGGGAGATTAATCATTGTTCTTGTTGCCAATGATTAATAGGCTCAAATTACGGGATATGGTCTGTGTCGGGATAAAATATTAGAAGTGTGCGCCGTATGTTTCTAATACCTGTAGTTTTTAGTAATGGCCTAGTGGAGTTCGATAACGGGTCTGACAAAAAGATGTTTTAATCATTAAAGATCGTCGAAGTTATATAAGTATAATGTATAATTACTTGTAATATTTGTATGTATAGGTATTTAAATTTATGTAAAGCAAATTTAAAACTAATATTTTCTACATTAGTAGGTACAAATGATGCGATGAAAAACTGTGTAGTCAACTACAATTAAGTAACAGGATTATTATTAAATAAACATATTTCTTATCTAAACGGCCGTCTAATAAATACTTTACCGGTTACAAGTAACAATTTAACACGAGCCGTTCCTCAACAAAATATTGCGGCACTAAATTTCCTCGAGAACAATATTACAGGTAGCAAAAATGGGGTTCCACTGACAATCCCGTAAAGCAAGATTAAGCGGGTGTAATACGCTGCTCAAATGATTTCTAAACACGCGAACGGTTGGAACTTCTCTCACGAGCCACTCTGGCCCGTTGTCGTGACTCTAAATACTTATAGGGAATTTTACACTTTATTTTACAATTTACACTTAAATGCTGACATTGGAATCATATTTTTTTTGAAAATAATAACTGTATAACAATTTTTTTTGTACGTATTTTGATAAAAATTCTTAGCAACCAGTTTTATTAAGATCTTTACTTAACAATATTTTTTGCTTACTAAAGTGCTTAGCTGGGTTGCAGCGTTAATTTATAATTAAATGAAACAAAAGTGTTGAACATGATCATAATCAGTAAAAGTTAGCAAAAGAAGCAATCTTCAAACGCCAGCATTTTGTCAGCGTTATGTTTGGTGGATTTTACTAAAACAGGTAATCATCAATCATCTTATTAGGATAACCTATGGATTTAACTATCATTGTATAAAAAAAGAATATACGGCAGTTCCCATAAAATAACTCGTTCCAATGTCCTGCAGTGTACAGCTAAAATTACAAAATTTATCGCTCCATAAAACACTTATACTGGCACTTTCACGCTCATCCTCTTATTAGGGCTTCTCACAGAACTTAACACCGCTTAAAAACTATTATCGCTGAGCACCATAATTCAGCTCGAACACCCATTCACAAACTGTTAGTTGCAAACTTTCTTCTGAAGACACGCTGCAGCGCGGTCCTCGTAACAACCGTTTCACGCTCGCGAGCACTGTTCTTTATACTGCTATTACTGCTTTTAAAGATTTTAATTACAGGGTTTAATAAACTTAGGGATTATTTAAGTGTTTCGTAATTTAATTATTCGATGAAGTTTTGAACTTGTCTGAGAGAGTAGTTGACTAGTTCGATGAAAACTACGACAACACGACACGACTACGATGACACCACAACGACGACAGCACAACAAGACGACAAACGTTGTACATTGTACGAATACAATCAATGTTAACACTTAAACTAATATAATTAATGATACACACTGATAGCCCCAAACTAGGATTCTGTATTATAGGTTCCCTTGACGGCACAATTAAACAGAGGATATAGGTATAGATAGAGAATAGAAATGTAAAAGCATTATTTAAATTTATTCTTTTCATGGAACGTTCCCAGGACCCATTGACTTTCGAATATACAAAACTGCCTATAAAATGCAATTCAACCAGTCATGCAACAATAAAAACCTTTTATCGTAGAAACTTCACCAACACGAGGTTAACAAACCGTGATATATAGTTAATAAAAACTTAAGTGAAGTTTAGACAAGAAACCTGTGGCGCATGCAGTTTAATTGAAGCTTAAACATCCATTTACGAGCGGTTGCTCTGAACTTTCAGACATTGTGCAATTTTGTAACAAAGGTTGAACGTTCGCGTTATTTATAGTTCTTCTGTAAACTATAAAACTGCTTCTATAATTTAGGGTTCCAGAAACATAAAAATGCACTTACTAGCTTTAACAGATCACTTAAGTACGGTTATGACAGACGATCAGGTAATCAATAGAGAGAAGAACGAAAAATTGTCTTTAAAAGACTTTAATACAAAGCCATATTTTTTACTATGCAATAGTACCTACATGCTTATTATGTTCTCTTAAAATGTGAAATACAGTAACAATCGAATGATTCAAGTTCTCGTTATATCCAGAGAACCCTAACAATATCAGTAAAAAATATTAACCGCGAAGCGAGATTCATCGTAGCAAAAACGAAATTCCGTTAAAAAGATTTCAAATAAACCGAGACTCGAAACCGTAGCTCGTCGAATATCCCAGTAAAGACAAAAAGGTCTAAATTCGGATCCGAACAAAATTATTTGCAACGAAGTAAGCGAAGACACTAATAATTGTTAGCAACGAATAAAATCCACGGCTCGAAAGAACAAACAATGATGTCAATTGAAACGACTTGGAGAAAAAATACGGTCGGCTTGTTACGAAATAATTCTGGAATAGGATAAGGGTTAATAAGAGAAACGTAAATAAGAAGCAATATCCGAAATAATAATTTGAACTGGAGAATTTGAATTTGCAAGAAGTAACAGAATTTTTAACTTCCAATTATTATGAACATATTGTGGAAAAGTTGATAATTGGTGATCAAAAGTTTAGGTTTCATTCATTTCAATAACTTGTTTTGTCTTTAATAATAGAACTTTAGATGCTTTAGCAATAATGAGGTTTAGTGTTGAGTCGAAATTGGTATTATTATTTTAAACACTATAGGTACTGTACATTGTAGACAAGTTGAATAACCTTGGCTGATAGAAGTCAATAAAAAAGTAAACTGTCTATCGAGTGTGTCACAAAGTTCTTCATGGCCATGAAAACTTTAACCAGGTCAAATCTCAAACATTTTTCCTTTGAAACTTAAAGTATCAATCTAATAGTGATCTTGAACTTGTATGTGCCTGCATTATTGTATAAAAAGGGCCAAAAATTTAACTCTACATATCAATATTAGATTCTACGAAATACTCCAAGCCAATCGTAGCCGTGAATACTTTGAGCTAGTAGAATGTATTGCCTCGAGTATAGGAATGAAAAGCATACGATCAATGAACGCCAAGCCAAAACCCATTCACCATAAACCCTAAAAGCTTTAGCTCTAGTAATAAAATAGTTGGAAATGGCAGCCACTAGTTTAAAATTATGAAAAAGATTTATGCTCCACTTAACTCAGATATTAATTTTATTTTTATAAACCCGGTTACTCGTGTTATTTAAAATCCATGGCATTTTCTCAATTGGCTCGGATTACAGCTCGTGTTCATTACACGATCCCACCTCCTGTGAAGTCAAAAGGCTCATGCGATCCTCCTGACCTACTTTACAACTCGAAACGGCAGTAGCTTTATTTAGTAATAATAATCTGAGAATGCCTCGAATTAATTTCAATTAATTCCGGCTTACCAAACAATCTTTCGTTTACCAATTTACTTACCTAATGAAATGAGCTTTCGTTTAACGATTATTACTATAAACATTTGTTTTAATTACATCCGTGTCGTAAATTGAAAATAATCATGATATTAAATTACGGTTTATTAAGCCGAGCTTTGCTTTAGACCTTCTCTGACAGTTATTGCGTTCGTTTTAAATTAATATGATTTTAACCTCATCAGTGACTTTCTATAGCTCAGCTGAAAATGAGTAATTGCGAGCTCTATTAACTAATTTTCTTTCTAAGAAAATCATGTTGTATTTTGGATTTCTTTAACACAATACATATTCAGTCAATTATTTGCTTCTTATTAATAGTGCTGTAACAATAAAATGTGTAAAGCTACAAAAATAAATAGTATCTAAAATGTTATTGCAACTTCGTACTTATTTATAGATTTTTAATAGACAGCTCTTCAGACAATTGAGAGCTCAGGAGAGCACTCGACGATGCTGTTTTATTGGAGATTAATGATGAAACTAAAATACTCGGCATGAGAACAGTAAACCCGCCGGCTGCCATATTACCCTTTGCCGACCATGGATACTATAGGGGGACCGTTAGTTCATTGTTAAGTTCTATTAGTAGTATTTGTTAATGACGATATTTGATGTTATTAATTCGTAGAAGCGAGTGCAAAGCTAGTGCTAGTGCAGGTTAGTCCAGATAAAAATCGATGATATTTGACCATGGTAAAATTTTGCTGGTGACTAGTAGCAAAACTTCAAGCGATGTTGGTAAACTGACGCTTGCGGTTCTGTGTAGCTAGCACTCAGCGGCCGCCCGGTGCGCCATGTTCCATGGAATACACACGTATTTACAGTAGCAGCGTTTGTTTCAAAGTGAATTCGACGAGCACAATGCAAATATACTCGCTTCATGTCCCTGGAGGTGACATTTGAGAATTTAGTGCTGTAGCTGTATTTACTCGTACATGGATTACAATCAGATGAAGTCACAAAGCAAGGAAAGTATCTGTATACACACAATTAGAGGTAGCAACATACGAATAATAAACATTTTTCCCACTTGCAGCTTCAGGGCCACGCCCACATGCGCCTTCCAGTAAGTTCTTTCTTAAGTGCATGAAGTGCTCCTCAGCTCAGCTCAAAATTATTTTTATTGATCACAACTCAAAGTTGTTTGTCACATTACTACAAGTATACAAAACTGAATTATTACCAAAATATATTTTGAACGCTATTAAAATAAGAAGTGTTCAAACTGAAGTTGAAACTAGTAAACAACGAATAATAGGTTTATTTAAAAAGTTTTTTGTTTCGCATTAAAAACGTTCATTTAAGTCTTATGCAATAAATGACCAGGTTACAGGAAACACTTGTATCGAGAAACAAAACACGAAAAAGTTCGATTCGTTGGTTCGTAAAAATAAAAGGAAAGTCTCACCCGAACATTGAACACTTGAATCGGACGTGTTCGCTATTTTTAACCGACGGAGATTCTGCTGCCGATTTGTGGTCGAACAGTGCACGTTTGTTTTACCTTCGTTTTATTGGAACGAAGTGGCAAATGGCCGTTCAATTTGTCTAGCGCTACACGTCCGCTGCTTGTTACTAAAGCCAATACGATAAATGCGGCCACTCTTTCATAATCCTGTGTCACGACCTCTTAACATTCTGCAACTTTAATACTTTCATCTTCAAACGAATGTGTGGCTGACAGAAGTTCGTATCTTTCATCTGAAGGATCTGAAAATTACAAATGCAACCATTTTAGTTTCATTTTATGAGGTATTCACACTTTATTTTCGAAGTTGGGTCTCTTGTCTTATAATTTATATTTTCACAGTTAATATAAAATTGTCTTAGCGACGACTTTTCTCAGCGACATATTTTGTCTTTTTCCTTTTGTACAAAGTTTGACACAGAAAAGTTAAAACTTAATTGCTTCTTTTCATCTTCCATGAGTATTGTTTTGTTCTCCATTATAAAAAGGAAGTGTAACATTAAAAGGAGTTAGTTTTTCTGTTAACTTAAGCATCACCTGTATGCATATGAATTGTATGTATGATAATATTACATGCTAATACCCTGAATTGACTAAACTGTTAGCTGAGTCACGTCCGTCTGTCCGCGAACAATGCCCAATCAGAGGCGGATACGAGCGCCAGGTTTGCAGCTCATTCGGTCCAGCCACACGCGTCACACGTAGCTGCAGAATTGTAATAACTATCAACTAACAACTATAAAAATGGTTTTGAAGCAAATCGTTACTAGCTTATGTAGTCCTTGTTATTTTATACGCAAATTTTAATAATTAATATGCATGCTCGTTTACTAACGTTATCACGATTTTAACCAACATTTACTTTAAGTTGTAAAACAAATAACATCTTCACAAACTTTAACATTTATAATATTAATAGGATTTTGGCATAGACGTTACATTCCAAAACACTTCAAGTGTATTAGTGTACACGAGGAACCTAAAATTTAAAGCGACTATTACCATTAGCATTTAATTTGTTTCATGCTCGAAAAGTTTCTTCATTTTCCTTAATAAAAGCAAATTCCATAGAAACTAATTACTTTGGAAAGTTCTTAAAACACAATTGTACAGAGTTTGTGTTGCTGAATAATACTGTATTTATCTTTATTGAGATCTACTTGTAGCTTCTGTCTCGGAACTCATTCACGGCATAACTTGTTACAACAACGTTGGGTAATTTCTATAGTACTGAGATAATGTTGAACATTAACAAAATGCTGCAAGATATTTAGGTATTTATTTGGTTCACTAAATTATCAATTTTGTTTAAAGTTTGCCCCATTATGACATGATTATTGGTACATTAGAGCCGTAGTCCTTGCTAGATTCTTAAACTAAATATTTGATTTTATAATGGCGTAGTATTCTTTGATGTTGTTTCCTAAAAGCGCTCGCCGTAGATTCCTTTCGAGCAAAATCGGTCCAATAATGCAAGAATTTGGGTATCAAAGCGAGCACATTCTTCACTTCGGCAAAAATTTCAAACTACTAAAGGTATTGAATGATTCATTAAATGAAGCGTTGTATCCAGTTTAGAATTTTTTTTTAAGGATTCGAATTGTGTTTACAAGCTCCCAGATTTAAAACTAAAACCTGACTGGAACATTTTCAAAATGTGTTAATGAATTTCTTTATTAGATACCTACATGACATAATAATAATATTTTTCGTTATTTGTTGAAATCACAGTAAGTACAAAAGTTAAAAACAAAACAGTTATTCTGTTACAGAAGTGAAAATTACCGTCAAAATCAACTATTCTCTAATCCTCTATGTATTTTTATCCGACTGCGTTAGAAGGGGGCTAATGTTTTCCCGCTCTTCCAACTGGCTTTCTTAACCAACGGAACGGTTTACCGTGCCCTACAAAGTTCGCGATCGTTCATCAAATTTAATCACTATCAATTAATCACGTACTACGCCAGACGAAAGTTTTTATAATTTTTCATTATTACCTCAATCTTCCTAAATGTTTCTGGCGAACCAGCCTATTTATTATAAAGAGCGCATGAAAGATGGGTTACTATTTCTGAAACATTTATTCTAACAGAGATTTTTAAACATTGGTAATTATTATGTAGATACGACTATAGAGATTAAATTGTTTAAGTATCAAACTAGAAGTAAACCAACTGCACCACCAGGAAATGTAGCTAGAAACTTTGAGAGGATTTATTTGCCTAGAAATTGCGAATAAGCCTGTGTCTATTTTAACATTTCTTCTAAATTAATTCCAACGAGTAATATCTTAAATAGAACGAAATTCCAACACAAATCTTGTGATGCATTAATGACGTTAAGTAGGAATGCTTAGCGCGGTAAAAAAGGCCGCCAACATACGAATACGTCTTACAAAAAATATCGTCATTTTTCGTTTCCTTTACATAGACTCTGGACACAACAGACTTAAATATTATTCAATTTTAGAATAGGACATTGATACCACCGCAGCTTATTTTTTTCTTAGAATTATAATACATACTTAAGTAGATAACTATTTTAAGATTGAGTTTCTCTTATAATTTTTTACTTTTTAAAGGGAATTCAAGTTATTGAGTAGGGGAATATTTTAAATTTAATCAAACCTAGAAATGGAAATGCATAGTAATGTTTGTATGTATAATAATAATCTTTATTTCGGATTTCACAGATCCATAAAAATAAAATAAATTAAAAACTAAAATTATAATTTTAATTTGTGTGTTAGTAACAAATTGTGTGTTAGTAACAATTTTTTCTAAAAAGTATGTTAGTATTGTTAGTATAATTAATACGAATGTGTCATTTCCCTAAGCCTATAACTAGCTCAACCCAATGTTTGT
>LGAG01000327.1:199715-212912 GCA_001278395.1 Lerema accius | reverse complement strand
ACTTTTAATTCTAAATACATTCACGCAACCTTTGTGAATCTTAAGGCGGAACACACGAAAGAATTTGATACACTTCCCTAACTTACAAAGGAGTTTTGTTCACACAATTTCCATCCTTTATACCTTGGATATAAAGAACACGAGAGAGTTGTTCGTAATACGGAAATAATTTATTGCTATTAAGTATTATGGGTTTCGTGCTACTCGTAGCTTCAGTGAGGAATGCTACTCGCATTATAATAATGCTACTGCATTCTGAAAGCCTTCCTCCTGGATTGCAGGAAGTTATGAGGAGGCTCTATCTATTAAAGTTATTATTCGGTTGAGTAATGTTGCCGCATAAGGAAATATTCGTATGGTTTATTGTATAGCTGTTTAAGAATACGGAGTTTTGTTGCTTTAATCATGAGGTAAGGCAAAAGTTTCTTTGATGATTAATGAATAGTGTAATTTCATAAATCGTGCTCGTAATAACGTGTCAAACATAACTAGAGGAAGCAGTGTGATCATAATTCAGTCCTAATTTATTGTATCGAACAATTGATTAAAGGCTTGTTTTCTATCCCTAGCTGGCAGATGTCAACTGTTTGTCAACGGAACTTGCGCATACGTGTGTGACTGGTGTCAAACGTAGTATGGTAGTTGTGATGTTGATGATTTTTGTTTCATTTCTTAAATGTAACACAATACCATGTCTTGTGATGGTGATAGCTATTACAAAATTTACTTGATAATACGCAGGATAGACAAATCCATCGTGATAACTATAATCAAAATATATCCAATTCAAATACCTAGTCCTCAAACAAAATATTGTTTTTGCCTTAAAGGCAACTATTCGTAGTTTTAACGTAATTCAAACGGTAGACAGTAGTGTTCCATTTAGCATGCATTATGACACTTGCCAAGTGAATGATTACCAGTGATGACGTCATAAGTAAGAATGAAAAATAGTGGAGCTAATGGCAAGTGACGTAATCGGTAACAGGCTGTCAGCTGCGCCGCATTAGCGGAGAGCCGATCGTGAATATTAATCATTTTCCCATTTTTATTTATTATCGTAGCTTCGTATCGTCGGCGTCGGTAAATAAGTTTCTACCCGTTAACTACTGATTGATTTTCTAGTTTACCTACTTCAAGGGTTTGCTGGCTACTTTTCGTGGAACAAATAATTTAACTGACCGTCTTTTAGTGAGGAAATTATTCTTATTCCTTTTGTAAATAGCAGCTTGAAAGCCTTGAAACAAAAAATACCTACTTATGAAAACTAAGATTTACCTACTTACAGAGCAAATTTGCGCTGTCTAAAGCGGGAGTTTAATAAACAATAGAACAAGCCCGTGACGGGGGCGCGATGGCAGCGGCACACGAATATTAACGATACGTCATTCACGTTTGACTTGCATGTTATTCTACAAATTAGTTTACCCCGCCACTGAACTTACTAAATGAAGAGATCAAATTTGTGTTTGGCGATGGGTAATTACAACAGCTGTTTGATCTTACGTCTTCTATTGGGTCTCTGCACGGTTGAGCATCATATGAATCCTACACACGTTTCAAATTATGTTGTATTAACCTATTAACGACCCACTAGTAGTCCTTATAACTAAAAAGACCTTCGCCGAGAATCCTGCATATACAACAACGAAGAAATATAGTCAGAAAGTTGTTTGAAAGTTCGAATTTAAGTAGAAACATAAGCTTGAAATGTAGAAGAATAAATGTTTTTGGTTCGTGGAAGAGTTGCATTACTGATCCTCCGAGCCGGATACAAAGTTTATAATGATGAACAACGTTAGAATGTGCTTCATACATATGATCCAATTAGTAGCTGTTCTGGCGGATATAAGCGCACAACATGGGAAGTTATTAATGACATTTGCCCGAGAGCCACAGACGAGATGAAGCTAAACTAGACTGCTACATAATTGATGCGTTATTAGATTTGTCAAACATTTCAAACGTGAACAATATTATGTTTTATACTACCTTGTTTATTTTGCCCTGTTTGCCATGTAAAACTCCATTAATTAGGTATACTTCTTACTCGATAATTGACTCCACCTTCATAAGTTGTAAAGTTAATATTAAATACTATTTGCTTTAAATTAAGTCTTTCTTTGTATTTTATAAAAGAGTATCCGATTGTCTACAGACAGCCTTTTCCATGTCGGACGAAACGGAAAGCATACTCATAAAACCCCACCGAATACTAGAAGTTTAATGACTTTGCCGGATACGGAAAATAATTCAGCCGGAGTTAATGTAAAATTTTCGGATAAAAAATCTTTTTGGGACGCAAGAAATCTGAAATTCCGAAAGTACTTAAAGATTTTCTTTACTTTTATTATTCAAATACATTTTATTGACTTACTTAATCTATTTTAAGGTAGTGAAAGTAAATTAAACTGACTCGTATTAAACGCAATCTTGTATCATGACAGTATTTTGGGGACGCCTTACATTTATTGGCAAAATTAAATAAGAGCTGTCATCATGTGACATCATGGTATCCGTTCGCTTTGTTTCTATTCCGTTGTAACAGCACCAGTAATTAATTTTCCAGTACAGCACGTCCACGGCAATTGCTTTCAAAGCTATTAGTCCTCAGCCAAGACGCTGTAATAATTGCCTCTTCCTCTGATGCTCACTGAAGGCTTATGATGTGTTACAGAGTCGGCAGCCGGCAGCCATAGTTGATTGAAACTGGGATTGCCCCGTTAGCAGGAATTGTGATTTGGTATCCATTAATTAGATGATTTCATCCAAGTACCTACAAGCATATGATATGAATTGACATCGAAGAAATACATTTACAACTAAATAATTTTTAAAACAATTAATAATCCCGTAATGGTTACGGCCTAACTTGTTATTTCGTACTTTTAAGTAACATTTTTTGAAGCTAGTTAAGTTTTTTGAAATAATTTTATCATAATGAAGTCGTTTAAATATAAGATCCAATATAAAAATAAGGTAGGTAGTGTTACATTTCCTTTAGAAGTCAAGAGTAAGTCACTAATATTCTTTAATAACACTTATATTCATGAGCTTTTTGAAGTTAATTGCTAGGCACAGACCGTTTCTAATTGGCGCCAATTTGACGCGAGAAAATTTGTGATCTTAATATTGTTTTTAGCCTGAAGCTGTACAGTAGTTAGGGATGTCTGTCTCGAAAATATAGTCTGAATCTGCTTATTAAAATACGACAAGTAATTAATTTATTTCTAGAAAGAGAAACCTCTAAAATGTGCGAAATATTCTTATTCAATCGCTCGTGGCCTTAGAACTCCTAAATGTCTCTATAAGAAGTACCTCAAGTTTATTAGCTAGGCATTTACCTACATTTATTTTTGTAGCACATACACCAATCTTTTTAATTTACACGCAGATCTATAAATGTGAGGTCCTTCGCTAAATAAGCAAAACAATTTTGATTTTATTTTTTAAAACTGCGGGAAATGTTTTCGATAAAAGTCATAAATGACCTGCATTCGTCATTAGCAGGCTCGAGAGCTGGAGAGTGCCGGGCGATCAATGACCTGGCCGCCCATTACTGATATAATGACCAGCTGTTAAACTGACACATGACGGAGGCATTATGAATGAAATATTCAATACATTACTGCACTGAGGTTCCATTTAACTGTCACGAAATATGTAGAGAAAAATGTTTATTTTTGCCTCCATTGTTGACATTCGAATTTTGATGAAACACTCTGAAGATCTCCCTCTGAGGGTGCTTCCATAATACCTATTCAGAATAAATTTCATCGTAATTACTAACACGTAAAACGAATGCAAATGTTACCGAGGTTAGCTCTATTGACATTCTGTGTCTAATGGTATTGACCTAGACTTGCCTCAATTCATTACATTTATGGAGTGAGCTCTGATCTACATTAGTAGCTAATGGATAGGTAATTACTTTTATCTTCAGATACTCAATTAAATATAACAATGAAAACAAGAGTGGCAAATCTTAGATATTACAGTGGACTATTTTTTTTCGTACTTAATATTATAGTTGGTGAATTTAGAGTTTAGATAGACATTGAAATTATGGCTCAGAATATGAATTCAAACATAAGAGGGCTGCAATAGACTTCCACGTCGATCGTGATACAACTAGTTGGATTAATTTCATTATTTCTTACCATACAGTAACAAGTTGGTAACAGTTTCAATACAACAATGCGAAGGTAGTACAAACAGTAAATCTACAAGGCGTATAGAATGTCAAATTTCAAAATCAGTATCAAATTTTGGTCTTCTCGGTCAAGTTTGGGCAGTTTCATCGCTCGCCGGAACCACGCGAAAACAAACTGAGACTCCTGCCTTTGTTATCCTACACGCAAGTTTCACCATTGAGATGTTATTCTCTCCTTTGTACAATCAACATGTCTGTTTGATGTGAAATAACTTTGGAGTATACACTACTACAATAAATAGTTAACTATAAAACAAATATCAGTTTGTAATCCATTTGAAAATTTGTTTGCAGCTCTGCCTAATATTTATATGCATAGTTATCAATGATTTTGAGTGATCAATGATTGTTTCCTATTCAGTGTTATTTTTTTTAGTTACATCTGTTTTCATTGCTGTTGACTGTCTAGATATTGTATCTGTATGGATTATAACAAGTTACGAAGTAGGTATCCATGTTTCCTATTTCAATATTATTATTGAAACGAGTCAGTAGAACCACAACATTCACTCGTACATATTATTAGTTAATTTAGATTTATGTTGCGTGGACAATAGAATATCTATAAAATAAGCATATTTCATCAGGACAGTAAACACCATCAATATTCACGCCACTCAACTCGAAATGACAGTCGTGACGTGGTCAGTGACGTCACTCGCATTAGCGACAATATTTTTCATGTCCCTTATTAATTGCGTCATCAACAATCAGTGATGGTCGAGAGGCAATAGAGCGGTCAGGGCAATATTGAGATTAACGAGATGGGATAATGCTAATGAAGCCTATTGATTGCGGTGCATCATTTCTGTGGGCGAATTTGGTATTGAGAACAGTGTTTTCGAAGCTCAGGTATCAAACGCGAGGTAAACCAATATCCTACTATCCTACTAATATTATAAATGTGAAAGTTTGTAAGGATGTTTGGATATTTGGATGTTTGGATATTTGTCCCTCCTTCACGGTCTAACCGTTGAACGGATTAAGCTGAAACTTGGTACACAGATAGGTTGCATCCAGGAATAGGACATAGGATACATTTTATCCCGATTATAGGTTCCCTTGGGACGAAATCAATATTTTGTTTACTGACTTTTCCGCGGGCGGAGCCGCGGGCATCGTCTAGTAGTCTATAGAACTTTCGCAGAATTATAGGTTGTCCCAAATCCTTTATTAATTTATAAGTGTTTTTTTTATTCATATTTTATTATTCAGTTTTTCATGCAATTTTCTTTTACATTACCGTCTTCTCGCAAATCAAAATATAATCAAAAATAATCAGCCACTCTGAGTAAGAAGTTCTCAAATGAAGTATTACAATTAAATATGGGGGCGAATATATTTTTTTATATAACTATACACGCGTAACCACCAAGCATAGTAATTTGTTGCATTATATTTGCAACTGTGTCATAAAAATATGTTTTAAGCGGAAATCGAACCGGATATCCTGCACGCGGCAGAGATATTACCTAGTAAGTCATGTCATCAATACATTCAAAAGGCGGTACCTTTTATGATATTGTTGAAAAATAGCTTCATTGTCATTCAACACGGCCCCACTTTATACTCGTACGTCCTTAACGGCGCCAATTTCACCACGCATGTACGTAAGTGGTGCCGCTCGTAAATCCTGGATATTTTACTACATTTTTATTACCAAGCAATAAGGTTTAATATTGCAGAGACTCAAGTGGAGGTGATTACGCAGGAGCGGAGGCGTAGAATAAGAAACAAGGATAGCGACGAATAATTTATCTTAAGGTACTCTGCTGTGTACTAAATTACACACGGAAGTTGTTTTCAACGCGATGACTTTCGCATTTATGAGCATGCTCTGTACGAGTGACTTTGCTATAACTGACAATCGAATACCGTTTTCATATTCATCCGTTTCATGTTCCTTTTAGGTGGTCTTATGTTTGCGCGTTTAGGCTGCGTTCACACGTTTCGAAAATCATGACAAAAAAAATGCGCTATGTATAATGCTTCCTATCTCAATTTCTTCCACGTAATTTATGTGTTTGTCACTTTATTGTTTCATCGACTTTCGAATCCCTACGATGCGAATTTATTTTTGTCGATATTGTATTTCATTATAATAATATTAATCATGAGTCAAACATTGCCTTTGTTATTTTTTATTGTTAAATAATGTAGAAAAAAATAAAATACGTTTCCATTATTACAATGAGATAAGTTATTATTAGACAATACCTATCATACTAAATTGTCGTCAAGAACGTGTTTGAGTATGTAAAATGTTAGGAAGGGTGTTACTTTTGAAATCACTGCGAAACTACGATACACATGGAAGAAACTTGTCAAAGGATATCAAATAATCCACTTGCACCGTAAATGGTGACCCGACGTCAAGTAAGAGGGTCCCACCCCGCACTCCGCACCCCCGGGACAGACATTTATGTGACAGAAAAATCTTTTTTCCCGGGTCTTAATAGTCTATGGATTTTGTGATGGTTTAATTGTAAGTATCCACGTTATCTGTCACACAGTTCTTGTGTTTGGGCGGGTGCGGATTTCTATATTACATATACGTGAAAAACATTTGTGATTTGCAGCGCTTTTCGAGATAGTTTCCCACTTAAACGGTGTTTAGCCATTGTATGGTTAAATTACATTTACATAGTATTTATAAAATTATAATGATTATAAGTTTTAAATAAAAAAAGGATATGTTGTATGTGTTACAATAATTAAAGAAAATAAAACATTAAATGGAATCAGTTAGTGATATCCCTTCTACAAAATGAATTTAGCTGGAATTAAGATTGGAATTCGGTTGCAGTGGTTCTCTAGTAAAGTTTAATATGCGTGCCTCAAACTAGCGGTCTCCTGACCTTCCTATATCAGTTTTATATAAGGAACAGGAACGAAGCTGTAGGGAAATTCCGACAATATTGAGGCTGTGGTCAAAGACAGGAATCTACGATGAGAGCCCCTTGTGAGCTCAAAGACATATTTCTGGTTATGATATACACTATTTACTCTTCGTACGAGCCATGCACTCGCTGCGGAATGCACTCTTTATTGTGCTTTTAGGATAATATTACTCATACAAAACCACGTAATAAGATGCAATATATCCTGAAATAAAATAAACACCCTTTAATATAAAACTGGCAGCCCTGTCGCTTACCCTTACAATAACAAGATCAGTAACGATATTATCTTATATCTAGTCCCAACAACAAAGGTTTATAAAAGCCCTTGTAAGACTGCGGTCGCTGGAAAGGTTATAAATTTATTACAAATACTATGCGTGATTCAACACCGTAAACGGCTCGTGAAAGTGAGGTAAAAGGTAACGCGTATCTATGTAAAAACGGTAAACCGCCATAAAGTATATAAATTGCGAATATCGCTCCCGCTGTATCAGCGGCGCACGTTCGCTTCCGTCAGACTTGCGACCGACTAGGCCGGCTCACGTGTGGTCCGAGCCGTGATCTTAGCGGGTCGCTGTAATGTTATAATAACATGCTCAAAATCAGCTTCAAAACCACATTATCGATTATCAAACGTAGTTGGAAGAGATGTAAAAATACAAATTGGTGAAACTTCATCTTTCTGCTCGTAGCTTAGGTATGACTTAGGTATAGCTTAGGTACATCATTAAAATAGTACAGCCAAATTCATTAATAAAATAACAAAAACTCCGAGTAAGAAGCGGCTATTAAAAATTTGAAACTCTCTTATATTTCTTATCCTCAAATTGTTTACAAAGTATAACTTAGTTTATGGATATGAAATAATTGTATTTCCATTCCGCCGTCTCCTGTGCTATAGGGCAGAGGTTCTCAAATTTTACGGCAGGCCGCAACACGGTGCGCTACAAGTTCCGGTACCGTTTCCAACCGCTTCGTCGAATGAAAGCCCACTTGCCATGTGAACGAACGGCTTTAGATTCTCGGAACTACCGTGAACATCTCTAGGGCACTACACTTTGATATAAAACAATTGGGTAAGGAAATTGCGTTTCTTCCGCTTTTTTCTTCATTTCACCGTGGAGTGGAAGCCACTTTGATGCAATATCCATTGCCTAGGTTGCTAACTGAATTTTTTGTACGTATAAAGTTATTTTGTACATTAACGTACACGTTTGTGCTGCAGTGAATAAACTAACTGAAACTGAATTAGTGTTAATACTTTATGAGTTTAATTCTTCAAAGTAATCAATTACGAGATTTGACTCTTTTAACACAACTATAACTACTAACTCATGATAAGTGATATCCCGCAGGGAAACATCCCATTTCCGATATCAAAAGTCCTTACCGTACTTGCTAATTGGGGTTATAAACTCTTCGATAAACTTCACACAAATACTTTGAGTAATAGGTATTAGCGTGGTTTACTAGAGAGATAGTGTATGTCAAAACATAAGCAGGATTATATTGAATGTACACTTAATTATGTCACCTTTTTCCAGTAATTCGCACTATGACATTATTTATAGCCCTTGTCTGAAAATAATATTTTTACCTTCCACCTTATTTACTGTATGGACTTAGTTCGTTCGACTTCTAGTGGAAAAATATAGGTGCCTCGCTAATTCAACGAAAATATTTTTGTGGGTCACTGAGGGCATCGAGGGACGTGGAGCGCGCGGGAGGGGGGGGNNATCCTGTTATGATTTATTAATCCCCCGGGAGGAACAATAACGATCACGTTTAACGGCGCCCTCCTGCGAAATGTCAAGGAAAATGTTTAATACTCACTGATTCTGCATAAATCCCAAATTCCATTAATATCAATGAACGCCGGTGTTGCTCTGTAATTAAACCTCAGGTTGGCAGTCGTAGGATCGTCCGATACGAGTCGCTGTATTAAAGCAATTTGCTGGATTCAGGTCGAACTGTTCGTCCAACTTGCCAGCTCGCCGCTCGCAGACACGGAGTTATTAGTTGGATTCCATCTTCATTTAGTTTAGTTATGAAACAAGCCGAAGCCGGTCGGCTAGTGTCAATGAACATCTAAAATACTAAGAGATATTGGAAGTTACAACGTATAGAGAAGGTTGAACGACATGATATTCCTGAGTGGTCATTCAAATTATTGTCATAATAAAATATTCGTTGAACAATTTTAAGGGCTGTTTTGACACGTAATAATCAACCTGGTAATAAACTTATTTTACCAGCTGACGAAGAATATAATCTAATTCTTTTCTCTTCAAATTCTTATCTATTAACCGCTTTTAAATTTTACTAGTTTCAAATGAAGCACGTATAATGTCCTCTTTCATTAGTGGCGGCAAATTTAGTCTGTTTACGATTCCCGAACATGCTACATAATTATTTGCAAAGTGCTGAATTTCCGTCTCCTACAATTTGCATATCAAATAAATTGAATCTATTGGAATAATCAGTATTTAGAAAACAAGGGAAATTTTGTATCAATTTCATTGTTAAATTGTTTTTGTTTGTCCTTAAATATTATGATAATAGCTTATAAGCTATTTTGGTAGGTACCTAGTGATGCTAATAGTTTTATATATACCATTACATAATATACTCGTACGGATTAAGGTTTATAAACAATATTGAGTCAATAGCGGGTATGAATTAAAAAGGCAACCACTCAGTAGCTACCTAAATGTCCTGAATAATAGCAATGTTAAATGAAATTAATTACGCTTTATGAACTAAAAAATATAACGTTAATCAAGCCCATTTTATCTTGTTACAGTTACTCGGATGAAAACTGCAGCGCTCTTAAAGGTAAGTAATCTAAAATCTGAACTACTTTTCCTTTGATGTTTCTTGCAGATAAAATCCAGTTCACTGTCTCCGAGATAAGTTGGTTCAGAAAATTTATGTCAATGTCTTCGCCACGCAATATGGATCCTATCAAAGTCCTTTTCACTTTCCGTGCTTGGAACAATAAAAAATGGACGCAATTTCTCAGGTCGCGTTTTTGTGAGGATACGAGTCAGGCCGATTGAGTTTTTATGTTGGAGAAGGATTTCATATTTTACCAGAATGCTTTGCCGAGTAAGTGGCTTTTGATAAGCTGGAGGCTCATGGCATTAACATTATATTATAGTCAGGGATACGTAGAACATTTTTTTTTTTCTCTTATTATCATCAAGTTAATTTTTCGAGAGTAGCTTTATTTCGATGACACGCTAAAATGTTTCAATAATAAATACAAATCAAAACAATAAATTAACATATTTTGGCCGTACCTCCTTTATCTACCACATTTGAGAATCGTTGCCATATTCGGTGACGACTGTGTTTAGGAACTGGTAAATGTCATCAAATGTCATTTTTTAAATATAGAGTACTATAACGTCATCGCAAGGTATGTCGCAAAGTCGACGTTGCAATTTTAATTTTTACTTTTTACATTATAATATTAATAAAGGTCAATAGGTAAATCGAATATTCCAATTGAGCCACGTTATAAGATGTGCTAACCATTTATAAGATGTGCGAGCCATTTATTTTCGGTTAATGGTAGCTAGTTTGTCAGTTATTCACCAGTTTCAAAAGCGGGTAATTTCCTAAACAGTCTCCAAACTCCATGATAAAAGTTAAAAATAAATTTCCATGAAATTAGCGGCGTAAAAAGTATTTTAATTCAGCGCGAAACGTAGACGAGATAACAAAAAGATAACGAAGAGCCATTTTTATTTACGTAACAACAAAAATAAATAAGTGGGCTGTCCGGGAGGCTGAAGCTGGTAATGTAAATAAAAGATTTCCGTGTGACAAATATTTTAGCGGGATATTTACGGTGAGAGTGGAGTAGCGTAGTGCGGGCGATGCGGTTACCGATGCGGTGCGGCTGCCTCACATGCGGCCATAATAAATCGCACACCAACGCCGCACTCGACCAGAGCGCGTTGGCTCCTGCTAGCTGGCTGCTGAAAGCAATGCTCTTATCACAATTTAAAATTTATTTCACCTCCGAACGAAGAATCGCTTATTAGAAGGTTAGATCTCCAAAGAGGCTGTTGGCTTTTACTGGTTACGTACTACAGTTTCCGGTTACGCCATGTACTCTCGTAATTAAGAAGTCAATGTGTATTTTAGAAATTTAAATAATTTTCCTCTTGCAGTATTACTAGATATACCTATTATGTTACCGATGTATTTGGTAAAATTCAAGACAATTTTATTTACCGTTTATAAAAGAAAATTCTGAAGTCGGGTAAATTAATCCTCTTACCAATATTGACTGAAGAAAAAGTTTAGTATTTTATTACTGGAGGTACCTATTTAATACCTCCTCGGGCTTACTGTCTTCTCTCGGGAAAAGCTAGGAAACTAGATTAAATTCCGACATCTTTCAATATACATTCTAAATAATACTCGCATATATGAGAAAAATCCTTTAGCTTGTTACGTCTTATACCCATTTTAAGTAAACTAATGATAATTCTAGTATAGTAGAATATTTGAGTAAAATAATTTATTTTGGTTCCGTTAGTAGGTCTCTAACTACAAAAACTTTAATCGCACATTCATCCCCGTTAAATAAACATTAAGCCGAGCAACAAGCGGCTTGTTTCGTGAAGTTCAGCACTAAAAGTATAATAAAAAACGTTTTAATTACTCCAGAATACGCTCCTTGAAAATCTCCTTTTAACTGAAATATACGGCGAAAGTTTCTTGATAAATCCATTACCTAGATTGCACGTCGTTCTATTCAATGGAGCTGCACTACAGCTGTCTGAGCACTGAAGACTATACACTAAACTAGTTTGCAACACCGAGTTTCGTTCAGTTTAGTCAATTTATATCACTCACTACAATATGTACCTAATGTGTAGTATTATAACTTTTTAGTTATTGCAAGAAAAGAAAAAGTTTTGTTGTAAAATTTATAATGTGATGTTTCCATTTATCACAAAAAAAAAATTAAAACCCAATTGAGTTAAGGATGGCAATAGTGAAATTCGTATTTTATTGGATCACCGATATCTAAATGTCCTTATCCTTTTTATCTAATGAACGAGAAACCAAATGTAGTTTTCGGTGAGATTTTGTCTTCAACCACAATCTGTAGGTAGCAAGGCCAAAAGTTGCCGACTACATGCGGGTTCATTAATCAAGATATAAGGAAATTCGCAGCTCCTCGTATGTACAATGGTGCGGCTTTAACTGTGAAGTGATCTTTGTTAAGTGCTACTTAAAGTTAGCTTTTGGTTGACTTAAATACCGGAACATTACTAAATGATGCCTTTGTCTCTCGTATGCTCTTTGTGGGATAGATGATAATTATGATGTCTGAACCATCCGTAGCAGTTCTTTAATTGTAACTTAGACGTTGTCGAGGTATCAGTGACTTCGTAATCGTCAGGCTTTGTTGACTGGCCTTTGGGATGTTAATTAATTTGCCTGTCTTTTCGAAGATGTTAGACTTCAAGCTATTGCTTCCGTTCCAACTATTATAATTATTCTAATTATTTTTACCCAGTTACGATGAATTATGATTTTGAGAGATTTTTCACTAACAATTCCCGTGAACATAGAACCACGTATAATAATGGATAAATACTAAGTTCTGGTTGGAAACCCTGAGAGAGTGCCACGTAAGTTTTCAGACATGTTGTGGTTAGTGGAAATAATGTTCCATTTTAGCTCGCTCCCTGAAAAGAACACTTAACCGTAAAGTAACGAAAATAACACATTTTAGTTTGATATCGCTGTGGCGAAAGAAATGAGTCAATAGTTTCGACCTTAAAGCGCCTCTGTATCTTACTAAAAGTTCTTTAGTTTATGTTAATACAAGAATCAAGTAAGTAATTTACATTAATAACTCAATTGGTTTTATCTAAGCACTCATGAGTTGAAGTGAAATTACTTGGTTCCGAGACATTTTATTTTTCAGATGGGATTATTCTTACTTTTCGCAAGTCAATTTACAACATTACCAAGTTTTCAAATTTTACTAGCATCAAAAGTGATACTAACAAACACAAACTAGTATTTCGGAAATAAATTTAAGTTCAAAGT
>LGAG01000327.1:163590-192354 GCA_001278395.1 Lerema accius | reverse complement strand
TATCAGCTATATAGCAAAAAATAATTTTAATAGTATCTTTTAATGTTTTGTATGAATTATATTTAACATGAAACTTATACTATTGTTACAGTAATAAAAATCGTAAGAATAATTAATGCTTTCGTGTTTATTTCTTTATACATATAGAATTTTCATATTTCAGTTTCTGTGCCTACAACTAGACATTTTTGAACAACTATTTAATAAGAATACCATTTTCTAGAAATATTTCGAAAGCAATTTGGTGTGACTTCTGAAGAATTTCGTTGTTTCTATGAATTTTAATACAAGCGTTGACCCTTACATTATTTAATGTAGGTGAGCCTCCACTAGCAGCCTCCGTCATTAATACATAATGAAGTTTTAGTTATTCGAGGATGCTTTTATTCACGTAATGATGTAACCTTTATAATATTACATTCATGAGCTAGACCTACTCGTGTAGTGCGCGAATGTTTTTTTTAATAATAAAATCTAAACATCAACAAAAGCAAATAAAATAGTAATAAACCCAACGATTTATTTCTCGAGTGGATCGTATAACTAATAGCGACATTTGTCTCTAGTTGTTGGAGTCGGGGTGCTTCGAAGTAATTACTACATTCATTGGCCGTAACATCTGTCGACTGTGTCCCGCTCTGTCCCCGCTGTCCCCGTTGTCCCGCCGTCCCAGATGTCCCTGTCCATCGCGGTCGTAAAGTTACTCATCTAAATGCAGTAACTCTTGCAGTTGGTGTCATACACTTCGATTATATTTTGCTTTTATGGCTATTGTCTTCAAATAAGATAAGAAATAGACGGACGTATGAACAGTGAAGTCTTATTAACAGTCTTGACAGTCTTAAGATATTAAATACTCTATATAAATCAGTTAATCGATTTATAAATACTGACCAATACCTTAAGTACTTTAATTTTTTACGGTACGGTTTTAAGGTACGTCTAATTCGTGTAAAGTAAATCAATTATTAAAAATATGGGAAGTACATACCTATCCTTATAAAGTAATTTGAAACACATTCATCAAACTTTCAATATGCCATTTAGGTCTGATCCCATAAGCCTTTACTATGTTCAAAGCCAAAAGAATGTTGTTTATTTTGTCAATTTGTTTGGCTTCGATCAAATGACAAAAACAATCGTACAAATCCATTTGTATAAGTGAATCTGTGAAAATATGAAAAATGATTGTGATTTGCTGAACTACGGGAGGCTGTCTTGTAGACGTATGAGGTAGTAATAACATTTACCGCTTTACCTTCAATAATATAAGTGTTTGTGTTTGAAGAATTTAACGATGAATGTGAAAATAGAAAATCAAAACATTTATCTTTATTAATTTCTTACTAATTCATATTGAGAGCTATTTAAATACCTAAATAAATGTTTTTTTTCTGGTAATTCTTTTTGTTTTGTTTAATTTAATAGTCAAATTATAAATATAACAACCATTGGTAAACTTAAATAAATGGAAATAAATTAATTACAGTAATTCGCAGCTTGATAAACTAAACTGCTAAGCTCAGTTTCCTTATATCCTTTCCATTCTGCACTAATCCGATACGAGCAAATAAAGTAAAAGAACCTACTTAGCGAATAAGACGATAACTTAAAAACTGCCGTAGAGAGAACGAAACTAAACCAACTAATCACGGTGCGCGGATTAGCATCCAAATTGAAAAACATCCATTAACGTGAACAGTACACCGCTCACGCGATTACACCACAGACAAACTATTTACCAGTAGCACCATTTCGTTGCGTGTTCTCGGTCTCAAATCCGCTTGTAATTCATGAAATTTTTTAATTGTTTATTCATGATGTAAAGACTTTGTTCTCTTACTCATTATAACTTGATGCCAGAATAAAATGATTAATTACTTTTTCCACGTACATTATATTATCGTTTACGTTAATCCCAGAAAGGACACGAATCTTAAGACATGACAATTTATATTTAAGTATTGAATTTTCTTATATTTGACGAAGTTAAATTCTACAACAAAAGCAAAGGAACAGAGGAAAAGTTAATGTTCTGCAGTAGTTTAGTGTATGGCGCGGCGCACGTCAAGGCGTTCCTTACCGCATTGCGCGGCCCTACGACTTCCAACTTCCAGTGATTACAATCGAATTAAAAGTTCGGTGCCACTACTCCAAATATCGAAACTATTCGAGTCATCGTCGTAAATTAGCTTGTCGTTTCGTGGGTACACCAACTCCGCAGTCATAATCGATACTGCTGTGAAATAATACGCTATTTGGCCTGTAGTTTGTACAGGTCCATATGTACAATAATAATACTAAAAGGAATAATTTCATCACGACTATCCATTTTCTCGGAGATAAAATTAAATGTAAGAACAATTTTAATTTAGAAAATATAATAATTCTATGAAACCCTCCGTAATGAGGTAGTAACATTACGAATATCATACCAAAGAAGGCGGTGCGTTTTTCGTTTGACGTTTAAATGTTCACTCAATAAAGAAATTATTTGTATCGGAGATAAAATTTGTTAAAGCATTAATTGTTCCTAGAAATGCCTTTATATAACCCTTAATTAATTTGAAAATTATTCCGAACGAACTAAATCGGCTAACCTCTGTTACACTTTAACCGCTATTGTAATAAAAATGTTATAAATAAATTTGAGTAAACGTGATTGCATGTTTTATTGCTTTCATTCAAATATTAGGTATTAAAAAACGCCCCGAATTTATAGCCTGGCAGGCCGTATAACAAAAAAGCGTTAGGTATTTTTTTTTGCGTGAAAAATTCTCTTGAAAAAGCCAATCGTTACTTTAAGCTAACGTTTCTCCCATTTGAGTTACGTACGTTATGTTTTCAATTTCGATAGCTAATCGGTTCTTCAATCTCCTCGTTTCAATAACATTAGCATAAAGAGAACACTCTTCATTACGATCGATACTTGTTGAACCCTTTAAATGGATCGGGACAACCGAAATCAATCCCTGTCGCACGTAATTACGAGTGATATTTGTTTAACTACTGTACACATAGAAGGGTGTAATACTGTTTGTTAGAGACAGTGATAATATTGGTATGTAGCTGTTAATTGTATCAGTATTTGTTAAAGTCGTCCTTGTACTTCATTGTCGACGAAAGTAAGTTGACATTGTCACCAAAAGAAAAACTAGAAAACTGTTCTAGAATTTTCTTATAATTGAAGGAAATGCTTTTTTGGTCTATGACTATAAGTCTTAGACAAGTGAGCAACAAAGTGTCACTGAGACTTGCAACACTATCATCACTAAAGGCATTCTCCTTCTACTGGCACAGTCGAGCGCGCGTAATAAAAAGGAATAATAATTATTATTACATTTTAAAAACTTTGGATGCATTACTTGAAAATATGCAAATGAAGCGAAAACGTTTCTTATGTAAAATTCGAAAGGCCCCCTATGCCTCTTCTTCATTAATTTCCACTAATTCACACGGTAATTACTCTGAACGATAATTTCTCAACGAATTTTTAGCCGGCCATTGTTCACACATTTCCCAGCGTATATAATTTTAACGCATACAAAACAAAACGCGGCGCAGGTCATCAAGCCGAGTCACTTGCCTAATGCGAAGTAATGAAGATCGCTCAAATAAAAGCTCCGGCTAAATCTTTAAACAAATTACGTGGCTCGAGGAAACCATAACCCCGAATATTTTCAATAGGTACAAACGCGTCTAAACCGCGTAAATACTGATTAGTAAATCCGTATATTACTCAGTGTCAATTCATTCATTCACTCGTTAAATAATTCATTAATTTATTCACTTCAGTTCTGTCTATGTTACCTTTTCACGCCTATACTGCTGAACCGATTTTGACGAAATTTAGCAAATAAGTAGTTATAATCTAGAGAAAGACTATAGGATAAATTTGATTCCGTTTGTATGATTCTTTGGCATGATTTGGATGTTAATGTGTTCGAGCACCTGATGAATAATGGCAAGCAATACGAAGCGTAAATTTTTCTGTATACTGCACCAAATTGAAAAAAATGTTCCTTAATATATTTAATAATGTCACTAGAAAAATAAAACGACTTTTATCGTCCGAGATCTTTTAACCTGCTTTTTTACAATAACGGATGTAAAAGAATAAATAACATGTATGAGATTTACATAATAGTATAAACGAAACGCCGCGTGACCTGCCGTAATCATACGCGGGCCACAAAATGCGCTGACGAATAATATTCGGTGAAACGTGAAGGCCAATGTATGGAAAACGTTTACGAAAAATGCTCCTACATGTTGCCGGCCAAGCCCGTTTTTGTGCCAAAATTGGATGCCATAGCAGGAACTTATAACACCTATGCACACAAGCAAAGTTTATACTTTGGGAGTTTGGTTTACTAGTTATTTTAACCTGAAGAAAAATAAAGTTATTGGAACAAATCACCTACGAGGCTTTTCTTGAGGTCGGGTTTTTTTTTTCTACTAATCAGTAACTTTTTTACTAGCATATTTTATTGTTATTATCTTTGGCGATATACTCTGATAAAAGGTTAAACTTTTGGAATGTATAGGTATCTTTATTTTGATACTGGTTTTTATTTATTAAACCGTATGTGCTACAGCTAGTTATTTTTTTTTTTTATATACAACAAGAAAATCGATACTATATTTAGTCACTCCTCATTAAAAAACAATACATTATACGAAAACTAAAACACTACCAAAAAGATCAACAGTCGAATAACGGTAAGCACCGGATTGTCGAACAAATGAATGGATCGGCGATTTAATTGAAAGATTACCGTCGCAGCATCTACATTGCAAATGCGACGCGCGATTAATTGTGGAAAGTGAGTAATGGTACTGTGGCTCTGTTGATTCTGGTGTACAAATCTACCGACGACGATGGTTAGAATCATGTAATCTATAGTTATCTATCGGAGCTCGGAGCTACGCAAACCGCAGGCTTATCTCTATCGTAAGTTATCGACGAAATGTACACAATGTCGGATGTAGACGGGATTTGGATTGGTGACTAATAGTGCCATAATCTTATGATTGCTTCTACGTTTTGATGCATGTTGATAACGAAATGTTTCGCTGAGGCGTATAAAGGATTAAAGGCGAGCGTTAATCCTAATAATAATATGGTTAATATTAATTACAGTAGTTAACGGATTAGTTGTTACTTGGAACATAGAATTGCGCTTAAATATTACAAGCGAAAATATTCCCAATGTAAAGTGTTCCCAGAAATTGACTTCAGCTATATCAAAATAATCTGTACCTAACTTTCACGTGAAATTTCTATCAACAGGTAGTTTCATTATAATCTTTACTTAATTAGGTAAAATAAATAACTTTTATGCAAAGTACCTTGTTTGCCAATAAATTATTATTGTCAATTCTTTTTAAGATTAACATAAGAATGTGGTGTTTATAATAATTAATTTATTAATTACGTCCAAAATAAAAAAATGGGTTATAGCTGTGTCATGGACACGGCTGTGTACCTACCTGAATAAGTTTATGTTACAAGTTAATTTTCTTTATGTATTTACGCTCGATTTTTTACTATTCTCGCTTATTGTAATTAATTCCTTGATCTTTTATCTTTGATTGATCGAGATAATAGACTGATAGTCTTGCCCCGGGTGATAGTCTTACCCCACCTCACTATACTTCATATAAACGCCAAAAATAAAGGTATACCTATAATAATAGGTAATTGTATTCTCAAAGGCTTTTAAAAATAAACAACATAAAAAAAATATTACAACTTTGTTAACAGTTTATTAATTAATTCAATGTAATAGACTGAAACAATACGTAAAACTTTTAAAGAACCGATGTCTTGTGAAAATTTAAAGCTATGTCAAGGTTTATTAGAAAACTTGTTACGACCCGATTTCAAAGTCCAACCAAAGTCGCTTTTATCTCAACGGAAATACTCAGAAATGCTATAAGGGTTATTACACAATATTATTGTTATGTAAACTTCGGTTGAATTTATTTTTACACGGCTGCCCCAGGAAGAGGGTAATATTTTTGGAGCGTATGTATGTAAAGTTAACTTTTAAAACTTAAATGTCAGAATCACAATATATAAATTATACTGATAAGATTAAATAATTAATTAAATCTTAATTCTTAATATAATAAAAACAAAGCGTACGTGTGTTTGTCACTAAACTCCTCCTAAACGGCTGAACCAGTGTCGATAAAAATTTTGTAAGGTATATTATAGTGACCAAGTATGGTTTGGAATTACAGTTGGATCGGGTAGGTCATGCTGATTTCGAGTTACTTCAAAGGATCAGCCAAACTATTACAGTTATTGAAACGCCGCCATAGCTAACGGTGTCTAATATGATGAGTATTTGCTAAACGAATATGAAAATTGAAGTTCAGGAATACCTGATTTAGAAAACCGAGTCTGAGATATATGTTGCAGAATAACATCTGTCCAGTGGTTTAGAATTATTATAAAAAACGGTAAGGACCAAATATAAATGCAATAATGCTTGGATTATTTTCATTATAGTTTATCTACAAATACAATAATGCACAGTGTACACGAGCGCTAAATATTTAAAAATATTCTTACAAAGACAAAACTATTGCTTCTTCGAAATGTTGAGCTTAATGCAAAAGTTTCTCGAAAGTTTTCCGTAACCGAGAAGCTTTGGCAGTGAGCTGTAGATATCGCCGGAATGTTTCGGAGGAACAATGATACGTTTTTACCGGCAGTAATGCGGTTGATGCTTCTAAGACAGATTCCCGGAACTAGGTTTGCGGAAAAGTTTCAAGAGAAACTTTGCCAGACAGTTCTTAGTCGGCTAAGAAAACTTGTACAAACTGCAGAAACAGTTTTAACTTAGTATCTGTAGTCGCGAGTGCTATTGAGTCTAACAAGTGCATTCATATTACTTCAAATACGTACATTTGTAGTATTGTCAGTTCATTCAATACCAAAATGTTCTAGCAGATCAAATGCAATATTATCGTTATCAATATTTATGAACATGTGAAAGTAATTTGTATTGCAACGAAGGTTCTTCAATTCTTTGTCCGTTCTGGTGTAAGCTTAAATACTAAAAATTAGTATTCTGTGTAACTTCCAAACATAGTTATTACCATGATATAATTATCCATTATAGTTACGCGGCTTAGAAGTGCGGAAGACATAAATCAGGAGCGCATTAGGCGGTGTCCGGACAAATGGCCGACTCGTCGCTAAATCACCGCCGCCGAGAGCTTATCGCTCGCAGACGCACTCCGTGACGTGTCCCAACAGATGGCCAGCTTCCCCGCGTATAACACTTAAATTAAAACAATTTATAGGAAACATATTTATGGAAGCAATGGTATAATTTGTTTGCACGAACGGAGTGAAACTTCTTTTTAGGTTCTGCTTTTGCTATTTCCTGTTTCAGTCATGTTTGTTTTTGTTATTATTATTTTATGGATTGATTAAACATACAGAGATAAACGTTATAAAACTTTGAAAGAAAAAGTGACATTGTTAATTATGCAGTACCTACAAGATTCTGTGAAGTTTCAAATGAAAATTCCGACTCTGTTAATGAAACAGTCATCGTATAATCCTGAACAAAGTCTGTTATTCTCTGGAGTATACCCAAACCATACTCATAATTAGTGAGATATTTTATTACCAAATAAAAGTTGCCTGTTTATGAGAAGATAAATCTTATACACTCGTTCTAATGATCAAAGATGACATATGAAAACGTGTAGAATGTAACGCTGGGTTTCTTATAAATCACGGTACGCATACGATATTTATAAAGGTGAGAATACACGTAGCACAGCTCTAATAAGATTCCGGCCGCAGACAGCAGCCACCGAATTCCCGAGAACAATATTTAACGGAATGAAAAAAGAGCGGGTCATTCGTCTTCCTTGATTTATATTCCGTACGATACCTGATTTTTATTATGAAACATAGCGTTATCTTCAAGTGTCACGATTTTTGTTTTTTCGACGCGGAGGTACCTCTCATGGCCTCGGGGATGAGAAGAATAAAATTTTCAGCTGTCACCGACATGCTTATATCTTTTGATGTGAAATCTTTTTAATTTAGGTAACAAGGTTCAGAAGGCCGAAAACGAAATACTTACATGTTAATATTACCCAAATATATTGCGTGTATAAACTAGTAGAAACAGTTGCTAGTGAACTAAAATAGTCATAAATCCTAATCTCACAGTTGTTAGAACATATTATTCAACCGACACTTCACTGGAGCCGTAAGTGAAAAGTTTTATAACAGTTATACTTTATACAGCGGCGTTCCATTTATCTTTAACACAATTTACAAATGAGAACATGTTTTGCACAACCGTACGTGGTAATTTAATTACCTTATATACTTGAAATCATTTTAAGTTGTTCATCATGGAATCACCTATAATAGGTACACATAACTAGCAATCGCCCGCGTCTCCACCCGCGTAATTTTGCTGTTTTCACAATAGTTTTTATTGTTGCTCCTCTCCTATTCATCTTAGCGTGATGTTACATAGCCTACACCTTCCTCGATAAATGGACTATCTTACGGTAAAATAATTTTTCAAATAAGTCCAATAGTTCCTGAGGTTCATTCAGTTGCAAATCAGTTCAGTTACAAATCCACTTCAAAAATGTTACCTATTTGTCTTCCAAAACTCCATAATTTTATGTGTAAAATCCTGGTAAAAACGTATAACATTTCGCTTAGTAATTATCCTAAAATACAGTACTGTATGATATGGAATAACCCGAAATTAAATAGAGTTTGAATGTCAAAGTCATAAAACAAGAAGCCAACTCGTGTAGCGGCAACCCGGAATATTTTATGCATGTGTGGCCGCCGCCTGATATCTTCATACGGGAACGGGAACTAAAAGGATTTATGGAGCTCCGAAAACTTGTTGCGTCCTCATTTTGATGTTTATTCTGCTTGCGGAACTATGATTACAGTCGCGATGACACACTTACAAACTCACAAAAGTATGAATGTATTCATAAACATTTTATGTTCTCGCTTTATTAACACTTCACTGAATCTTTGGCTCAGACTGACTCTTGTTGGTATCTTTCAACAAACTGATTACTTGAGCAGTCATACAGAAAGGAAATTGAAAGCTAAAAATATTTGTAATATTAAAAAAATATTAAAGATCTGTGATATCACTACTACAGTGGAGACAAATCAAATGACACCTCATATAACTTTGATTTGAAATCCGTCAAACATAATTATCATACAACTAGACGGCGCCCGCTGCTTCGCCCGCGGAAAAGTAGTTAAAACTATCTTGGATTTATCCCAAGGGAAGCTATAATCAAACATCTTTACAAAATTTCACATTTATAATATTAGTACCTACGAAGTAGGATACATACATAGTCCCAAGAAAGATTACATATTTAAACAGTGTTATGATGTTCAAGTTGTTTTCATTTCTTATGCCCAAAAAGACCGTAGTTCGCAAGCGGCATTATGTCCTTAAGTGCACATAAAAGATAAAATCATATTCCACTTACGTAATAACATGGTTTCACAAAGAATTGATATCAACTTGGGATCAAAGGAAAGGAACGCTTCTCTCTCCCGCCCTAAAGAAATCCAAACTACGAGTATAATAGTCTACTTGGTGTACCGCTACAGCCGTTATTTTTATCCTACTGCGCCCGAAGGAGGGCTATGTTTTTATGTATGTGTGTTCATTTCTTTTCTACGCTCTGCAGCCCAAAGGCTTGACGGATTTCAACATAATCATATGGTTTTATTGGATTCGTGTTGATTGTGAAGATGACATGGTTAATGGATGACATAATTATAATTAATTTTATGAATAACAACTTAAAGACTACTTCATCATCTGCTATTAAATTGCACCGTAATATTTTACTGCCATCATTCAGTTAAAGAAATAGGTACATATTTTTACTAGCCTGTAAATTTTATGCGACATAAGAAGAGACTTATTGGACGTAAGTAGGTACTCGTAGATATGAAAAGATTAATTTGAATTTGAAATAAGTCATTGTAATTTACGGTGTGTAACTGTCTAATTCATTCAACACCAGGTTCTTGCTTGGCTCGAAAATTAATTTAGAACGAAGACAGCCTGACCTTACAAATTAAACCCGAGATGAATTAATGTTAAAATTAATAAGCGGTGGATTTGACTGCCAATTAATTCGACGAACAGTTGTTGAATTGATATAGTAGCAGTGAACGGACGAATGAAAACCTCAGAATAAAATGAAAATGTAACAATCGAATTTATAATTTTCAGTTAACAATTGAAATCTTAAGTAAGCCTTACTCCAAATGAGGCCAAAAGAAAAGTTCAATTCGAAATTTATAAAATAACTTTACATCAGATTCCTTTAAAAGAATCCCTCTGTAAGAAAAAACGTAATATCTTTTAAGTAATTATGAAATGAATAGGTATTTTTAATAAAATAAACATGAAGTCGAAATGGATAATTCATTAGCTCCCACAAAGCTGATCGTTTATATCAATTTATTATCCGGCTCCGCCTTGTAACATCCGTAATGCAATTAATCTGCTGACGTTCACTTAGTAGCCCCCTGAAGACTCATTCTGAAATTAGCTAATTTTACAAAATGTATTGCTTTGTAGAAGTTTAGGAGATAAATCGCCAGATGTTGTGAGGTAAAACCAAATTTCTTGTTTTTGAAATAGCACGTCTATTAGTGTTTGTGTCTATACAACTAAATTATGAAGTGTCTGTTTGTAATATTAAAATAATCACTCTTTACTTAATGAATACGTACTATGTAGGTATACACGGTACCGGTGCCAATTTTTTTTTTGTAATTTTTGTCTGTCTGTCTGTTTGATCCGGATAATCTCTGAAACAGCTGGACCGATTTTGACGGGACTTTCACTGGCGGGTAGCTGATGTAATAAGTAAGGAGTAACTTAGACTACTTTTTTTTACTTTTGTTTCGGCATAGGTTTGTTGCAGCGGAGTGTCCGTAATTCGTGGAACCCTTAAATAGAGAATCCCAATGTACATAACGAAATCGCTTTTAAGCCTTTTATGAACGTGATGAATAAAAAATATCAACCATTTAGTACTTACATCACATTTTATATTCCTGCGAGCCTAAATCTGTCATACTTGTATTTGTTTTGGATGTAGGATACAATGTTTCAGATATTTGATTCCCTATAGTACTAAAGACTACGATTATTTGTGTTTCCTAAGGGTTATAATATTACGGCATTGGTATAAACACGGGCTCATTTGAATTTCAACAAATCCCAAACGTACTTATGTTTTCTATAATCGTAACTAAAATGTGCCCAGACCATCTTTATTACATCACCGTATGAATAGATGATTACATTTTGCCAGAACTAGTCGTTAATTCTACTTGTGACTATGTCTAATATTCCTTAACTTTATGAAACATCAGTCTGTCGCAAACTCCGCTCATTAACTAGCAGCGTTTGCAATACATCAAATAGAAACTAGTATACTACGAAGCTTATTATAACTTCATCTCAGATTAATTGCAGTTATTAGCACCAAATGGAAGATTACCGAAAATAAACTTTACTCGCTACTTCGTTCCATTTCAAATTCAAAATGGACCGCAACATTGTAATTTCGGCCAAATGGGATTGAAGTGTAGCCTCAATATTAGCAAAACACATTTGCACTGCGGCTTCTGGTTCCTGCACCTCTAGTAATCCTCGGGTATGAATATCTAGCTACGGCTGGTGCAACTTTAATGCAATCTTTTAAATACCTTTACTAATTCTGATACGAAACGTGTTTCAATTTGTTAATAGAGAGCACTGGTCCTGTCGCCGCACTTACTTTCTTATATTGGTTACAGTTACTTAAAGAATGTGTATTATTTTTATTTAAGAATATTATGTAGCTTTGTTTCATGTCCGTAAAAGTTTTACACTAATAAACTTCAGATCAAATGAATTTAGATTTTTGTCAGCAGAATGAAGAATGGGTAAATTAGCTAAATTACTGTGTGGTTTCAAAGTTGTCGACATTGTGCACTGTGCTCTGGCAATTTAAAACCATTGATTACCTCTTAGGGCGCCGAATGTAATGAAGCCTAATAGACCACACATTAATTCCACAACGCAGTTAAAAAATTTCCTCGCCATACTACTAAAAGCTCTGAATAAAAATTCTCCAGCAATATTCTTATTAAATTTTATGGCTGTTAGCAATTTATTACTAGCTATTTATTTTGATTTGCATGATGTATGTGCCGTTTAGAGTTTTTGATATTTTTACAGCCGACAAATTGTTTAAGAAGTTACCCGGAGTTTATGAGAGGGTGAGAGGGCTGCCATGATTGATGTTCTTCATAATTCCACTTTCACTGCCTTAACTGCGTTGAGGTTGGCTCTTCAAAACTTGCCCAGAACACTTTTTATTGTTAAAATGGAGTTTTACCTCAAGAAGTACCTTTACATTTAGAATCGACTTTTTAATAGAACTCAACTGCTACATTATTTTTCGCGTTGCGGTTGCCGTAATAAAAAATATATGTGTATACCTACACATATGTCACTCTTACAAGGGAACTTTTTCAATAAATCCAATCCGCACAGCAATTAACATAAACATACGCTCGAAAAAAAGTTACTCTCCTTCTGTCAGAGTTGGATAATTAGTATGAAAGAAATCTGCGAATCCTACTGATATATAATAATATTATGGATACTATCTTCTTTATAACACTAAGGAAATATAGAGACATAGATTTTAGATGTAGTTATTTTGAATATGAATTACGTACAACAAAACAAGTGAGTGGTTAAGAAAAACAAAGACATATTTTTTAAAGTAACTGTCTCGAGAGTGATTCGTATAATTTAAAGCTAAACCACACATTATGGTTCTCAGAATTTGCAAGTCAAGTGGTTATTTAGGTAAGCAGTGTAGCCAGAATGAGCCAGCGAGTACGTTAGTATGCAAATCGAGGAGGGAAGGAATGTAGTAGATATGTAATTCAGGTTACTTGGAACTATTGTAGCTTTGGTTATACAATACGGCAGAACCTCCAATTTATCGTGTTTTTACGAGTCTTTGACCAACGGTAAAGTTGTGGTTGAATGTAGAAAATTATATTTCACAACCCCACTACACAATTAGTAGTAAAATGATAACAAAAAATTTATAAAAGTCAATAGTTATAAAGATAAATTCACTTATCAATTGAGATAATAAATCATTTAGTCAAAAATCTTGTTATTAACTAGAAAGATTAGGGCAATACTCCCATGGACTAAAACATCCTTTGCTCAGTTAATTGATTTTGAAAAGAGAAATAGAAACCTTTGAAAAAGTTACAAGAATTTTTTAGCTAAGCTTAGTAGAAATTTGACAGAGTATTACTACAAACAAATCAATTTTTCTGACAACAAAAGTAATCCCATTCGGTAGTCAACTTTGCTAAGAGACCTTCCATATATTTTTTCCAAATCCTTTTACAGACATATACAGAATACTTTCTATAAAAATATTTTTCTCTCATACCTTAGTGTTAAGTAATAAAAAGAGAATTTGCCAAGAACTCTCAAAACCCCGTAGAGAAAACAAATTGTCGAGATATTCGAAAGCGGTATTTGAATTAAGCTTAAATGAATTGAAAGAGAAACATTTCTTGTTAAAAAACGTCGAAGAAAAGACGGAAATAAAAAGGACGAAATATATAAAGCTATTGAAAACCGAAACGTCGTGATCGTGACGAATATTAGAAATAGCTGGCGCCGGCTGGATCGTTCTAACTGCGGTTCTGACGTCTCATTGCGAGGAGTCGAAGATATACGATGTCTTATAAATTCGTTCTATTCTCCAAACTCTGAAAACAGAAGTTCTGAAGGCTAGAGGCTATAAGATAGACAGAACAATGTACATAACATGTGAAGATAAGATAATCCAAATCACTTCACCGAGCCGCTGATTGCCAAATATGGGGACGGATGATTTAAAAAGTTTCAGCAGCAGAATTTCGAACCTGAAAAACAACGACTAAAAAATATACTGACCGAATTGAGAACCTCCTCTCCTTTTTTGAAGTTGGTTAAAAAGTCAAGATAATTATAGAGATGTTATGTTCTGTAAACAATGAGATGATAGTTAATTTTATGGTATGGAAATGATGGTGCAAGGGATAAACAATATAGCTGTAAGACTTGTTGAGTGTTTACCTTATTTAAATTTAAGATTCCGATTCGGTTTTCATTTAAACTTTAGTTTAAATACGAGGTCTCAGAATACCATTTTCAAGTAAAATTCAAGTCAAATATTAACATTATTGTTTCTGTTCGGAATATTTGTTTAAGATTATTCTTGTTTTAATTTCAAAAGTGTAATTGGTTTGAATTTCATTTCTGTTAGAGCCGGAATAAGCTTACTTCAATAATAAATCAAATGTATTTACTGGGTATATCAAAATAGGTAAACGTAACATTGTGAAAGGAAGCATACCTACTTAATTGGATGCAGATACAAAGTAAATTTATTCTTACCGAGGTCAATAATAAATTGAAAATGTAGTTGGTCGTTATCGTTTCTCGTCTAGCGGTCTCAATCAAACAAAACCCTAAGCAGTCAATAACCAGAATTTTATTTGTGTACAAATATCTTGCTTTTCGTAATCAATTCTGGGATAAAACCTTTTGTAGGGAAAAATTTAAAAGAGATTTTGTGTACTATAAGATCCCTTAATACAGGGACCTAGCATGTTTGCGGCCTTCAATAGAAAATAATATTAACTTGTAGGATGTTAATATTTTTTTATTATAACCCACCTTATTCAGAAAACGTCATTCGTTCGCGAAATATAAAACTTCTATATTATTTTACTAGTTTTTATATGGTTTACTATAGATTTGTCTCCTAGCTTTGTTGTACATATTGTAATATTATCACATTCAGTTATTTTATAATTCTTTTAAACTTGTTTCTTGGAAGTGCCTATTCTATATTTAGGTTGGTTAGTTAGTTTAGATGCTAGATAGCAAGTAGTAGACATTTCCAATACTTAAGAAGACAAACAGCAAACTTGCATCTAATGAGGAAACTTGCAATACATATGCAGAACTCCGTGAACGAACTGCTGTGACAAGCTTTGCGAGGAAGTCCAACCGCACCCCGCTCCTCACACCCCGGTCTTTTAATGCCGGTAAAGATTCTGTCATAAACTCATAAGTACTGAAGAACTTAATCATTACGAGGAATTAAAAAAGAGTCAAGAGAAGAGATGATAATCAAATGCTTTCTAGCGCCCGGTTTACACTTTCATGCCCGCGTTGAGTAATCTGGTCAGGCGTTCTGTATCTTTGATTTTTTACCTTTGTGTAGCATTTTTAGAGTTAGAAGTTTCTACTGTGGACTGATTTTTATTATAATTAATTGCAACGAAGACAAAATCAGAATCAAACGCTGATTAAGATACTACTAAAGCGCGATGTTGAGAGAAAAGAAAAAGTTTAATAACATTTAAACATTAACGCATACGGTAATCGCTAAATATCGTAACTATTTTTTGCAGTCGCTACATCTCCTGATCATCTTCTTATAAGGTAATCAGAACTTTTACAGTGACTGCAAGATATGCATCTTCTGATGAGCTTCCAGTGGAAGAAATACTAACGATTACTAACTAGACCACTAATATTTATATCACTCATTAACTTAGTGTTTAACAGTCGTTTTTCAATAATGTAATTTGGCAATGGTATGTTATTATATCCGTGCAGAATGTATCAAAGAGGTTCAAATTGTGCACAGGTGTGCCATAACTTGACCCACTGAATTTGGTTACTGGCAAATTATACAAAGGATTTATAAATGAACGGGAATATAATTATAAAGAGGGTCACGCGTGTCGCCTGCGAATTTTATAATATTTTAAGTAGGAAGCTTATTAAAAATTAAAGGAAAACATAAATAAAACACGGCGGGCCTTTTGGTGCAAATGAGACAATACCAGATGATATTGTTTTCGTTTTTGCGGTTGATCCATTTTCTGCATTTCGACCATTTTTTTACGTTTATTTTAATTAATGCGTCAATTCCATTTAAATCATGCAGAACTGTGTTGGATCATTAATTTTGTCGGTGGATTAACGAAGCGTATCCTTACATAACCTTTGATTAATGGTAAATCTATAACTATGATATCTTTTCATTTACTGCACGTGAAAATAATAAAGACGTGATCTGCGTTACATCGTGTATTATTAAAATTATGTTTAAAAAGTATATAAAACATAAACGGTGCCCATTTCACTTTTAGTACCAATTATAACTTCACCCGACATAATCAGACCGTGAAACTAGAAGGACATCCCTAGAGAGAATCCCTAGTGTCCAAAATTTCTAACAAATATTCTCATTACGTCACGACTGAATCGTCCTCCTGGTTAACATTCACGTGGCGTACCGGGCTCGGCGATAGACCAACAAACAGAGTGCAGATAATTAATTTAAATGACGTCTCCGGCGATAAACCAAGCTTAAACTGACGAACAAAACGGTTTGGTCCCCCATTAGGGCCGCGTGACGTTTCGCTGTTTTGTCGGAGAATTACGAGGTTTTTTGCTAATTTGTTGGCCATTCGAGCACATGAAAGAAACCTCACAGAGGACGAGATTCAGTAAAACATTTTATTTTTATAGATTTTGTTAAAAATAGTATACAATTTACTAGCTAAGATGGTTTTTTCATCCACCTTCTAAAAATGTCATCGAAATCGACACACATGTACCAATTGTCATTTGAGGCATTGTCGTTATTCTGGAGCTTCAAAGCCAATACCTACTTGGATATCTTTGTACTTTGTTCCTGAACCAAAAATGCCTCGATAACTCTTATGTAAGTACAGATTTGTATGAGCAAAGTTGACTATTTATCAAGTGAGTCATCTGTTCTTTTGTCGGTTCACTTACTGGCTCTGTGCAGTTTCTTCACTCCATGTTCGGGATTGCGTACCGTACCACGAGACACGAGGCGTTGTATATTTCAAACGAGTTTTATTTTTATCTGTACCGCAAGGCTGACGCTAACCAAGGTTATAAATTTAGCCACCACGCCGGATACCCCAACCAAATAGGCCGCGCGCTCACATCGTTTGAACTCGTATATCCTATACGCAATATGTTGTGTAATCTAATCGCTTATATCGGCTCCAATAAAGTAAATGTGTAACTGGATCGAAATGTGGATGTACAACACATAAATTGTACTTACAAGATGCACGAGAAAAAGCAAAGCAGACGTTGAAAATTTAAATGATGACAATAAGTTAAGTTGTATAATATTCTAAATTATGTAACATACCAATTAATCCATGTAATCTACGAGTATGTTGAATTCACCTACTATAAATGTTATACTAAAAGTCCGCAATGAAAAATCAAGCAAAAAGGAGGGAGCCATTATATACAAAAATGTGAAAGGGAATTAAATTTTTGGACGTAATAAAACACAAAGGATAATCGAATCACTCAAAGGGCAATTTTGGGTAGAGCTCAGGCTTGACAAAGCCCTTTGACAATCAAGATTGTTCGCTAAATGTATAGTGGAAGATAAAAAGTGTAATAATAGACCGTGACCGAGGCTAGCAAACAATTATTTCAAGCACAATGGCAAGAGGAATTTATCGTTATTTCTATAATAACAATAATGTACAGAACACTGTTGACAGCGCAATAAAGATGTCTTTCATGCTGAAGAATGACATTTTATTACATCACGCTATTCACAATTTACCGATTTAGGTCCATGTTGCTAATAGATACGCTTCAAAGGCCTGTCTAGCTTGCAATCATATTAGTAGGTTTCACACATATAAATTATTACTTTTCTGTTAAAGGTAATGTACCGTACATTGTGAAGTAGGTGTACCGTACAGGTGATCGGTTTTACCGAATTCGAAAATTGTAAACAGATTTTTGGATGTAATTCAAGGATTGTTAACTGTCACTTAGTAACGGTCCTATTCTTTATCCTGAGAGCATAAAATATGCAGCTGACATAAAAATAAATAATAAAAAATTGTTCCGTAGAGTTTAAAGTAGGTACCTAAAAGGGGGTACCCATACAAGAAACATGGTGATTGTTTTAGTTTATCAATACCGATATTGTGCTAACTGTTCTAAAGTTTTACCTCTAAAGAAACAAATACGTCCTAGGTTGTGAATAGCAGGCTCCAAGCATTCAGTTTTGACTGTGATAAATAAAAGTCTTTCTTCAAAAAACAACTTCATTAAACACCAAACGTAGATAAAACCTGACCTACTTCAACCGACATTCTGGAAGAATTATGGGAGGCTGTAAAAAGTCCGAGATAAAACGACTCATTTTTTGTAAATGCTTACGTCAAGAGCGGGGTACAATGCCCCGCTGTTTTTATCAGACACTCAAATGAACTTGCACAGTCAATTAAAATCTTCTATTTAATTTTGGGTATGATATTTTATACTCTATACTAGAAGACCGGCAGACGTTGTTCGGCCATATATTTCCACATCAGACACACAGTTTTGAATTTTTTTATATTAATAATGAACACTCATCATATTGGACAACTTTGGCTGGTCCTTTGAATTATCTCGAAGAAAGTACCACCTACGTTGTCCTACTAAGGTTCAAAACCATACTTGGTGCTTCTTAAATACGCTACAAAAAAATATTATAATCCGTCCACCCATTTAGGAGTTCAGTGACAAACACACGTACCTACGCTCTGTATCGGTACTAACGAATACTTCTTAACAAACGAAAAAGTGTTCCGCCCTCCATTGCATGCGTTTTTATCGTCTTGACGATTATTATTTACCGTCTCGTTCGATTTTATTTCTTCTCATTGAGCGTTTATAAGACATACGAGTATCTGCTTCTTTTTGTTTCATACAATTGCTTAGAATAATAATAATAATATTATTTTGTTTTAAAAATACAGCCAGATAAATATTTGAGGATTAAAAACTTCAAATTAGACTTAGTGGTTGGAACCAATTTCCTAGAAACGTACCGCACGCATCATGATCCGCTCTTGAATATAGATTGCTACATTATGCTCGTGGCCCAAACTACCTACAACCACCCCGATAAGATTAGCCAACGAGCAGTAATTGTGTGTACTGACCACTCCTCAGTTACAAATTCAATATACAACGCAATAATTTCCAGGTAGATGACGGGCTTACCGCGTGGAATCCAGTTAATTTAACTGCCGGGACGCAGATGACCACTATCTGTATTATTCTCTATCGCAAATGTTCAGTATTGTACTACGTGACGTATTATCTAGTTTTAATTGAGGTGCAGTGAATCTATCAAAAAGTATTTGATTAATTTGTTTTAATCGTATACTAACTTCATAATTTTTGTTTAAATCACGATGTGGCAATTTACTTTGAGTATCTGCAGACTATGGTTATGTGTGGTTTTGATGGAGGCAGTTACACATTGTCGATCGAAAACATCATATCAAAGTTTATAGGCAATTGGTGTTTCGTCGACTTGGAAGCCATTTCATCGCTGTCTCAAGACTCCGTGCTATCTTAGAAGCTGTTTATTTTGCATGCATATGGCACACCAAGTCATGCCATGATACTTACGTCATTGATATGCAAACGACCGCGCCGAAGATTACAATATAGTTCCCAAGGCTGACAATTTCTTTATCGATTATGAAGAAAACATATTTTAATGTCGTCAATATCATACCGTCTTAAATGAAACATAAAGTTACTATGAGAAATTACTCTGTCAGCTATTCCAAGTTCCAAAACATAAATGTCGAGGATATAGGAAAATAAAAATATTAATTTCAATGTGTTACCTCTCATGCGATGTGTTACTGTTAAATCTATTAATTCAAGATATCTAAAGCTTGATGTTGAAAGGAAATACATTGATTAATTATTACAATTCCATGAAATGAGTGAAACCAGAACCACAATCCGATTAATCCAAGCGCCATTGTCTCAACTGATTCTTGTGAGGTTTAGGGTAAGGAATAAATTGGAACTCGTTGTCGGTCTAATAAAAGTTTCGCAACTTTTTATAGACCAAAAACGTATTGTATAAAATCGCTTAGAAACATTATTTTACCAAACGGACCATCTAAACCGTTTCCGAAGTTCATTGACCTTATTTACCACATGAATGTTACTGATACGAGCCTAGAGAATTCTAAAGCTTATAATATCGGTTCACCTGATTCATGAGTAAACTTCAGCAACATTTTGCCTCCATGTTAAAGTTTTAGGTGTAAATTCAACGTATATCCTACTTGCCGCATAATTTTAGGTCTGGGTTGAGAAAGTGACAGCCAAAATGAACAGAGTTTTGATGTTTACAGATATTAAACCAACTAGTTTTGAGGCACAAATATCAAGTATCTTACCCAAGACAAAACTACTTCTACCCATCATTATTATGATTGAATGGTCACCTACATAGTAGAAGGAATCGATAACCGCCGGGTAAGAAAATCCTTGATTTAAGATTTAGGTCACTCGCAAAGCATTGGACCTAATCTTACCAGATGACCTTAAAGAAAATGATGGATGGATCACTGAAGAAGTAATTTAGGTACATTGAATTTCGTTAGTCAATACCCACTTAATCTGGTCAATAGTGAAATAATCAAGTTATCAAGTCTATCGCGAGGAGGGTTAAATGCTCATCGGCCTGTACTAATGAGCGACGTCAAGCCGACTATTATTCTAAACGCTCCTTTGTCTAAGCTCGGCGAAGGTTCCACATTGAATATCGCCTTTATTCAGGTTAATAGGTTAACGATTCACGAACAACCCTAAGGTTCTAAAAGCGAACCTTATAAAAGCTAAACTGTGAGCGACGTTATAATTGCTTGCATTTAAATACACATTTGAATGCTTGAAATTTGTATCACAGTTGGTAGAACTTATGTAATAAGATTTTCAACCTAATATAACAGGAAATCTTGTGTTGAAATTTTGAGCTAATTACTTCGTCAATTTGAGACACGATTTCAAAGGTAATTACGTAGGTACCCTGTCAATTAACCAGTTACTAATGTTAAACAGGTAAGGATAGAGCAGATATTGATGTTTAACAACATTATTTCTACGATGAAAAAGAACTTGTCTAACCTCTATATGATGCATCACTATCCGTGGAGCTATTGTTGTTAACTAATGACTGCGTTATATGGAGCACATGTAATTACAGCGAGAACACAATGCGGCTTACTTCCTTCTGCGACTATTTCGTCATCATCCCTATGATCATTGTCCTGAGATCACTATTATCTTTAACGTATAATTTTCTGTGGGCTGTAGGTATATAGAACTATTCACGGTGTATTCACGTCTACTACATCAAATTTAAAGATATCAAAGATAGAAGATATACAAAATATTTGCATGTGCATTAGTGCAATTTTATTTATTTTGAAGTAAAACCTTAAAAAATGTTGGCTTCTAAATAATGAGACGAATGTAATGAAATGTATGCAAAACACCAAGTAACCCTTTTCGAAACTTATTTATTATCACAGTTTGAAACAAGTAGCCAAGTAAAAACACTGTAATGCTTCCTATCTCATTTTCTACCACTTAATTTATATGTCTATCTCTTTTCACTGTCGCTTTTTGGTTTCATCGTCTTTCAAATCACAACGAAGCTTCATATAACCGATTCTTTGTATCAATAGATGAATAGATGAACGAACGACTTAATTCGTTCATTGAACACTCGGTCTTATGTGCATGTGATAAAGCCGTAACTACTCTACAGGTGATACTAGACGAAACGAACGACGTCAACAATTAACATAACAATGCGGACAATCCTCTCAGACCTCAATCAGATTATTACAAATTGAATTCGATTCGGGAATTTAATACCTTTCCAAAGCTCACGTGTGCGAAATGAGATCGAATAAATTCCCGTAACTGTGTTAATAGAAAAAGGATCAGGAACGGTTAAAGGATGCACGCCGTGTGCGTGCCGGAATTAAATTCTCTTTCAAACGTTCGAGAGCCATGCTTATAAGATCAGGAAACATCATTCGAGTTAAAGTTAAAATTCAATTGCAGTTACCCTTTCGAAATACTTATTTCGACCCTGTTCAAGGCACATTCGGTTAAAGATGGAATGGATGATGGAAGAAAGAGGCAACGATAGTTTCTAATTAGATCTAGTATACGTAGTTGTCTGATTTTCGTGATAACTTTGTAAACAGCCACGTAATGGTGATCGTAACAAATAGATTGAAAGACTGATTATATTATATGTACAAAAAATATTGCGTCTTTCACAAAATTCAAGAATACCACCACTCGCAAAAAGTGAGATTACTACCACTTCTACTTATAAAGAAAATTATGTTCGGCGAATCTAAATAAGCATGTAACATTTCAGAGAATGTATGGTCTATAAACGAAATTGCCTGCAATTTACAGCGAGTACAATTGTACCAAATTTAATGGTAGCAAGCTTACAGCTTATTACAAATTGTAGCATCTCGCGCAACTGCCTGGAACTTTTACGAGAGCTCTCTCACTGAGGAAAGATCACAGCGTACATTTGTTTTAGAAGTTGCTAACAACCCATACTTGTTTCGCTTCGGTAAACCCATGTTTAAGTAAACTCCTAATACACTTTTTGATATATTTTTCAAGACAGTAACGTTTAACCAGATTTGCAGATGACCACATTCATCAAGTTTGACTTGCCTGCCTTTGGGACTAGCATGTCACATCTGTCACTGTCTATATGGCATCGAAATGAAGTTGATCCTCTGTAATATTTCTGTAAGGCCGGCCGGCCGTGCCGTGCCTTGCCGTGCCGTGCGCCGCCCCGCGCCGTGGACTAACAAAAATGCAATTAACGTTTTATCGCGCGCCGCCGATCATAAACCCGCTGTTTTTATATAAATTTCTCCTCCCGACGGAAGATCTCGTTTTTGTTGGATAAGAGGGTAGTGTCGAAATTTTAATGAACTGTGATCCATTACTGAAGTTTTGCTCGTTAAATTTCCCGAATGGTTTTACCCATTAGGCTGAAACAAAAAGTCGTTCAATCTTTTGGATTTCAGCGAATAAAGTTTATTTAATACTCTTTTGGTGAAGTGTTTCCCTTAAGTTTTAGACGGGGTAAGTCTAACGTTCGCATTTTCCATTTGTGTTCAAAATAAAAATGATTTCAAGACAAGAAAAGCTTTCCAATTTCGCCAAAGTTAAGGAAGAAAGTCTGAAAGCGAGCAATTTTTATAAGTGAATCAAATAATACAATGTTCTTGTATTTAGTCGTGGCTCAACAAAAAGCTACATGTTTACGGGTACTGTATCGGTCATGGGATGGTATTAATTGACTTATTAGGTTTACTACAACGACACAAAACTATTACTGTACTGACTATACTGATAGTCAGTATTGTGGCAGTTACAAACTTTGCCTGTGCTACGGCACAACAGCAACTAAATAAATACATTAAACACTACACTTTACAGACTGTACGTGTCAATGGAAAATCTATGAAAAACACAATCATAGAACTGTAACCTGTAAGCTTTGTAATAAGAACAATGCCTGCGAGCTGTTATCACGGTACTAGCTATGCCGTCGAACAGAAACTTTCAGTAGTGCAGCGGCCTAACGCATAGTTCCGAACAAGTAGTGCGATATAGAGCCATGCAGTTCCGTTCACAGATCCGCCGGTGATTGTGTTAGCGGCCGACAGCGCTGCGGGCTGCCCACACAACACTACTTGTTGAAAGAGTGCAAATGGCGTGATAATGGAGGATAGCACTAGCTCCGTTGAGGCCATAGAATTAGCGGCCAGATAGAAATAATATGCTGTGTCACGTTCAATGTATTCAAAACTTAGTTTTAAATCTGAGAAATTATGTCCGGGAAAAATGAGTATCCATCCATCCATCAGCTTTTGAAGGTCCACTGCTGTATAGGCCTCTTCTAACTTTCGCCACTCTGACCGGTTCTGCGCCTTTTGATTCCAGTGGATGTTATCCAGTCCTTATACCTAGGTGCAATATTCCAAGCGCAGTTATTATGAGGTTTTAATGACTAATTCCAGGTGAAGACTGTTACTATACTATATGTCTTCAGGAAAGTTTAAAAATTTGCCAAGCATAGCTGAATCCAAAGTTGTATGGAAACTTAATATTCACACCCATACCTAATACTACTATCAATCGTGTAGAATAATCACACACTATACCGATTCGTGGTCCTCATGTTTCGTGGGCGAACTTTCAGCGCCCTATCGCGGGCACTATAGTGATATCGCACGCCTGTTATTGAATTTCACGGTCGCTCCCGAGGGCATCGCGTAACGGCCACACGACCACTTCATAAAACCCTTTGTGAGAAATTGTCTTGTTCCACCAATTTTAAGTTAACACTAAAGATTATTTAAAATACTGTTAGAAAATAATTATGATCTTATTTTCACTGTCTATTTCTAGTGGCGATAGCGAAAAATATTGTCAAAACAGATTGACATAAATGAAGCTTATATAATACTAGCAATCGCCGGCAGCTCCACCCGCGTAATTTTGTCATTTTCCCAATATTTTTTATTGCTGCTCCTCTCCTATTCATCTTAGCGTGATGTTATATAGCCTATAGCCTTCCTGGATAAATGGACTATCTTATACTAAAAGAATTTTCAAATCGGTCCTGTAGTTTCTGACGCAAACGCATTAACGCGTTCAAGCAAGCAAACTCTTCAGCTTTATATTATTAGTATAAATAAAAATAATATATAATATCGTTGTCTGAAGAAGATAACATAATGAAAGATGGAATATTCTGAGAACGAAGAAATACATGGCAGACGACATTTCTAAATCACTATCAAAATGGAGTCCGCATGGCTTCACTCACAGGCAGAGGGCGGAAATTATGTCCAGTGTAGCATGATTGATATGTGTACACATATATGTACAGTGTTATCGCTTTCTCTTTGACGGAAGAAAGGCAAACATCTGATTCATTTTTGATCGTGGATAGGAAAACGGACAAAAGAAAATAGATTACTTCGTATATGAAACGATCTGATATATTCTTCAGAAAAAATCTTCGGTTTTCACGAACACATAGAAATGTTTTTTTGTAAGAATTGGTTACTCGGGAATTGGTAAAAGTTTCTATAGCCAGTGCGTGACCAAACCTTGCTTTTATTTTATTATATAAAAATGCAGCGTAGGTACGTGTGTTTGTCTCTGAACTCCTATGCGCCTACACCGATTATAATAAAAAAATGTAATGTACCTATTTTAGAAGTACTGAGTATAGTTTCGAGCCCCAGTAGGAGCCAATAGGTAGGTGATACTGATGTCGAGTTACCTCAAGGGACCAGCAAAACTAAAAAAAATTGTCGTAATTTTTGTCGACGTCGTCGTAACAAAATTTGTCAAATATGATGAGAATTTAGCATAGGTTATTTTATCAACTTATTGTTGTCAACTTTCAATAATCGTAGGGTAAACTAATTCCAAGACTCACTTAAAAAATGTAAATGTTATTAATATATTAGAAGTAGCGATCATTTGGTATAATATCTATTCAGTATCAAGTACAATAAGGCGATAAATAATAGATTTTATCAAACAAAAGAAACTGTTCATTAACAGTAATATTCCGGTGACAGTCCCGAAATATATTACAGTACAAAATTATCTTTATTACACACTAATGGCTGAAAGTACGTGGGAGGAATTTACGAGGAACCGTTCGAGTCTTAAGTTTTAATTGGGTCATTAGGTATTATTTGTGAGGCAATTTGTAAGGTACGGACATTATCGGCGTCGATATTGTCACTTAACGGGTTTCACTTCGGAATAAGAAATATTTCTAGATTTTGCTCTTCGATACGATAAAGTTCACATTGTTGAAATTTTGGAGTGGAAGTATTTATTTATCATATCGTAAGGTACAAGCTTTGGTATTTCGTCACTTCGCTTCCAAGGAACAATGCCAGCACCGTGTCTCAAATTAAACGAATTTTCAAGATCAAATTCATAACTAGTACATTTTTTATACCTTTTTTCCTAGCGTTTCTGTTACATCAAAAGTGCTCTAATAATGTGAGATAATTTAACAGGTAAAATATACCTTTGTTTAACGCGAGACAGACCATTTATGAATACAGTAATTAAAGATAACTAGCTTAAATACTGCAAATGTTGTCCTGACACGAATCGCTTGTTTTGATAGTTATCTAGCAACAAATATCTTGCTTCTTTAACTAACAATTTCGGCTCGAATTGACATACATTGCAAAGGTTCGAAGGTTAATAACGAAGGTTCCTCGTTTAACATACATAAATAAAAGGACTTTATTAATAACTTTGGATTGCTCTTTCTTTTTCGAGTATTACTAATGTGTTAGTATCAATAATATTATACGAAAAGAAGTTTGTTAAAGCGTAACTAATTGTTGTAAACAGTCAGTTAATTTCAAGTAAACATTGTAAATGATTTCGTGGAAAGGTGCGTTTATGTTTTGAACGTATGAAAAATATTTGTTATACTTAACATAAAATAAATATACTTACTCTGTATTTGAGTGGTTAAATAAATATAATATCTGACGCCCCCACATAAGTCTAGTGAGCGGCCAACGACACTGGGAAATATGAACAGTTTTGAATCATCTTAAATATAAACTTTAATAAATCATCCTTCGTAAGTTATTAATGAATCCTACTAATATTATAAATGTGAAAGTTTGTAAAGATGTTTGGATATTTGGATGTTTGGATGTTTGTCCCTCCTTCACGGTCTAACCGTTGAACAGATTAAGCTGAGGCGGAGCCGCGGGCATCGTCTAGTATTCAATAATTGAAGAAACTCACAGCTTGTAACGAAATATGTTTAATAATTTTATTCAATCCCGTTTTCAACGTTGTTTCGTCAAACTTTTCCTAATTTGTAACGGTTTTATCACAAAAGTTCGGTTGACATTCAGCCAGTTTATTTCAGTTTGGCAACTGAACGTTGTCAAATGCTTCCCTCAAAATGTATCGATATCGCGCGAGCCCATTACTCGTGGCGCTCGTACGTCACCCGTCACCATTACCGAAATTGACGCGCCATTCGCCCGCAGATCAAAGTGGTGGATTGTAAAAAACGTTACAGTCGCGTGCCACTCGTTTATTATTTACATTACGCGCCATAAAATAAACAGTCGATACGATACGCTATGGCTGGAGCTCTTTGGATGTGCCGCGTTTGTAGACTCGCGAAAAACGACGCGCTATTTACTCACTCTCGAAAACCCTAATTAAATGATAATTTATTCCAGGAATGGTCAAATAAATACTGATTTAGAATAATTAATTATAACTGCGTGGCGTTTTATTACATTCTATTTGAGTTTTAGGTTTTAAACAGTAACAAATGTTGGCATTTCAACTTAATCTAATTATAATTCATTTGAGGTTTCTTTATTTTGCCAATTTTTTGTGTTACAATTTTTCATTGTTATTCTCTATATTATAGGCGTAAAATCTGTCTGTATAGTTAAGTAACTAGCTCCAGCGCTCTACAAAGTGTAAACTGATGGTTGGGAGATCGTCAGAGCGCGTTAGCTCGTAAAATTACATAATCGTTAACGTTATTGAGCCATATATCTTCTTCATTGAATGAGATATTCCGATATTGACCACCCGTTCAGTTACTACTAAAAATTTATTTTGTAGAAGACCTACTTTGAATCAATTTGAAAAACTCGCTGTAACTTTAACTAATAGGATGGTGCTTTACTTTTATGGTGTGACGGGCTCCATTCATCTTTGAGTCCAATTCAACCACCCCTGAGTTTCAGCTTGTACCGTGTAGCGAATGAGGCAATTCAAATCATTTATTTCGTCTTAGGAATTAATAGCTCACTTAACGAATTTCAAAATTGAAAAGAAGAAATTACTAAAGAAATTACCAATTGAACATACATTATTTTAAACACGTTGGTACACTCAAAAAAATATTACCTTTTTGGCGCAGTCGGGTAAAACAAATCTTAACGAAACAAAAGAAGGAGACGCAATTATTATTAAAAAATAAAGTATCGACAAAGGAGCAGAATAAACTTTACGAAAGGATTTGAATAACTTCGGCAAAGTTGTACAAAGCGAGAGTACTCTGTGGAGCGGCCGAAGGCGTGTTGTTTACAATCCGTATTTACGTGCTTTGCGATCACTTTCCAGCCGAGAGCCCGTCGATGTTTTGTTTGTATCAAATACACTGAACACGAGTTTTTACGGCAATTTTACTCCGGGTATCCAATGTAAATCTGAAGCGCTGGCCGCGAGCTATTTTCACAGTATAGTTGCCAATGTAACGCCGCGCCCCGTTCCGTAAAAATAACGTTCACGCACTATACGCGGTTTTGTATGCCACTAAAATGTATAAAATGGTCACGTTAAAATTTTAACGTAATTGACACTTGTTTACTCGTGATAAGTGATTGCAATATATTATTAATAGATAATATTTTTAACCGCATAAAGAGTGCGGTTTGTTGTACAATGCAGGATTTAATAAATTACAATACTCACTCACATCTGCTGCGCACGCGTTACAATATAACAAATAATAAATAGAAAAAAAAAATCCGAATGTAGCTAATGTTTTTTTTTCTGAGAACTGGAGGGCTCTTAATAGAAAAAATTGATTAAAACATTATCCGCCTTCCTACAGTCGTGTAAGATAGGTGTATGAAAGAGCCAGGCTTTGAAA
>LGAG01000327.1:149420-161349 GCA_001278395.1 Lerema accius | reverse complement strand
CAGCTGATGTATCAAGGAGTAACTTAGGCTACTTTTTTTTACTTTCGTTTCGGCGTAGGTTTCCCGAAGCGAAGCGAGGGCGGGTCCACTAGTTATGAATAAATGATTTTGAATTTTTTCCTTGTGCGGATGCCATAGACCTAGAGAAGTAATTAAAACTAAACATTCAAATTAACTACGAACATTATTTTACGCAGAAAGATTATCTTAAGCAGTTCTCTTAGTAGCAGTAAAGCAGGGCTAGTTGAGAATATGTGTAAGTTGAGCACTCGAAATATCTCGAAAACTATTCACCGTACAAAGAAGCATCAAATATCAAAACAAAAGGTTCGCGGAACAGGAACTTATCGCACGACAGCCAGTGGCCACTTGGCGATGGAGTCAAGTGCACGAACGCATTTCGTAACCAAAAAGTAAAATAATAAAATTGTAAATCTGAATATTTCATCTGAAATAGTCAAAGGTTACCCGTTTTCACCCAGGTAAGTGTTAAATACAATTAATCTATTGTAGGTACTTTAGATACGTATAAAGGTTCAGAGTATAACTGTATATTTTATTTTTATTTAGCTTGCCCTGTTTGTTTATTTACTCGTATTTGTTGAATTTGAAACAACCCACGGTACGAGACAAAGCATTTCAAAATGTTACACTAGTATTTATGCAATTGTTCTATATTGTATTAGTCAAGATATTTCTAGACAGCGTGCCCAAAGCGAGTTCCTAAATTGATTTAGCTCAAACAAAACCAATGTTTAGCTCCAGTGAACTAGAAATTCTATTAGAGCGCACTGCCCGCGTATGGTTAGGTAACCCGCCAACCCGCCATACCGACTGACATATACTCCGCTGTTACCGGAGACCTGTGACACCCAACCATTGTGTGCACGACTCGGAACGTTTATTAATCTCGAATAATGGCCCTTTATGTATTAAAATAACGTGAAATTGAGCTGGTAAAAGAAAGACGGAAAGTAAGGAATACAATCTTGGTCGATATGCAACTTTACTATACTTTTACAAAGATTTTTGTAAAACAATGGTTTGATATTCAATATACTATTATATTTACTATACCTACGTAACTATCAGTGAGAGCCTAGTGGTTTAAACGTTGGTCTTTCGAACGAAAAATCCTCAAAGGTGTGTGAAGTCTTCCAATCCGCATTATGCCAGCGTGGTGGACTATGGCCTGTACCCCTAACTCTGTGAGAGGAGACTGAGCCCAGCAGTGGGACACTTATGGGTTGCGATGATGACGTAACTATAAAACGTACATAATAGGACATTATATTTAAGCTCTCGTATTATAATACAGTGAAATATGTAAATACGGGTGCTTAATAAACATGTCCACTGCGTAAACATCGAATGTCACAATAAATAATTGATACTCCCTGAAGTGTCTTTAATTAGTTGTCCACCACTGTATCTAACAAAAGGTGTGAGGTTCTAATACTGAGTGAGACACAATCAGATATGTGTGACAGAAACAACGTTTGTGAGAATGTTATAGTTGTATTGTTTGTTCACGATAAAACCTTAGAAATATCCTTAAGAATTAACTAGGTTGTTTTAGCTTTACCTCAATTAGTTGCACAAACTATCTTGTGTATAGAAAATGATTAAAAAATATCATTTCTATGTCACTTCCGTTGAAATATATCTTTGCTATTATTGCTGTAGTTGAGCATGAAAAGAAGAAATTAAGAAGTAGATATATTTTTCTAAACGACCCGGTATATCCGAATTAGAATTAAATGTCAGTAATAACATTCTAAAACCTAAAGATATACAAATTATACAAAGGTCGACCTGATTCCACCTCGCCCTGGCGGATGAACTCGTCAACGGCTCAATTTCACACTCTGATTAATTAATAGGAAACATTTACTTGGTGACAGGTTAAACGACGAAGCTTCTGCATTAATTTAATGTTATGTATCAATTTTGTATTCCATTGTACGAGTACACCGCCCAAATTGTTATGTACATCCTGTTGTGACATATACATCATATTTTAAGCCTTTTAAGTTGTATAATTAATTTTCATTATTATGTATGTTAAGGTACCTGTGATATTCATACCTACCAAATAACATGACCGATTTAATTTATTTATTTTGTGGCATATTGAACGAAAATAAAATATTATTTTATTACCTACCACAATAATTGAACCTAATAAAATGTGTAGATTTCGAGATACTTCAAGGGACCAACCAAAACACTGAAGTTATTGAAATGCCGACATAGTAAAAGTTTTCCAATATTATTAGCATTTGCGTAAAATTTACTACCGAACAAATATTACCCAGTTTTCTAGTATTAGCATAGATTTCTTTCTAATAATATTTCTTTAAGAGTTTTTGATTGGAGATATTTTTCATTGCCTTAATTTTGTGTAAATTTATACTGAAGCAAGAAAATATATAAAGGCTCCGAAATTTTTGTACCGAAATTCACATGCGGGCTCGACACACAAGTACCTACCATTAAAGTATACAACCACAACTATTTAATTCCAACTGCCTTATGAAGTTATCGTGAAATTTGACCAACGTAAACTGTTCCAACATTCCCAAATGTTTGACATAGTTTTAGTTGATCACTTCATATACCCGTTGAGGGGTTGTGGCGCCTTTGCAATGATTTACCAACTGCTGTTCCGATCATTACGTTCTACACAACTATTAATTTGTTCCCTCATCCATCTCATTGTCACCAGAACAACACGAAGGTGTTGCGTGCCACTTATCAACCAAAATACATTTTGTTTTTAGTGTGTTTTCAGACTAGCGTATTTTACTGAGCATATACGGTCGCTTCAGCATACGCGCTTACTTACATACACGCGCGCTATGATATGCGCTTTAAAAAACAAGACGTTCTGTCGTTGGCGTTCTGTCAGTATCAACATTGATACGAGCTTAGAAACGCGTCAACGCTCGTACAAGTTGCGCAAGTGTCAAAATACGCGCCTATACGTCCCTACACGCGCGTCCAAAGACGAGTTTATACGCGCGTAGAAAACGCTAGTCTGAAACCGCCCTGTTAAATAATGTTTTAATATTCGTTCATTTGTTTATCGGTATATTAATACAGTACATTTTAATAGTTTAACTTTACGCGTAATGATGAAAACGTGAATACTAAGTATTATACATACTTATTTACAACGATATTTTTTTGTGATCAATGTTGCTCTTCATAAAGGTGTAGTCTCATAATGTGTGTATAGTGCAGTATGGGATACGGTCTATACAAAATATATTTAGCTTTTACGGCCAGCACCTAATTCCGTTAGCACGATCCAAAGCGGCAAGGCGACAGGAAACAGTTATTTACAAATATACCAACGTATATTGAAAATTCATTGAATTTCATTCGCAATTTCGTAAGAGCCATAACATTCGAATGCTATAAACGTACGTTGTGGGCGACCGGCGTCGACCCAATAGCAATGAGGGACACGCTTTATTTATTAATGCTTCCTGCATTACGGTTTTCGAACAATATACACTTTTCGAAATGAATTATAACTAAGTTATAGTATTTTAAAAAACAAAGTCATTTAAAAAAAGACTTCCGCTGAAAAAGTTTTGATTACGCCAAGAAAAAACACTTTAGTTAGTTAGTGTAGTATGCGTTGTGTAGATACTGAAAATTAACAAATTTCCCTTATTTGTCTGTGACCTTACGATATTATACTATACATATATGTCTTATGTTTGCACACACATAGTAAGACGAGAACACGTTGAATGCAGAAAAGGAACCCATGATATAATGATTACTAAGTATTAGTTGCTAAACGACACCTTTGAGACGATATCAGTGAATATAACAGTGGATATTATGTAATATCCACATATCGATAATGTTATAGAAGGTAAGTATAACATATGGAGGCTTCAAACCGATACAAAAATAAAAATAAATATGCCATCACTGCTGTGAATATGAACGCGAATGTAAAATTCAGTAATCGTAACCACAAGTTATGCGCCAAACGTAAAAACTACAGCCATCAGTAAAGAGATCACGAACGAAATGTAGCGGTTATAACTGTCGCTCGGCTCATAAATACCGGTATCGAGCCATCGACGAATGTTTTATTACCCCGCGGCTCCCCTCGCTTCTCTATGAGATATGGTCGCTTCGCAACTAAAAATCTCAATGGACGTTTTTATTAATAGCTCCTTTGGTATATTTATAACAGTATTTGAAAACGACGCTTTCGTAAATGAGTTCGTTAATGGTTACAGTTATACAAGAGCAATGTTGTCATGCCTATTACGTTATATGCTATACAATATTGAAAGCATTGTCGATTAATTTCAAACTACAAGTCGACAAACCCGGTTTTGTATGTATACCATCATAAATTTTTACGCAAAAAAAAACACAATTATTCAAAATTAATTTTGTATCAAACTTGAAAATAAATCAATAGCAAATTATTCTAATTGCGTACCTAATACTTGTGTGACTTCAATAGATCCAGGCCTTGAAGTTTTGCCTTTCATGTTAATCCTGGAGCACAAAATACAGAATTGTGACTTTGTATTTCGATTTGAAAACGTTTCATCTCAATATACAAGTAATAAATCTGTAACCAACTTCAAACGGAATTGGAATGGGTATTGTAATATTTGGGGCTCTTCGTATGTAATGTGGATTTTATATTTTTCTATTATTAAAAAATCTAAGAATTTGTATATTTACTTCCAGTGACAAATCGAGGTATCAATAAAGGATTTACCCGGTTTACTGGTTTACATTTTTTGTTTTAAGTGCGAAAATCTTGTTTCGTAAAAAATAGAAAACTTTTTATGCGTAAGATTTTGTAAATATGTTTTAACTCTTATACTTTTGTTGATGTCTTAGAAGTATTATATAAATTTAAGCTTTTCTTATTTTGAAATACACTGTGGCATCCATCCTATAATACCTATTAGTTCAAAATTTGACACGTTAATTTAGAGCAAAATAGACAAGGTTTATTTAGAGCAAAATGATTGTATACATGTATCTTCCAATAAAAGTTATACATTTTGGTTTAAAAAAAATTTACAGAACCAACACTACCACATTAGATTTATTACATAAACACCTCACACACTGATTTCGATGTTAATGACGGAAGGATTCTGTTTACTCTGTAGTCTATTGCGAGCTAATAGGATTTATTGATGGGTTGCTTATGGCTTAGTCGACGACGAAGGCTTTAACTAATTGAACGTGTATACCATTACTGTATACTATTATATTGTATGTGTATCTATATGTGAGTTTGGCTAGTTTGTAGGTTCTATTCTCTAACAAGCATAATAATTATCTGTGGTAATAGTAATGCCTATTGTTTACCTAATCATAGACTTAAACATGTGAATTCAACTAATGGAGACAGAATACAATTATCATACATATTTTATGTGTACATATAACATTAGACTTATTTAAATATCGTTATTGGAAATATTTTCCAGTATGATTAGCATTTGCTAAAGATACTCGTACATTAGGACAAAAGTACCTGATATGGAAACAAAAGGATCCATCGTTTAAGAAATAAAACATGTTGCAGAGCAGCGTATCTAGTTTTAAAATATACATTATCTAAACGTGAATGAATCCACAGAGTTGTTTTTATATCCATAACTGGCCGTCGAGCTCACTGAAACTTTCCAGCCGAAACATGGAACGAACATTTCGCTTTAACACTTTAAACTTGTTTAAATTTAGTTGAAGAGTGAACTTCAAAGGGTTAACCGTTACTTTCGGGTGTCAGGAACGCGGAGTATAAACATTGTAGCGGGATCATTGTGTATCGCAAACATTGTGACCCGAGAAGATACTTGTCCACGGTACAAACACTACATACAGCGGAGGTGGTGCAAGCGACAGACAGACCAACTAATTGCTTGTTAGTTTGTAGCTTGTTTAAATTTTGATTCATCAAATTATTTCTTTATTGGAAGGATTAAACTTAATTGAAATTAAAAGAGAGTGACGTCGGTAAGTGACTTGACGAATTATAGAGCAGATATCAGGTAAATATTCAAATGTTCTAAAGTAATTAAATGCATCTTGAAGTACGTTATGGCGTATACCTGCTAGGTACTTATAGAGCAGATAAGTTGTTAGTGACTCTTGTATCGCTATATCTTATAAACTGTACCAGAGTTCAGGTAAAATGCGTCGGAACATTCACGTTGAAGTTCTCGCGAAGTCAACGAGCCGTATTATTTATTTTCACGACTCGACAACCCTAGCTCTCCGCCGGCAACTTTGTGGCAGCCCTGTAACGTCTCGGTGATGTGTTGCCCGAGAGCAAAACTTTAAACATGTGAACGGTAGCTGATAAATGAGGCACTGAACATAATAGATGTGAGGTCTCGTATGTCAACTCACTAGATTTAGGTGAAGTATTGTTTCGGGATTGTTTAGGGAGTTTACTTTTAGCAGATTTGAGGCGGTGTAGATTACCGTCCTCATTCTGATGCCAGCGGCCCAGGTTATTACAAAAGGAAATAGAATATTCTCGCAGATTTCTGGATTCTATAATTGAATGAACCTTCATTTATTTTGCTACTGATAAAAAGAACAATAATTTTGTACATTTACGGTAATATCCCAATGCAGCATCATCATCATCGCAACCTATAATTTTCCCACTGCTGGGATCAGGTCTTCTCTCACGATAATAAATTCAGGCTTGCCCGTAATGTAATTTTATATTAAAAATATCTCGTAGTAATATGTATGTTACAAAATCCCGGGCAGGAATTATACAACTAAAAGTTCCTAAGCCTTCCTAAATACAGTTGTTAAAAGTTCCAAGCCGGATTTGAAAGTTCCAAATTTATATTTCACAATTATAAAATAGTGCCACAGTACTATTTTAGTAAAAGATACAATAAACAAGTATTATATTGTAGTTCAGACTTTTTGGTAATCTTATATGTTTTTCTAAAGGTTGAGAAGTACAACTTGGACTAGAACTGCGTCTCCATCTTTCTTTTGCTGCCGATAACTATAGTAGGAACTTATAGTAGTCAAAACTGCGTTACTGTTCAAGTAAAAATTAAGTTTATTATTTTTCACTGACAGAAATCTCGTCAACATAATTTTAGGATCTATTGTTTTTTTTAATAACAACAATTAAGCAACAACAGAAAATACACAAAAACCCAATAAAAGAAGGTTAAGAAAGAAGTTATGAAACCATTTTTCCTATCAGTAAATAAATCAAAATTCCAAATAGGAAAACAACCTCGTTAAAATGTTCGTTCACCGAAAGGTCGACGCAAGTCTATTTCAGAATCGGCTATTTCACGAGGCCAATAGAAAACTTGCTTGGCAGGCGTTTGTTCAGGCGCCGCTTCACTGTGTCAATTTATTTCTATACCTTCACCCTTTGAACCTTTTTGGAACACCTGTCTCGGCAGCTAGTTCGAATAACACTGTAAGTAGGAAATCCATCCCTTGCTCAAATATAAATAACAAATAAGAAAGAAGGTTTATTAAAGAAACCATTGGCTGGAATATCGGCAAGTAAAATATGTGTTTAGAGTTACGAAACATACACTTGTAGATGTATTAGACATTTCCATACGAAAAGAAAGTGACGATTAAGATTTATACAGTGTATTACAGAGCATCTCGTACTGGTAGAATATCGTACTTAACTAGATTATCATTGCTCACATCTTAAGTGGCCAATATTGCTGGTAATATCGCGAAAATATATTCGTACATTTTGGCACCCTCGGGAGGGGCCAAATCGAGGTTTATAAGCGCAATGAGCCGCTGTAATCTCCTCAATACGCTACCAGCTACGGCGGCTCCGAGCGAGAGTTGAGGAACCTCATAAATCACTGTCACCTACCTCATAAACGTCGCGATAAATGTATATTTGTCGCATATCAAGCCGGCAACGCGTGAAAAATACTCTCGAGACGCGGAACAGGTTGCTCGTGGTGTAAACCAGCCGTTATCTTGAAGGAGTAAAGGATAAATTCGCGTGACAGATTGTTGCGATTCAGGAGTAACTAGCGCAGTTTTTAGGTCGCAGTAACTTGGCCCTATTTATGGAACGTGCGTGTCTGCTTCAAGAGGTGTTTGAATTTATACTCATGATGAGTGATCACTAGATTTAGTTGCTTCTTACTGCATTAATGTATGCGATAGACATCCAAGTCATACGTATGGAAGAACGGAATCGTTATTCACTAATAATCTAACGTAGTTTAATCACTGATATCGTTGAGCAGTTTGATAACCTTTGCAAAACCATGTCAAACTACTTTCAACAATGAATTCGTTAGAAATTCTACTTTATAATCTGTTCACTAATCCGAGCTAGAACAGTTTGGTAAAGTGCCTTTTACTCCTCAGGCGTAAGAAAGGACTGCGGTGACTTAAATTATCAGAATTGGGATAAATTAAACTCACACTAATTTATGAGACACGCACTTAGACAGATACATAATTCATTGTAATACACCATTTTAAACACCTCATTATATGTATTTGAACTCTAGGGACACTGTTGTTAGTACACACACACGACTTGTGCCGTTTGAAATCAACTCAAATCGCTATCAGTCGACCGCTAATCCCACAAATTGGTTCCAATGGAGGACTGTTTGCGTTTGATTTTTGTAAGAAAAGTTTCCTCTCTAAGCTGTATTATTGTCGTAGACAACGTTATTTGCTATTGTTATCTTAATAAACCACTAACGAGCAGAGGGTTACATTGTGGTATGGGATTGTGGCTGTCAATGTCCATAGACATTCGTAGGGCTATCGGTATCATCAAATCGCCGAATACCTATAAGATTGTTACCTCGTGTGTGTGTGAGTGTATACGTGTGTGTGTTTATGCAGGTTAGGTTAGTGATCTTGCATCTTTTAGAACACAAATAGCAGCATAATTTAAATGCATTGTTACTGGTTTATGTTTCTCGTTTTGACTAAAAAAATCTGCTGAAAACAACCAAAACATGGTAATCAGCCAAAGAAGTTAATACCCTTAATAAGACATAACAACTTTATTCCCCAGAGATGCGTTATTACCGACGCCCCTAGAATAGGCATAATAAAATCCCGAGGCCGACTCTCGTACATTCCTAATCTACTGCTAATCGCATTTCCCAAGATCAACAGAGGCTTTACTCGGCACTTGTTTACTCCACGATGCAAATAGAGCCAGATCGGTGCGGCTGATCCGTCGAGAAATGTTTGCGGCTGACACACAATTACATCCCCTCTGGCGCGCCGCGTGACGTCACCTATACTACCCCTTATTTCTTTGTTGCTTTATTTCAGCTCATTAATAAATAAGAATACTATAGATTGTTTTGTTCAGTATGGCGCAATGGTTAATACGTTTTAAGAGTTCTGGGTTGGATTCCCAGCGAGGTAGGAATTTTAATGACTTTTAATTCCTAGTCTCGGTTTGCATTTGAATGTGTTGCTTGTGTTGGTCATAGCACTTACAACATGGGGAATCTTAATAGGTATTTAATAGGTATAGGTAATGTAATTGAAATACAAATATGATTTGGTTCGGGTACGGAATATTACGGTGTTTTCGAATAATATACATTTCCTAACGTTATTTATCATCGTGTAAACAAACTCAATAGTGGTTAATTTGAAATGAATATATATATTTTTTCAAATCTCACAATAGAACGTTTAAAGATGGTTGACAAAGCAATGTAACATGACAGGCGGTCGCGAGCAGAGCAGATTTACTGAAGAAAATAAATGTTGTTTCGCGCACTGTCATCTGCTGCGCTACACTGCTAGTCACGTTTTAAAGCTTTCAAACGATTTAAAACAAAGCTTTTGTAAAATAAATAATGGAACGCGATGTGTTACCGCATAGCTTAAAATCTTAAGTGTTTCGATTTTAGATAAGTAGGTGCTTTGCAGATCTAAAATGTTGATGAACGTCTTAGTCGTTTCGGTGAAACTTAACTTCGTGAATGATTCATGAGTTGGTAATATGCGTTAAAACATTATGTCAACCTACTTTCGTAGCGCCTAACAGGGATTAAATGCCTTACGTAGCGCAAAAATAAAAACAAAAATCACGTTATAAAGGCTGTGTCACCACCAATAGATAGATTTTCTGAAAACGTATTTTCAAAAAATTATAAATAAATAAGTATCTGATGATAAAATGGAATACTTTTTATGTTTCTGTCTGTCACTTTCTGCTTCTGCATCTGTCACTTTCGGGCCTACAGAATAAATATTTTTTTAATATGATGACCTAAAGATATTTGAACAATTTTTTTTAAGTTAGTCGGCAGTCCTACAAAACAAAACACTTTAAATCGATATTCTATACTGTAACACTTCGGAATAAAATCCTATTTCGCATATATTTGAAACCTGTGGAAGCCTTTCAAGTCAGTCGTGTTTTCAAAGGGTCTCGTATCCCCGACCGATGTTTACATGTAGGTAATCGTGCCTCGTTTCCTGCAACTAATATGCTGGTATCAGGTTGCATATTGTATTGTTTTGATTAACACTGAATTTTAAAAGGCTTTGGTATTTTGTTTACTAAGATCCAAAGCGCTTATAGTATACGTCCTTTATAATATGTATGAAAATTCTACCTCACTAATAAATTTTAAGAAATTCACCTACGTGGTAACAAAGGACTGATCTAGTGATAATATCACATGAAATAGAAAGTCATACCTGCTGTACCAAAACTTTGTTCGAAATTTCTACGAATCAGGTCACTCAAAAATTAGGAAGACCGACTTTAAACGTAACGGTAGTTAAATCGTACTTATCTTACTAAAAGTACCTAGTACTTATTTAAAGAAAGTAAGGACTCCAAGCGTTTTGGTAGCAGTATACTACTTTTTATGTACACCAATTTGCATAAGACCTCATTCAAGATTGTTCCTCTTCAAGTTACTGTTATTACCTACCCCTCGCCCGACGAAGCTGGATAAAACGAAGCCACAGACGTTGAATAGTAGCTAGACATATTCGTAAAGTGCAAGTGAATATTTCCAGCACTAAATCGATGTAAAGAAGCCTACAAGAAATGAACTCTATAAGCTTCGCATAACACAGCAAGCACAGTGTAACTGAATAACAGAGGCAGCGGCCGATTTAGTTCAGCGTCTGTCTGACCGTTTGTTTCTACACACAATAGAAGCCTTCCTCTGAATGTGCTGCAACTTTACTACAAAGGACGCTTATAAAAACTGCTGTTCCACTTGTGTACGCTACATGGATGGCCTGATTTATCGCCGTTTTGCCGAGTTTAGTAGGAAATTTATAGCAAACGAAATAGGGTGCGCTTCGCGACTGGGGACCGGATCGTCCTATTGTGTTATTTAAATTTGAACAGCATTATTGTTAGTATTATCTGAATTTTTATATGATGACAAGAATGAAATGGTTGGAAATATTTAAAATTTTAGTCTCTTGGTTAATACCTAGGTGTCACTAACGTATAGTCATCAGCAATATTTACTAAGTTTTTCTCTGTTTGGCAATTGACCTATCTGATTCAGAGCTATACAAAAAGTATCTACTGCCTATTGTCTAAATCAAATGTCTTACGGGTAAGGTATCCACTCAGGTCTATTCACTAAGTCCTTGCTACTAATGACTTTCTTAACTGTTAAGACATCCTGTACACAGTCATAATGTTTAACATACGTACGAAGAAAGAGTAAAAGGAGACCCCAAGTAGGTGCCTGATATAAAAAGAATATTCAATAAAGCAATTTATTTACTTTAAAAAACACAGTAAACAAATTCGATAACCAGTATAAAACTTACAGGCAATGAAAAAGCATGAACGTTAATGATTATTAATATACAAATTAAATTTTGACAGTGGCCTTTGAAAATAATTTCCGTACGATTTCGATCACATTAA
>LGAG01000327.1:115761-148599 GCA_001278395.1 Lerema accius | reverse complement strand
TACACTCTAGAAGGAACCTCTGTGCCAAGTTTCATGCTTCTAGGTCTATCCGTTTAGGCTGTAGCGTGTCTGTCAGTCAATCAACATTTTTATTAAGTATGATGAATTGCAATTATATGTAAAAGACTTGTAATGATAGTAAAGTATAAACTATTGTTGCGTAGCATTATGTCACCCGTGACTTCGAATTGAAGGTAATAAAAATCTTATTTAAATTTCAGATGCGCAGTTTTCATTTGTTCTCATACCAAAAAGAAACAAATCTTGGATTAGGATGGGATTTGACAGAGAACATTCACCCATCCACGATTTAATATTTATATTTCTAAGAGAAAGAGCATATCATGCTGTAGGATCACCAAGATGGAGTTACTATCTGAATCCGAAGGCAAGATGGATTTTTAAAGGAATGAATTTCGCAAGATTTGGATATGTCGATAAATAATAGAGTATTAGAAATACAATATAACGATGTACAGGCAGAGGACTGCGATTAGTGAATACCGAGAGCTTGCGGTCGTTTCATCTGCCTCAGACAGGTTAAGAACAATTACGGAATACAATCAGGAGCGCCTTTGGTGCCCTACCATGTGGACGCGATCCGCGCGGTCGGAAGTTTTGCTTTGACCAAAGGAAAATAAAGTATTCTCATGCTTACTGACTACACTCTCTATCGCCCTGTCGTGAAAAGTCACTGGAGGAAAATATTATTACCATGAAAACAACCTAAACGTTCAGCGAAATGTATACTTTTCAGGGCTTTTGCGGTAAAGCATGTTATATTTGTAGCGAATTATCTACAAATACTTGTTACTAAATGGTCCTATAATACAGAAAGTACTTCCCCGAGGGTCGAAAAGAGTAGATACGACTCTAGGAATATTATGTACTTATTAAGTCCAGTAAATACCCTGACGGCTGTTATTTGAAATTGACAGTGACTTTTACATTTTAACTAAGTACCCAATATATACTTTAATTAAGACCCGACTTTAATTAAGTACCCAATATAATTTCTATTCTCATTAACTCAAGGCCGGTAAAGACAGCCTCCGACGGGTACTATAAGGTGCTGGCCTCGAAGAAAAATAAAATGGTGGTGGTTAAAATAACATTGTCATCTCAAAAGTTGTTAGTGTCAAAAATTACATTGTCTTACTAAATAAATTTTTCAAATTACGAGTACTTCATACTTTCTCAATACATTAAGAACAGATGTCACTACGATTATGTTCAATAGGATATAAATACTACATGAAAACCAGTATAAATGATCGCTATATACCATAAAGTGTATCAATGTTACACTTATGCACAGAAAATCATACGGAGACACCATGAAATGATCTGTAAAATATTACACCTATGTATTGATTTCGACGCACAGCAAATATGGAGCATACGTTTTAACTCAGCATAAGTCAACACAATTATGCGCACGCCGCAAATATTTCCATTCAGGACCGGTAAAGCTACTTAACCAGATAAGCGAGTATAAAATGTGTCACGTTGGCCGGCAGCCAGCGCTCGTGATAACAGCCCTGAATAATACGAGGCCCTCAGTCGCGGGAAGTATGGGTGTGAGGTCGCTCTGATTGCCCGCTCAGATCATTATCCGTAAGCTATTCTAAGCTGAGAATACTTTGGCTTAGTTAAGTAGCTATTCACCTATAGTTGTATGTGTAAATTCTGCAACTGAAACTAATAGCTGCTTAGGTAACAAGCATTGTATATCAAACTACATTTTCTATCAAATATTAAGAAATTGCATGGCGTAATGGTCAGCATGCCGCACCGGCGGTATTTAATTCGATACCCAGAAATTTGAAAGGTATCTTTGTTTTTGTGTAACAGAAGGATAGATAATGTTTCATTAAAACTAACCAAACATTAAAATAATGACGGTTATGACCAAATCAAATCCTAATATGTACAGAGAATATTCATTAACAGCCTGGAAACTAATGGGTCAACCCCGGACGTAATGACTTTCACAAATCTGTTCATAAGCGTCAACACTAAGACTAGACTAGGGTTTAATTGAAAAATGGCAATGGATGAAGTGGTTGTCTGAACACATGATAGCCACATTCATTGAACCTTCCGTGATTAATTGTGAAATTATGACCATGTTAATGGTTGACGCGCTTTTGAGCAGCATGGTAATTTTGTAATTCGATTTTATAGTAAGTTCCATTTTTTAGTACGCTCGACAACCCAAACGGACTCAAGGATTTTAAGAAGTAAGGTGTCATTTGATTGTTCCATTGTGGTAGTGGTAGAGGCTATATTTATGGTGCCCACAACTCACAAAAAAAATTTCAGCAATCGGATTTTTTTTGGTCTTCGGATAAAATTCGGATAAATAAATAAATAAGAAATTCATTTTTATTTTATTATATAAAGTTGTGTAATATAAAACTGACATTTGATGTAAAAGAATTAGCCAAAAAAGTAGCAAAGCTTGAATCCAGTATTAGGTGCTGTAATTTAAGAATGATGGCGTCGCTTCGAGTAGAGTTTGAAAGCCGTAATTGATGGATTATTCAATTACTTTGTCTCTCCATTAATAACTCCCTAATTGCCAACAGTTTTGTTTGCGATAACTTTATTCAAAGCCGTTACAAATAGATTTGGAAATAATTGCTATATTTCTGTTATTAGCTCGTCTGGAAACTTTCCACGTCGTAATCTAGAATCCATCACTCATCATTATCCTTTTTACTCTTTTTTACTCTCTTCTTCGTAGACTTTGAGGTTGTTTATAGTTTTCACGAAGAAAAGTATATAATTTTAGTGCAGCAGACGAATAAAAGACTTTTGAAAGATGCATTTAGAGACTTCCTATATATTTTTAAAAACAAGTAATTTCTACAAACAGGTGCTCGTGTATTAAGTTAGGCGTACATGATAAATAGCGGTAGTAATATGGTTTTAGTATGATTATTTTTGTTTACTTTTAAAAGAGACGCAGCCGAGGAGATTTATCCATTAAATAAAAAAAAATTACGACGAAATAATGACAGTTGAAAAAGCTGTGGTTTACATGTTAGTAATTGATACTCTCACTTAAAATCAGATTGCCATGTCCGAAATTTTCCATCACCAATTTTATCATAAAACGTAGCTAAAACACTCAAACGCAAAAAGCAACAATAAAATCATTGATATTCTCTTTCAGTGATATTCGCTTTTTTATTTTGAGATACCATTAGAGTACTTTTACAGACATTCGGTTATTGTTGCCCATTTTCACCCCCTACAACTTTTAAATGGTTCAGTCTAGTTTCATCAAACATGTCTAAGAAGAACACTTGAACACAGGTCACGTCAGTCCGGCAGCTATGATGCCACAAATAGACAGACACGTCAAACTTATAACACCCCTCTTTTTGCAACGGGGGTTAAAAATATTTGAACTAAATGGTAAACGGACCGCAACGGCGTCTCAGTCGTCTGAAAATATGAATTTAATTACTGAATGATGCTTCGGAGACCTTTATTACCTCTCAGTGACACCACTCTCCTGCAAATGGAATGCCGGCCCACGCAATTCAATTGAGAAATTCTTTTGAAATCAAGTAGAAGCGACGTTCATTGAAAATAACTCACCTACTACAGGTGAGTTTCAGCTCGGCGCGTTTACTTGCACCATGTACCACTCTGCATGGACTTGCTAGAACACTGGTTCAAGGTAACAGGGATATGATTTACGTTTTTCTACAATCTACAAACATCAGAACTGACATACATAAGTCACATGGCCATCAATATAAACTTCAGTAAATCTTGTATCGTAGAAATTATTCATAACTTTTGGGACTGTTATGGCGAGATTTCGGGTTATACGTGATTCTTTAGAACTTTGAACATGAGATGCGAAGATGGGAGTAGTATGATATATCGATAACTAAATCTAAATAGCATCGGTTCTAAGCAATCACTGACAGTCAACAGCTGGTGGCTCACACTCACATTTTCACTTTATTTACACAAAAAGCTTTTACTCCAGCAATCAACCCGATCCGATCGTTAATGGAGAGATACCGTGATCGCGCTGACAGCTGTCGACTGCTGGAATTAATTTGATTTAATCGTCACTTTTATATTAGTTCAGCAGATAACTATCGAACATGATGTACGAGTTAGATATTATAAGTGTTCAATGCATAATGGAACATGCTGCTATACGTAGGACACATTAATCATAAGAAATAATAATACATAAAGGTTTATCATATAGGAGTGGAATCCCAGACTCAGTAGGCATTAGATACTTTCGTAACCAAAACTAGATTTAACCCAAAATATCGATGTAATTATCATTATTTGTAACTCAATCTGAAGTAATAGTTTTTGAGTTGAGCTGAGGACTAGAAATTATAAAAATAATAATGTTTTTATTTCGAACTAGACCTCGATTACAAATATCTTTCATGGTATAAATGAATAGAATATTACTGAATCAATGAATGAATTTGATAAAGTTTAAATAGAATGACCCGATAGTTTCCCGGTGTCGGTACAAGCGACGGATTGACCCGGAATGCTGTTATCTGCGACTTGTGACCCCCGGCTGCACTCACACGCTCCGGCTCCGCCCGCGGACAGTTAGATTCACGACTCTAACGCTAATGAATTTCACAATTAAATAATTGTTATTAATTGAAATTGTTTGCAGCGTCTGTACTACGCGATAGCTACCTTGTTTGTGCAAGCGTAGTTGGAACATACTCGTAATCATATTCTAAGAGTAATGTTACCTACTGTTAACTTTTTCTCATGTTATTTTCAGAATTTCGTACACATTTACACAATAACATCAACGGAGAGTTATATGACGAAAAAATATAGGTATTTTAAGACATTGCCATATAAACGTACCAAAACCACATGTCATGATAACTGTCATACGAAATCGTAAGCCTGTCAGCACTTAAGTCAAATATTGCCGCAGTAAATGTTTACCCGGTAATTAAACAAAACTTCAACGTGAATGATGAACCGCCGCCGCGGGCATTCCGGAATAAATGAAAACTGAAGGGCCGTGATTAAAAATGGGACATTTGTTAACAGTGCAGCAGGCGGCGTCCAATTTAACCCTCCGACGCCCCGTGATTCACTGCGGGACTTTATTACCCCGCCAGTTGATACATTTATTCCGTTGTTTATAAGCTGCATCTTTGGGGCCGATTCTGTACACGAATAATAAATTATCACGACGAATTTTGGGATTTAGGAGCACAGAAATAGAATTTCTAATTTATTGCTCAGTTGCTTTATACTTTTGCTGGAGAATAATAATTTAGTAGTTATGTAAGTTAGGCTGGAAGGAATATACACTTTTAGTGAATATTTTCACTACCATGATCCTAAGTTAGTTACTATTCGATAGGCCTATTTTCAACCTCTTGAAGAACTAAATTCATTACTAATATGTTTTTAAAAACATCTTGTTAATTCACTAGAAGACAACACGGATATAGCGAATTGTATCACCAACAACCACTTGTTGTTTATTTTACGGAAAGAAAAGAAATATTGAGTAGTAATCACCGCGCTGGCTATCCATCGCATTCAATAGCTCAGTTATCTTGTCCGCTAACAGCGCGGGACGCCGGGACCCCTCGCCCGTTTATCGCGGAGGGTAACATTGAATATCTCCGGATTTATAGATACAGTGTTGAAATACCAAGACTTTGTTCAAATTATTTGTAACACACACCAAAAACAGACCAAAAAATATAGGAGAGGTAGTCTTCGGAACAAAAAGAAAAACATAATGTCAATAACAAATGATAACGTTTACCGGTACATTGATTGGCACACCGTGCTCGGTGACATACGTCAGTTAGTAAAAAAAAAGAAAAAAATTACCTCACTTTTTTGTCCTGAACACTGAGTAGGTATATTATATATTTTTTTGGTTTGAGGAATATAGTGACTCTTGAAAGTTATATTGGTTATAAGTTAAAGTAGTAAGGTAGAAATCCGAATTATTAAAATTGTTTGTTTCAAGTTATACTTCCTCACAGCCATGATGAATTATACACGAGTAGTAATATTATCCATCAATATACTTACCTTAATGCCCAGTGGAACATTACACCACTAACTTATTGCGAATCTTTCATTCGTCATGCAATGCTCATAAAATATTTGTGAAGGACGCGAAATAGTGCAAACCGTCACACTACTGTTGACATATTCATCTCATCTCAATATATGGGACGCTGTCAATATCGTCTGAGGCTTGTTGACAAAACTTGGTAAGCAAATACGTTTTACGTTTTATTGTTACCATTTATACGAAAAAAACGTAGGAGTTAGCACGAAAAAATACATGGATTTGTAGAAATGATAAAATTTTGTAAACACTATAATTTCGACATGACATTACTGATTTACGTAATGCTTCATGTATTATGATAACCATTTTAAAAATCAAAAGAAAAACTATAACCTTTTACTACATTACAAACATTTTTAATATTAGAAAAACCTAATTACACAAGAGATCTATAAACACTATAATTAGGTAACTAAAATTAATAACAGTAGGTATCATACGAGTACAGAATACTAATATCGTCTACGAAGTGCACAATATCCAAACTAAATGCAAGTCATACTCAATTTGAGAATAATCTATGAATGAGCCACCTTATAATCCTTAATTGCGGCAGCCCCATTAGATCTGAACGAGCCATTAAATATCTGGTATGAATGAACAGTGAAATGTGCGCACTTCAATAGCCCACTCGGCGTTATAAAGGAGGGCCTCCATTAACAACACGGTCGAGTCCACTTTATGTCATAAATATTAGTAGAGCTTTTGTTTGTTTCATTCCGTTTGCCTTTTATTTATTCCAATTCAATTGAATCCAGAAAATTATACAGAACTGTAGGTACAGATTAGAACAACGTAGTCGACGAAACATAATCGATATGCAGACTTTGTCTTGCTGTTACAATTTTGTTACTTTAAAGTGATATGCATCTAATTCCTTTTGTGTAAACATTACTGTGTAACTTTGATATTATATAGCAGCTCCGTTGTGCTTCGCCATTCATTAAACGGTTGATGATGAACCTAAAAAAACTTGACAACTGTAACAATTATTTTCGACTGCGAACATTTTAAGGATTACGATATAAATTTACATGTAAATGAAATGTTAGGGTAGAAAATAACGGCCTATTGAAATTGACAGCGCCTCTGTGTTTTTTAATTCATTCTCTTTGTCTCATTAAATCTCAACATGCCGTTTCTAATTCGGTTCAGTCCAAAAGGTTTTATTTAATTTTTTAACTACATTAAATTCCCATTCTCGGTAAGTAAACAAAATTTTAAAAAGCAAAAATATTGTAGAAAATATGACCAAATAACATTTTTCGTAATGATTTAACATAATCTAATTACGAGAAATTGATACTTCGACAAGAGAAAAATGGCTAAAAAGTCAATATAGAACACATTTTTTTAATTTATGTAGTACAAAATATTTCTTACCGCTCTTACTTTTGGAATTAAGACTTTTTACTACAAATTAAAAAAATATACCGTTTTATTTATAAAAAGTGAATATAACCATAAAAAATATACAGAAATAAAAAAAAAACCACAAAAGGGGTTTACCAAATCATGACTAATCATCCTGGTGGGATTTGAACCCACATCTCCGGTGTAGGTAACACCGGGCCTTTCCACCTTAGGCCACAGGGACTTGTTAATGTACTAGCGAATTTTCCGTTCACGTGTTACGTTGCGATGCCTTTTACCACTGTATAAAGTTCTAAACCTAACTGTTTTTGTTAAACGAATTAAAGCCCTCTTTGCGCAGTGCACAGACATTGATAATACACATGACCGCTAGACAGCGATCCCGCTAGAGGTAAAATTTTTCAAGCGCTTCGATGGTTGGATGGATAACATAATGTTAAGTTATTAGTCCTTGCTTTGTTTGACAATTTTGTACATAGCCCTTTTGCTTTACGTTTGCTATTATACAGTTTTGGAGTATGTGATTTTTATTTTATTTTGTATTTTAATGTAATTTTAACTGTCCAAATGTTGACTTTAAATAATTCCTGAGACGAAATAAATGATTTGACTTAGGCTGAGGTACTTTAAGGTACGTATAAAAATAACCGATTTAAAAAAACAAGTAAGTCTTAGTTTAGTTACCCAGTTGAGATCATATACGAGTAGATGTACCTATATAGTTCGAATACAACCAAACAAGTCAATCAAATCCAAATAATAAAATTGAATCAAATACAAATACATCAATAAAGCGGTTGTTGCGATGCAGAGTATTTAATTAATGATACGATTCAACAAGGGAGCACTTCAATTTGGCTGAGTCGCGTAATATCACATCGGCAAATATTTGCAGGGATTCTCGCGTTCTCGACACTTTTTAATAAACGCAAAGCACTATTTGACGAGCGAACACAAAAATACACGCCGTAAAATTTTAATCCCCAACGTGAAACAATCATACGTGATACAATAGCTTTAAGTTCGAACGAAAAAATACCTTATCCAGTCAGCGATACGTTTCACATTGGGTTGCTCGCTTCCAATTGTAACTTCCTCTTTACGGCCGTTCAATACGATGAGGATCGAATGTACGGCGATGTTGATTCGACGCACCTTGTTACAGTTTCATTTTAGGAAGACAGTTCATGTGGCGCTTGTTGCTCTACAAATAAGGTAGAAATTGCAAGAACCTGAACGTCATCGCAACGTGGACCAATAATACCAATTCACTGAATAAATCCCCAGCTTCCACATTTCCACGTAATTAACGGTTTACTGGTACTTCAATTTGAATAAACTTGTCGAATCTGTTTGTTAATTTATTAATTAACGATAACTAATTGATACTTAACGATTTTAATATAATAAGTAAGTCCGGGGAGTTGAAATAATTTTGTTGTAGAATAATGACACAACGACATGTTAATAAACAGTTATATTTTTATAAAATTTATATTTAAAACCAATTTCTTAATTTCACTAATATTAACGAAAAATCAAGGCATTACAAAACGGGTGCCCACTACAGCTACTAGTTCTGTCATTCAATAGGTTACTTATCATTCTTTGTTTTGGCATAAAAAAGCAAATGGTGTTTTTTTTTTTCCAACAACCGAAAAAAATCTTTAGAGCATTGTCTTGTATTATCTTAACTAGGGTTATCACTGCCAAAAGAATTACGTTTAAGTACCTATAAGCTGCTTTCGAATAAGGCTTGAATACGTAAAAGACAATAATGTAAAAAGGGCTCCGGATTTTAGCTTGTGTACGATTAAGATTTTGCAGAAACATTTGAACGAAGAGGTCTAATGACTTTCAATTACTTCGGTTAGTAGTAAACTTTTTAAAACTTTTCAAATCTTAGCTACATTAGGATGATAAGTATGCATATACTGTAGGGCACTTGAAGTTCAAATTTCTCTGAACAACACAAGGTACAGCCAAGCTTGCGTATGGTAATGGTAACTATAATAATTATGTAAAGTTGGAAGTGTCGCCATCGTTATGAGTGTTATGATAGCAGTCTACGTTAGGAAGACCCAAAGGTACGATGTACAATAACGGGCTAGTAATTTCGTTATATTTCGAGCTCTGAAAATTGTATTATCGTAGATAAAATAAATAAAAAATAAAAAAGCTATTATTCAACCTTGAACAATAATGACTTTAAAAGAATTATACATCAACTAGACGATGCCCGCGGCTCCGCCCGCGGAAAAGTCGATAAACAAAATATTGATTTTATCCCAAGGGAACCTATAATCGGGATAAAATGTATCCTATGTCCTATTCCTGGATGCAACCTATCTGTGTACCAAGTTTCAGCTTAATCCGTTCAGCGGTTAGACCGTGAAGGAGGGACAAACATCCAAACATCCAAACATCCAAATATCCAAACATCCAAATATCCAAACATCCAAACATCCAAACATCATTACAAACTTTCACATTTATAATATTAGTAGGATTATTTGATGTTAATAAGTTTGTACTAAAAATATATAGTCAATATAAAATAAATTTATTCGCTTTTCTCACTATTCTCCTTTTGACTTCTTTTTCTGTTAAATCTTCAAAAGATTTTTCATATCAATACGATACGTTTTCATAATCAAAAATTATGGTTCCATTACGAAGATACTAAAATCGCTTTGCCTCCGAGTACAACAAAACAATTTAAACAAAGACAAAAATTAAACTGTAATGTGCGCGTAAAAGTTTATTTAACGACAGTCCCGTAGGTTAGAGGGCACATACTAAACACGGGGAAACGTGGCGCTAATGTCCTCAGAGGGCTACCATTCAGCCCTTTTCTGCCAAAGACAACGCGCGGCGACAACATATGAACACTGTACTGTACCCTGCAATTATTATTAATTGTTATTATTAAATGTAAGAAAATAAACATGTCTTTTACATCTTAAAAAAAAATGGAGTATAGCTGTGTCATGGACAAGGCTGTGTTATAAGTGAATTCATTTATGTTGCAGAATAATTAAAAAAATATATTTGTGAATTTACGTCGTAAAATAACTTCAAAATGGCAGCGCTTTCCTTGGCGCTTCCACGTGGAAAGCCACAGTACACGATTTTTTACTGTTCTCACTTATTGTATTTAACTCTTTGGCAGCAATTTTACAGACGTATTCACGTGAAAAAATAAATTGGATTAGGTCTAATCTATCTTAGGTACGACTTGTGAAGCTAGTTTCTGTAGAAAGCTTTTCGTGGTGTGACTGATACAAAACTGTATAAAGGCCAATTTCCCTTACTAGTAGCTTCCCTTTTTTTGGAAGTCACTGGTTACTATACGTTTAAAAACCAGTCACCAGCCAGTAGAAAGAACACATGGTGAGAGAATGGAATTTTACTACTCTGGCCCCAATTTTCTTGCATCGAAAATGGACTTCGAAACTTGTGGGTTTAGAAAGCAAACACAATGCTGGCCTTCTTAATTAACTAACCGTAATTAAGTATAATAGCTCCTAAGACGAAATAAATGATTAAATTTGAATTTGATGTAAAAAGGTAAAAAAACACGAAAATCAAGTATAGCTTAAATAAACCATTTGGAAACGTCAGGAGATCGACTCCGATCCCTGGAACATTTCGGTTCAAAAATTAAATCTCTCCGTCACCTATTTGTCTGCATTGTGGTGAAACAATAGGCGTCGGCAGCTGCGGCGATGGTCTATTGTGGCGCCCCTTTCGATCACTGGCGGAGTTTTTGCCGCTTTTCGATACTATTGTGAGTTGATTCGAGGTCAAATGGGTCATCGCAATGAAAGCGTTTTGGTTAATGATCGCCTCTGTTTTTGCCATCTTCCTGCTTTATTTCAGTAGAACACAGGCGTTTTAACTGCTGTTAAGTACCCAATACTATTCACTTCGGATAGACTGCATACTAGTATTGTTAAGTTATCCACCACTTTGTATTTTTAGTACTGCTCATGTTTTACTGACACGCTTTATTTTATATCGTACTAAAATAAGTTCCTTCCCAACTCATTTTGTCCACTGCCTAATGTAACCGCTAGGATTTTTAAGTTACTGACCACTTTAATTAGTGACGTAAGTTTCCATCATACAAAGTCGTCTTAGGCAAGGACTTGTCATAGCTTTTCGTTAAGTCACTTAATATTCTTAGGATTCTGCTGCAAAAACAGATATACTTAATCCATAAAATATATAAAAAAATTAGGACGTTTGGATAAAAGAAACTATAAAATCCTTCACACAGGGTTGAAAAAGCAATATAGTTTTATCTAAATACATAATGTTTGGACATTTATTGTAAGCCAGTGTAAAAAGGGTTCACTTTACTGACAGAGTGTGTAATAAGCGTCGGCCGTATGACATGATAGTGATAGGTAGGATTTGTTCGAAGGCTTCGATAAGCCGGAACATGATGTGTAAGAGCTCGACAGACTGCAAGAACAGCCCAAACACTAACCCTTTCCTCGCTGTAAATAGGAAAGGAGTTTAAAAGATAGTTCAAGACACGTATAAGGAAAAAAGTATTCTTCATGATAATGTAGCTTACAGTACAAAAGTGCTTCAGAAAATTATAGATTTCTATAAGCTTCTGTATCAATTCACAATTTATTAAAAGAAAGTGCCAAAACAGGACTCGAATAAAAAGCTTTTCCGTATTAGTCTATAGGCGACAGTGATCACTTAACATCCGGTGATACCTATGTGCGTACCTATATTTTTCTGGTAGACTCTCACTTTTTGTTAACTCGTAATATACCGGTAGTTTATTCCCAATTTAGTTTAGTTTCTACCATAAAAACATAAGGAATAAGAATAAAACATATTACATACTCCTGAAACAATACATGCTCTGTATAAATCCATAAAGCGTGTCGTATGAACGTGAATGAAATGGCATCTTTCTATGCAATAAGTATGTAGGATAAAGAATGGGGCCCCTGCGGTATAAATAAAGCTGTGACATGACGAATGGCGGATATTATGAAGAGGAGTACTGCATGGGATGATTAATGGTGTTGATGGAATTCCCCCTGCGCTTTTAATATTGTAGAATTAAAGTTGTCTGGTTTGTAAATTACCTCACGATAATTTTTCAACATTTTTGGCAAAAGAAACGTACCTACATGAGTGTACTGTACTACGATTGTGGAATAATACTTCTGTGTATTTTAAAATATTTGATGTGTGTCCAAGGGTAGAATACTAGTAAAGAAAATTAAGAAAGCATGTTTGAGTTTTGATTCTATAATTCTCAGTATTATTTAATATAAAATATATCCTATGTCCTACTCCCGGATGCAAACTATCTGTGTGCCAAGTTTCAGATTAATCCGTCTAACGGTTAGAGCGTGAAGGAGGGACAAACATCCAAATATCCAAACATCTTTACAAACTTTCACATTTATAATATTAGTAGGATGAATCATTTATTAGGATTGTTCAATGGGCTCCATTGACCACGCACCTTAAAGGGTCGTTTCAGTCGGCCCTAATAAAATCATACAGCCAAGCGGTTAACTGGAACCAGTCCTATGAATGACCTTAATGTTGGGGCTCCGAATTAATTCAGAATAATATCTGTGTAGCTCCGACCATTAGCTTCAAGGGATGGCTTTGTATTAGTATGCGAGGCGCGGCCTTCCCTCACGCGAGATTGCCCCTCAATGACTCGCATCTATGATAGTTGATTTTGTGAAATGGATTGATATTTGAACAAATATTGATGTCTTTGATAGGGACATGTGTAGAATCGTTTCTGCTACGTGGTTAGCTATTGAACATTGAACCATTAAATGCTTTTTACCTTTTTACCTGATTGCGCCTGAGACCCAGAATAAAGGTTGTGTTTTTCGAGCGTCTATATGTATGCATGTATGTTATTTTGTTTGACACTACATCTGAGATGTCATTTTATTATACTCCTTAGTACAAATGACAGGCTATATTATGTTATTTTCTTACGACGCCCTTAACCCCAAGAAATTGTAGGGCTGACTGCTTTATTTGTTTTTCTATAAATTATTCCTTGTTCAGGAATCTAACTCGTGAATTTTTGCCGTGGTCGGTATTGAGAGGACTTTTATGCAGTATCACCGTTACTTCATTCCGTTAAATATTTACACCTCGAAAAAAACTGAAAAATTTACATTACATAACCGTGAATTTAAAAGTAAACGTGTATGGCAAATACATACAAAGTACGCATAGTCAATCAGAGTTGATGCGGTCTCTATTGAATAATTAAGTAGTGGCGATTAGACGTTAAACTGCCAAATTTAACGTCTGTAGACACTACGTATTACTGAATAATTAAATAAAATACTTCTAGTGTGCATAACTTCACAAAGTTGAATTCGTATAATTGACGCATGCAGCTAATTTCATGATAATTCAAAACGTGAGAGTCAAGTATATCATGTGTTGCGGTGACGCGTGACGAAGCTCTCCGCTACGCTGGTAAATCACGTCAGACGCAATTAGTCATAATGGCATGATTTGCATATCGGAAACTGTTGTCCGCAGAGTGTTTAATATTTACAACGCCACACACAATATGTACCTAATTTACTGGAGACCACGATAATAGCAACTAGGTCATGTAATGTCAGTACCTGCTTCATAACAACTATAAGATATTAATGAAAGGCTAAGTGATTTAAGTTATTAATATCCTATAACATCATTCTGTAATCACAATCAATCCTTGACATTTACTAAACAGGGGTAGATTCAATCTTAACAAAAAGGGGGTAGATTTAAAAAAAAAAATGTGCATAAGTGTATCACTGAGACCTACATGAATGAATTATTTTCAATTAACTTACAATAACAATCCTAACTTTTACAGTCCCTTACTAACAAATCAACAACTAATATTATTACTAACACCTATAACTAAAAAGCAACCAACTGACTTAAGGTTTTTCATGACGTCCATGGGCGGCAGACAACAGTGGCAACACGATTGCTATTCTCATTACGAACAAAAATATTAAGCTTCAGTGTTTTTAAATGCAATTTGCATTAGTGAGTGTTCTCGGTGTCGTTGCAATGCATCCGATGTTTTCAAAGAAGCTCATTGCATCGTGACCCGCGGTTTTATTTACACTGTCTCCTTTGTTTTGCTATTCGTAGAAATAAAATTACAATACATTCATTAAAAACGGGAGCGAACGTAACAGTCATCGTCCACTAGATACTGCCCTAATATTTATTGTATTTATGAATAAATGTATTGTTTAAAGAATGATTGTTCAAGAAATGCTTTGGAAATAGAAGATGGAATATTTTTGATAATAATGTCATATTATATTTTTTGATTTGTTTTGTATTGTAATTTTTTTTTATTAAAATAAGATTTAAGGTCATATTAAATTAAGTAAGGAAATAGCGTGTAAACAGTTGACTTCTTGATTTACCAACAATAATGACGATTAATTATTTCAAGTGATTCCGTATTTTTTGAAGTGAAAACTTGTTTAGCATCGTAGTCCTTTGAAACTCGATGAAACGAAAAGGCAACAATTTTCGTTTCGTCAAGCATGGATAAAATGAAACTTCTTCAGATCAGACACAGTCATATAAAAATGCGGCAATTTTTTTTTCTTGTATTCGTGATTCTCGATGGATTTATAATAGGTTAGTGTTTAGGTGCTTTGGATCTATGATGTTAATAAAATTATTAATAAAGGTGTATTTAAAATAATTTGATGGCATATATAAACATAAATAAACAGGAAATATATTAAAATATCAATCATCATCGTGTAATTTGAAAGTTTCAGTTCTATCATGAATTGCACACATATTTTTTTACGGTGCTGATTTCCTCAAAGTTCCAGAAGTAAGTAACAGTTTTTAAAAACGTTTGTCTCTAGTGGATGCGGGCAGCACGGAGTGCGCCGAGCTCTGTGGACGCGCTTTGTCGGAACGTAAACACACAATGAATATAAACATTGCAGAAATTATTTCCGCTTTCAACAGAAATATTGTGTCTCTACGAGATTCCGCCTTGCCGTCCCCTTTCTCTCGACTATTGAAACTTTGGAGATTTATAAAAATGTTCAGCTATGTCTGGGGACATTAAATGAATCATTACGTAAATAATTTTCTCATGCAACTATAACTTTGTTTATTACATTTCAGTACTTCGTCCTAGAGGCGATGCTCTCGTTACCGAGTCGTTGTTCTGATCGTTATTTTTTTTATAAATAACCAAAACATTGGTTGCCCCATGCGTATTCTACTTCCCAAATATTTTACCGCTCGCTAAATTCTGAATTTAGTGTCACTAAACCAACGTCACATCTATTAGCGGTCGCTAACATCAGACGGTTTTTGTGTCGCGAGCGCACACGAGCCTGTTAGTGGTTAGCGCCGCGCCACTAACTATCCTATAACGATTTAATAACGTATACACTGCTATACACTATAGTGTTACGTAACACTGCTATAAATTTATATTGAACTAGCTACTCGTCCTTGGTTCGCTTAGCAACGTATGCTAAATAACCGAATAGGTTGATATTATTCAAGAGGCGCTTGAACTCAAACGTCCAAATCTTGTGAGGGGATCGTACAATCTGAATTAATTCTATTCTACATCCTTTTCCTAGATGAGAATTACCCGTGCCCCAAGTTTCAATTAAATTGGATCAATAGTTTACCCGTGAAAAGGTAACACGGTAACAGACACAGAGGGATAAAGTTCCTTTTGCGTTTATAATATTAGTACAAATTCATCAAATTGTGATTGTGAAAAGAGCTATCAGCGTTTGCGGTAATATTGATAAACTAATAACTAATTTTGTGGTAATTATGAAGTTAAATGTGAGTTATTTGACTTTGATAAGTAATTTAGAGTTTGGTGTGTCTTCAAGCGAATTATTAGTTCCTTATTATGATATTGGTGACACAAATTCCTTCGAAGCCGTCTCGCACTTTCGCGGCCGATTTATTGAAAGAAAACAGTTTCTTATTCAGTTTTTTTCAGTAGTCAGAGCGAGTAAGTGTAAACATATTCAATGTAATAACATTGAACATAGCGAGGATGGCGCGGCTCCTTGGTTAAAGTTTGATGAGATTGCTATTTCCAGCCAAATCGTTACAAAGACCCGCCGCTGCCAAGTCCTCTGTTTATGCCACCCTATTAGCCTAATGCGGGAACTACTAGCATATATGGTATACTAGTATATCTAACCATACTAATTATAATAGAGCTGAAGAGTTTGTTTGTTTGAATGCGCTTATCTCAGGAACTGCTCGCTGATTTGAAAAAATATTTTAGTGCAAGATAGTCTATCGAGGAAGGCTATAGGCTATATAATATATACGCTAAGATGAATAGGAGAGGAGCAGCAATACAAAATATTGCGAAAATGGAAAAATTACGCGGGCGGAGCCGCGGGCGATTGCTTGTATATATATACAGGTATAGAGACCACCCCGAGCCCCAATTAGTGGGACCTTGTATTCCGAATCAGTGGTGCCATATTCCCGGCCGGGATTGCGGGATACGATAGGTAAATGTTTGTTTGTTTTTGGAATCTGGGTGCTAGTGATGTGTTTGTTTATACCGCCCTATTGTATATTAGTAAGCATCCAGTTAACCGTCACTCGATCAATCTTTTATCGAATCTATCTTTGAGAAGTCCTCTGCGACTGAATTATTAAGGTTACGTCGATTAATAATAGAAAACTATAATGATCTGCTACGGAGCTACGAAAAGTACTACGAGGCTACGTAGAGGCTCTACGTTGCTGAATTGCTACGATTATTTAATTACATTCATGAAATTTTTAATTAAATACGAATGTGTAAAAACGAATAGCGTTATAAATTGAATGAAAAAATCAACTCATAAAAATATAAACTGTTTTGTGCATTATGTTGTAGGTATACAACTACGGTGTAAACCACAATTTTTCTACAAACATTAATAAGAGCAACTCGCTCGTAGCCAGGCAATAATAATAGAAACATGTGTAAATTTGTGTAAATTCTCATAACTTTTCCAGGAACAATTTACAGGCGAGCTAACACGGGGTAGCACTAGTGGTCCGCGTATATCACACTTTATGAAGCGATGCATCAACCGGCGCGGCGGCGGTACAAAGTAAACTGGGTACCGGTACCAGCACACTCTTTACACTTTTCTAACACCGTTTATGATAAATCAGTTAAAGAAAATAGCCAACTATGAAGTAGATCAGGGAAGAGAATAAAATGGTAAGTGGTCTTGAGTTTGATGCCCGGAATACAGAAATTTAACCACATCAAGAAAAATATAAAAAATAATCGCATGCTATTGGAACATAAAATTGACAACTGGACGACCGTGCACGTGTTACGAGAGTCACGAGTGAGTGTTACGTTAAAAGTTCGTTAAACATTAAAATTGGATTGAATTTTTTTAGCAATAAACTATAGAATTTTATAGCGTATGAAACGCTGCAATACGTGTCGTTCCGTTCCAACGATTGCATTATTTTACAAGTGTGTGATTTGAGTACTCTCGCAGGTGTGTGTTAGTTCTATAACTACACTAGTACTTTGAAATATAGTCGCCCCTCAGTAAAATGCCTTACAATTCATGGCCATTTTTAGAATTGCTGGTTCCCTCGTGCATTCATAGAGGATTGATCTTAATTTCGATGTCACTATACGTCATAACTCAAAAGACCAAAACAATCCAAGCTCATATCGTGCAATACACACCGTTAGTAGTCTTGTTTCACAGTTTTATGTACGTGCTATAGTTCCTGTTACAATAGCTCAGTTCAGTGTACAAATCACAGCTTATGAAGCGATGTATCAACCGAGCGCGAGGTGGGTGTGTAATTGCAACCGCAATATGCTGTGTGATTAATGGATGCCCGCTGCGGCGGCGGCGGCGGCCGCATGCAGGTGCTCACAAACATTTACCCTGTTAATAGCAACTTTGTAACGCGATGCGATCGGCTCAGATGTCGAGCATTGTAGCTGCAATCTATTAATGGTGTGCTATTAATCGTGGGTCTCTAACGACAGAGCTAGAGCATATTCCATCATGCTCCAGTACGGGATGGTAGAGGTTTAATGACCAACTAAAGTTGTAGAAGTGTTTATGCTGACCAAGAAATTATTGGTAGATACTAGCGTTGACCCATCCTCATCTCCACCACGTATTTATGAACTTAATCTTGATGATCAATTCGATATATTTGGCAGAGAGATAAATTTTAAAATTCGTGATTGGTCTATGTCACAAATGCATTTGTCGACGAGGTTTTCCGTCTCACGAATCGGTAATGTGAGACAAGTGTTCTTTAAAAATTTAAACATAAATGAGCAAACAAACTCACAGAGCCTAATTTGTTGGATAAATGCAAAAATGTATAAACCTTGTTCTTCTTTTATCTTAAAACAAATAATAATAACTTTTTACTTAAAACACAAAAAACAACATTACTGAATTTCCACTAAATTTTCTCGAGAAAATGAACAGATAACACATCTCATTAAAAGCACTCATTGAAGCCCGAAGCGGATAATTAGGGAAAAACAAAGATCTCTCAATGAAAACAAATGAACAAACTTGAATGGAAATTGCGGCGGCTACCAATGCGATGTGTAATGTGTATTTGCCTTATCTCAAATTGTATGCCCGACATGGACTAGAATTATTATTAATTAATTAATAATTGCGTCTTCAGAACATTGATCTATTATTAATAACGTTAGTTCAAACTCAGATCGAACTATAATATAAGTTAATAATTAAGAAAGTTTTTTTTCATTTACCACCCGTTTACTTAGGTAGTTTTAGATACCTAGCTAAGTATATTATTATGTGTAATTTTAGTATTCAACTTAAGAGACAGGTGCGAAATACACAACCTATTTCAGACATGTTAAAATAAGAATAAAATAAATATAGCTGAATGAAAAGAAAATTTACTTGGGCAGAGCGTCACAAGTTTCTCCATTATTAAATATTGCGGGATATATCATATTTCAATCTATGTTTATTTAATTATCTCTCAGGTAACGAAGGCAAAATGAACAAGAATAATCGTAATTGTTATTTTGCCAACCTAAAACATCTTCCTACATTGTTCTGTTTGAGACGTTTTATTTCAATTGTAATCTATTACGATTTTTTTATTTCTCTACTATAAAGATAACTGTTAGGCAGGTATAATAGGTATTTTGTATTTTGTACTCATAAATAATTAACATATTGAGTGATACATGGGACGTATCCATCATGACACGACAGCGTACCTTTGAAGTTTTCAAACATTGTCGTCGTTAAGCAAGTAATTTTTTTTCTAAACTCTGTACGAAGTTTGCGTAATGATAAAATATTTTATCGCGCTTTTTGGAAAATATTGCAATAATTTAATGATTAATGACGAAGACGCTTGGATATCCAAGGAGGTACTTCTGCTAGGAGTACTTCTGCATCCAGTTCGGTTAGAACATGAATTATGTAAAAAATCTAATAAGCATAATATTTTTTTTTAAAGACGTGTGTCGATAGGAGTTTCTTTCTCCGTTTCTTTTCCTCCATATCAAACACCTTTACGAAACGGTACTAGATTAAAAAAACAATGGGTGTAACATTGATACCTATGAATAAATGTTCTTGAACTTGTATTTGAATCAAATACTACATCATAATTATCATTAATATGTTGTAAATAAAATTTCATTTATGTATAAATTAAGTAAATATGAAAAGACTTCCTGGGAAATAACCGATGTTTCGTTTTAAATACAAGTGGAAGATTTTGTGAAACTAATTTCAATAATGATAAAATTAATCAGCTTTTGTGGGTCGGAGGAACTTATTCGTTTGTTTCGCTTAGTTGGGAGGGCTTACTGCGGGGACCGAATATTGATTTTGTATCAGGGAATTAATAACGGACATTTTTAGGACGTTGCTCATAAATAACAGCTTTGACTCAGTAATTAGATATTATCGAAATAGGCTTAAGTTCCTAAAAGTAATATTGATACAGTATTCAATTCCCCTTATGAGAAGTGCCCTAGGCAAAACTATCCTCTTACTTGAGCTAGCTGCCAAAGACTCTTCGTGTTCTGGTTGGAAACTTGCGTGTTAGATTACTCTTACTAAACTAACAGTAACTACTAATATTGTCAACACCTATTACTAACAGAACCTACTTACTAACTCTCCCTAATTTAATCCCAAGCGAGGTATGTCGCTAATGTCTGCCTATTGACGGCCTAATAGTGGTACTGTCAGCTTGTATGTAAATCCTAACGATAGAAAAACACAACTTAAGACGATTTATGATGCTAATCTATTGTTAGGAATCTTATTGGTGATACAAAACAGATAGACCACAACTTTTATTTACATTTGCTGAGTCATCTAAACCTAAACATTGCTTGATCGTAGTATGTGTGAGAGCGGAGTATAACTTCCTTGATATGTGTTGATAAAGACGTGGCATGTCGTACGGTTATCTTGTTAAAGCGACTCAATTATTCAGTCTCTGGCCCGGCTCCACTGTTCTGATATAAAACATTCACGGCACGGCCGCCGCAACCTATGATCCCACTTCTGCCGATATGAACTCACAATACCACGGTTTGGAGGTGACTCGATAAACGTTTGCGTTCTACGTGCCTTCAGATTCGTAATTAATAAACGGATAAAAATTTATAGGTTCCAGTTTTGTTTGAAAAATTGCGTTTTTAAGAAAAAAATTAAGGGCTTTACACCCACATTGTCCTATACTAATTATTTAAGTATGTTACTGTTAGGAGTTTTAGGACATTTTGTCGGTATCATTACAACATAACAGTTGGCTTTTAAATCTACCACTAAACATAAATTGCTTTTTTTTAATGAGTAGGTAAGTATAAAAGGTAGTGGACGTAACAAGAAAGTGTTTTGATGTTATTGAAAGAAAACATTTCACGTAAAATATAATACGATACTTGTAGAGATATAAAAAGTATATCACATTTCTGTGGCAAGATGGTGGCGGGAAATACAAATATTCTATTTGGATCTCGACTTCGTTCCTCATTGTATATGTCAACTGTCGAACGTGAGAATTATCATCAAATACGAGGAACTTAAGAAGGATCACTATGGCCCACTATACAACGAGATGTACTATAATGGATGTTTTGAACACACACTATAGCTTAGATCGATTTGTTCATCTATTCCCTGAGAACTTCAGAATTACATAACTTAGTTTAAGTAATGATATATTGTTCGAAGCGTCTTAATTGCGCGCTGGTTATAGACGGTGACGACTTTTACATTGAATATAGCACCCTTATAAGGCATGAATGAATGAATGTTTTCTATTAAAAAAATTACGTTCTTAGTAGTATTTTGCATTTTTAACCCGGTTTTTTATGCAGTGTAAATATAGGACGATAATAGGCAAAAAATCGTGAACGAAAACAGGCAATATTTCAGAAATGTATTTATTCGTGTAGCGTATAAACTGGCACCTAAATATTTCGGTTGAGAATTGAAATTCAAATGTCGATTGTTGGTACACTCGCATGTTCTCAACGTTCATGTTTCTACAGTGTTTATACTGGAGCATGTTCTAATTTGAAACTAGGAGCCTTATTTCAAATTCTGAACAATTTAATTTACTTAGACATTGTTTGTTCCGTATAGCATTGTCTCTTCGTACAGTTACAAGAAAAGTTCTTACGAGCCGAATGGAATTTTCCATTATATGATACTATATTGTTTTTGTTACATTTTTTCCTATTTCGTACAGCCAGGAGCAAAAGTTACAAGCTGAATATTTTATTATGACGTTGCTTTTGTTCATTCTGTGTGGTTTATTCATCATTCGCTATACGTATTTCTGAATTAAAATCACATTGTTGCTATGCACTGAACTAGAACATACTCTAAAACCATTGTCACTAATTCATTTTATTTTTTCAGCCTCAAACGATAGCGACGGGTTGGATCTGAAAATTCATATTTCAAATCCGGTTTTCAATTTCACGAACGCGTCCGTAGCCCGGCTCCCGGTAAAAACACTGCGGCGTCTGAATTAAGTTGAGATTTCAATTCCCGATACATCCTGCAGCGGGTTATTGTAAATCACATTTCCCTGCTCGGTCGCTGCGCGGCGCTGCGGTCGATTCTGTCAAACATGCCTTCACTTGTATTGAAACTTGCGTGAATACACTGAATGCTCGCTGTGTTGTGCCAACGAGCTTCTACACCGTCCGTTTGTCTTGTTGTTTGTCTTAAACTGTTGTAAAAGATTCACAGCTTTTTTTCTCTAGATTGTGGATACATCTGCTAGTATTGTTTAAATATCGCCATAATATGAAATTAGTAATTTTTATATGTTTAAATGGACATATATTGTGAAATCAAACATGGAAGATTTTCCGCAACGAATTGAAACTAAGAAAACAATTTCATTTTCTACTTTAAAACCGTTATTATGTCTTGTCCGATATTTTTAACCCCCAGACTATAATGCACGTCGAACTTCAACAAGTTTATGTGTTACCGGGAATACTGAAACATGAGCGTCGTTTCCCGGGATATAAAGTATTGGAAAATGTATCTTTAACGGTATCCCGGCGGGTTACTCCGGTCTACTACTGCACTGCATTCAAACTATGAAACATATCCTACATTTTGTTTAAAAATGGTATTTGAAATACTGCGAACTTTTCAACTGATTCATTGCGAAACTATTGAAGGTAAGGAAGAAAGTCCCGGGAGTATTTCGTTAAGGGACAAAATGATTTGTTTAGGAGTTTGACATAGTCATCTGAAATTCTTTGTGCCAAAAGAAATATTTCTATTTAGGTAGGTTGAACCTTATTACAAGACTGCGTAGGAAGGGAAGTTTATATGTGCGTGGATTTCTTTGCCAAGCACTACAACCCAAAAAAAAAGAGTGTTATGAATTTTTTTTTCTCGGGCTTAACCCACTAGATCTAGAAGCATGGAACTTGGTACAGATGTCCATAATAAAGTGTAGAGGAGCACTAACAACTGATTTTTGTAAATTCATCCTTTATGTAGGTATTTTTTAACCCCCCAATTTAAAACTGTCGTATTTTTTGTTTTTTTTTTTTCTATAATTACTAGTTTTCTTAAGATGATTGTTATAGATATATTGGTTTCAAATTATTGATAGTATTCTTTACCACCCCAATCCGACCACGATAGGGAAAATGAGTATGATTAAGCAGTAGGTATATTGACTAATTTAAGAATACGGCCAACGGCCACTAATCATGTCTGTACTATAACCCCCTAAATTATGATAATTTCCCATAATTACATTTTATTGATAAAACAGCCGTAATAAAAATAACATTTTCACGATATTAAATATTTCTCATAACTGTTTTATAATGGAGCGTGCGCGGCACAAACAAAACAAGCAATTACCTTCATTATGCATCGATTAAAACAATATCGAATACACTTCCGCCGCCGCGATTAAATTATACATTAATCACTGGAATTTAAATTAACTTTTCAAAAGTAACCAAACACAGTCCCAGGTAATTATCTAAATTTAACAAATCTTTTATCTGTTATAGAATTATTCGACAAAATGCTCCAGATAACGACAAACGTCTAAAGAAACATTATAAATCTAATTTTATTATGACAAAAGGGAAAATATTTGACGAGTTGCTTAATTCTTTTGGTGAATTTCCCGAAAACAATTCTAATTGAAATTATCTCAACAAGGGATCTATCTACGAGTATTATGAATACCTTTTCTCTTTATAAAAGTTGTGAAGTTATTATGTTTAAATCACTGTCCAAATGTTTTGTTTTAAGGAATGTTTTGGATAGATTTATAACACAACATATTGAACTGTTGTATGTTTTTCATAGCATGAATAAAGATTATACATTTTTCAATATAATTTATTCCTGGAGAGAAAGAACTTTATTTTTCTTACATTATTCTGAAAAAAATATCGATGTTCATTAAAAACAACCCACTTAATGAAAAACGGACCGAATTCTTATGTCCCAAATTTCACTGACCACTACTGAAAAAATATACATATACCTACGGTAGTAATGATATGATATGTATATTTTACCAGTAATTATACAGTAGCGTATAGTAATAGTACTGCCTCCATTAGATAAAGATCGTGAGCAAAAGGTTAATCGATATATATGCGTAACTTTAAAACATTGTTTTAAAAGAGGTTAACAAATTACGTCCCGTAACCCCATTCTCCATGTAATTTGTGTATCAAAAGCGCTCTGCATAATTTATTCGATAACAATAGATTTAAATTTCAATCGCAAACACGAAATTGTAAAGTAATTTAGTTACAACAAACGAAACAAATGTTTGACGAGTTGCGTAATTCGCTTGTGAGTTGTGAGAACTTTCAGAAACAATTTCAATTGAAATTACCTCAACGTGGATTCTCTTAGTTCAATTATGAGCACCTTTCTTGTTCTCATTTTGAGTCGCGCAGTTATTTGAATATCTTCGAAGGCGTTCCTGTTCCTATACGACCATTTGAGTCACGCACCTTCATTTATTATTCCTTTTTTGTAACTGCCTCATTTCCTTTTCATAGCCCAATGTTTCAAATTCCTTTATTAACCGACATCTATACTAATATTACAATTTTGAAATTGACTACATATTATGTATGTATCTTTTCATGACCAAATTACTACACTGACTGTGATGAGATATGATATGAAAATCGTTTAAAACATCAGGAAATCTATAGGGTAATTATTTAAAAAAAATGTGTGACACCAATGGCACTTGAAATAAAAAGTACCAAAATTTTTGGATCTATTTTCAAAAGCTAACTGTGACTGGTTGTGTAAAAAGCTAAAAATAATTATAATATTTAAAGGCCTTTTTTGTATTCTAAACATAAATTATACGCCAGGTAATTACCGGGTATTGGGGTAATTACCGTGCCAACGTGTTAAAGCCATTAGCACTTAAATTATGCACAAACATAACTTCACAAAACAACATCCACTAATAGATACATAATATGTTGTAATATGTTCCAAGGTATCTATTTCGGGAATCCAAACAAATTCGCAGAAGATTACAGGAGTCGTAATGCGAAGCCGATATCCTGACAAAAACCGCATTGATCCAGATTGATCCAGATTGTAATCAGATCGCTAAGGGGCGGCGGCGGCGGCTAATCTACCGCCGAACTACAACCGCAACACGCGATCTGCGCCCCTATTCTCAGCACAAAAGTCGTCACGATATCGTAGCGACGTTTTTACTTTATCGTTAAGACAATTGACGTTGAACAGCACTGAATTTTAATGCCATAGATTGAAACATGGTAACTCGGTATTCGGTTAAACAAGGTATTCTCGTTTTATTATGAAATCTGTTAGGAATGGTACTATTGTTAAGAAATCTCCTTTCTTTATTCGCATTAATTCGTTTACCTGATTATAGCGTATAGATGTGTAACTATATGTGAAGATGCATTTTATAATTCTCTATTCAAGAGTCACCAATATGCATGATATACATATTTTCCCATTGGGAATTGCGGATCGGACGGTGGAAAAAAATAATTTCACAAAAAACCACTTGTGGGCATACTAACATGTAACTTAGCAATGTAACGTGTAAATAAACAAATTGAACAAACGTTCCAAGATTGAAAACTTCGTACGCCGGTAATTAATCGTGGAACAAATTTTTTAAACGTTTCCTGCTAGAACAGGCGAACACGATCGCTATTACCGGCCGCCCGGCAGCCGGCACCCGGCACCCAGCGCCCGGCACCCGGCACCCAGCACCCGGTAATGATCCGCGGCACGCAACGTTCACTGACCGGGTTATCGAGTGTACCAGTAAACCCTAAACTGCAATCAACAATCTACGATCTATCGATTACATCATGCAACAAAGATTTGGCTGAGAGTGCTACGTATTTCCATGCGCCTAGAAGCTCGTGCATGCATATTGCATGTCATACAAAACCTAATGATGTTTTTGAGCAAAACTATTGTTTTAATAAAGACTAGCCTATTTTGAGACGTGGAATGAGCAACTACGTTATTCATATAATACTCGTAATACAGGGTCTCTATTTCACCATTTCCGTCCCTACTCCTGGTTTTCAGGTCTATAGTTAAACCGTCATTATTATTATAGTACTTTCACAACGTAAATTATTATGATTATGACTAAAGTAGGACAAAAATAAGCCTATAACATGTCCTGAAACACGACCGTCGTCATTATGTTTAACAACATAAGAGGGAGGATTATATTAATAGAACACAGTAGCGATGGTCGCAGGAGTCGCCGCTAACTCGCGGCCAGTCGGTCGGGTGGAAACGACCCTTTTGTTTGAACAGTAAATAAGAACTCGATAACAAGCAAACAGTGCGGCGCTGCTGCGCTATCGTCACGTTGAATTCGCTACCAATACAGCTTCATATTGTTTTCTGTTGACTTTTAGTACTCTTCACTTCGTGGTTACATTGAAATACTGCACTGTTTATTAATCCTTAATAATATCACGAGTGTTCACTGCATTTTTGATGTTTAGATACTTTTATTTTATCTGCCAATAACTCAAAAATCAAAACTTCGCAGAGTTGACATTTATAATCATAAACTAGATATTTTATTTGTCAATGGATCTAAGCTACAATTAAAATGATACAATTAACATAATGAAGAATTGCTGTTCGTATAAGTTATATGGGTATCAAACTATGAATTACTCGTAGCATCACTCTGGAACACTCCGAGTTTAATTCATCCATACGACTTTCGAACATCTGCGAAAAATAGCTGAATATTTCATGCGATGGCGCAGAATTATTACAGTGTGAAACAGACTTTTACATAAATTTGGACACTTTTTACTTTAAACTGCTTATAAAACTTCCACATTATGGTAAATGCGGGAAATAGGACGTTCTAACTTAGTAAGAGCCCATTTTCTCATGGAATGAAGACGCCAATACTGAACTAAATTATGTTCTAATGGTTCCATCCATCTCTGAATTAGAGCCAGTCTTTATACTTCGTAGTGATCCCGTTTGAAACACTGATAAGGCTATGACGTCAGGCTTATTCTGATCTTCTAGGGAGTTAGCTATCAAAGTCCTTCAAGAATCAAGCATATACACTTGTAAAATAATCTTTTTATAACCGTTATACGTCTAAGTAGAACTCGAAAATTATGCTATTGTTCCTGGCTTTCTTATTGCAAGTAAATTATTTAATAATGTTGTTACACCCATGTTGTTAAGACATTCACAGGTATCGAAAACCTAAATAGGTAAATCAAATTCAGTAAAAGCGAATAAAAAACATGGACATAAATCGTCTGAATTGTATCTCAGAAGCAGCCAACTTTAAGTAAATATAGTAATTGAGGTAAATAAGACGCCGCTGTAGCTCAACAATGGTCTATTAAGTAAATGGAGCGGTTCTATCCAGAGATTCTGAACTCAGGCACGTTTTGTTATTGGACTCAGCATTGTATCGGCCGCTCGGCTCACTTGCCACTGTGTTATTTACCAACATTTCAAATGTCTTTGTTACGTTACTCGCAACCGGCACTCGTGGCTTCAGTCACGTGTTCTTATCAATGTCAGTCTTGTTGGTTAAACTTCCGGAATACTTACGACTTTCATACATATTTCATCTCACAATTTAGATTAGACTTTACTATTATGGAACATCTCGATTGGAATTATAGTAGAAAAACATTCAAAAATATTTTTATAATAAATACCTATTTCGTGTTTGTATAAAGGATTATTGCCAATAGAAAACTGCATTTGATACAATTTATAAATTAAAAACGGATTACATAGATAGATAGATCAATTTAAGTTATTAATTAACTTATTAAAAAGATGCTACTAACAGACATTACCTTCTATTATTTATATTACTGGTATTTCATTTTCTCTTGTCCTACTGTAATACTTCTGAACGGGGCATTAAATGTTGTTTTCTTTTATTATTATTTAAAGATCCCATTTAGTCCGCGGTACTTTTCTTTTAGTGTTCATAAAATGAGTTCAAATTTTTGTTCCACTTTGTTCATTCTATGTCAGCCGATAGTTCCTTTCATGTCGGTTCATTTATTTTTATTGCATCGTGATTGGATAATACTGAACGTTGGTACTCTATATAGCTCTAATAAAGAGTTTGGGATTTACCAAATCCATATCAAGAAATCAATATTACATTCTCAGTTATGTAATAAAAAATGCATTCTCTACACGAAAGATTTTTTTTAACTAATTATACCCATTAAAATCGTGTATCATTAATGTAATAAACACAAACAAACATTAAATTTCAAAGCCGCATACTATGTAACGAGTTTATCTCCCAAACTCAAACAATTTAAGGATTAACAAGCCGAATTTAACGTAATTATTTAATCCGACACCTACGTAAAAACCTACTAGCGTAGGACACATGTCGGGGAGGTGGGATTACGTGTGATATATATGGGCAATCGTCCGATTTACATGTGACACTGAACCTAAACTAACAAGTGTCTGACCCACCATTGATTACCGCCTCCGCCCCATGTTGCCCGGCTACCGACGAGACCATTAAGCCTACAACATGAGAAATACCCTTCTGTCATGTGTAAATGTTGTAATGAACCTTTAATTGACGAACTTGTAGCCTAGTTGGTAGTGACCCGTTGGTAGCCCCGGGTTCGATTCCCGGCCGGGGCAAATATTTATGTGACAGATAGATGTTTGTTCTCACGTCATGGGTGTTAGTGATGTGTTATTTGTGTTGTCCATGCCACCCGCGACACAGGGAATTCTACTGCGGGGGTATGAGTGTGTTAGCGTTTATTTATTTATTTATATAGTCGCGGGTTCGATTCCTGTCAGATATTTATGTGACAGATTAAAGTTTGTCCTCGGGTCATGGGAGTTCATTATGTGTTATTTGTGTTGTCCATGCCACCTGGGACACAGGAAATCTTAGTGTAGGAATATGAGTGTGTTGGCGTTTAGCGTTTTTGATTGTTTTAAAAGAGTATTTCGACATCTTCGTATTCCGTAATTGTATTGGATTAGTTTTATTTGATCAATCGTCTTTTAATCCAGTTGAAGACCTGCGCCTTCCGCAGTCGTTTGAAGAAGTATTTAAGAATAATATTATTTTTTTACCTTCGTCTTATAAATGCTGATCCATGTGCCATCTATGGGCTCGTCTATGAAACGTAAGGAACAGATCGATAATAGTAATCGACCCACAAGACAGATGGCGCAGTACTGATTGTATTGATACTGTAATAATAATAATAATGAACTTTATACTACAGATAAAAGATACCTACATTACATCTTTAGTAAGGAACTGACCTGACTTTCTCCGCTTCTTCTCCTCCATGTCAAAGCACCTTACGAAGTGGTAGTAGATTAAAAAAATGACGTGCACAAGTGTATCTTTGATACCTATACCTATATGAATAAATGATTTTGAATTTTAATTTGAAACAAATATTCAACTCTACTTTGTAAGCCTTCTAATCGTTTTTACGATAGTTATTTGTCGTCTCGTTTATACACGAAAGAAATGTAGCCCAATTGGGTAGTTATAGTTAATTCACGTCGAGCGCGCTTATATCTACCTTTGTTTTATAAAAACATCGAACATGAATTTACATAATACCTGAAATAAACGAGTAAGAATATAACATAATCACAGGTTTACTGAAGCAACGCGAGAGCAGGCTATTAGTTGGAGTATTATTTCGTTTCCGGAGACCAGAATGTACCGGTAACTAGACCGCAGTGGGCGGCCGGTGACGTTACACAAATACCTCCGCAAAAGGGCAATCTACGCAGAACGGTAAGATAATTATAACAATGTTAACTCCGAAGAGAAAATAAACTGCGGAGGAGCAGAAACTTCCAACAGTTTTTGCTCTCTTTTCCCGGCACCTAATTAACGGAACTGAACTTTGAGCACCGCTGGAATATTGTGCACTCGCTCCGGCGAAATGAGGCTCTTTTAAACAAATTAACTGGCTACGGAAAAAGAATAAAAACTTACTTCGTTTTTAAAATAATGAGAAAAACTATAATAAATGTCTCGTATTTCCTTTCTGAATGTTCATAATAGCTTTGTACAACTTGCATAGTACTTTATCTAGCTAGGTAAGGTACTAACAATCTTACTTAGGTACTTCTTACTCTACTTACTTAACTGTTCTTTTTATATTGCGACTAACGCGTATATGAGATATAATTAATTAAAAAAATAATGTCATTATTATACAATAACTTACATAGCTAATAAATTCCACGATCGTTAGTGAAGATCTCAAGAGCAGATGTAATATCTATCCAACTATCTAAGAACAATTATAGCAATTTGCCTGCCAACTGCTCCAACAAGTCCACAACAATGGAAGTACGTCCGCCGCTCGGCTCCTTCCGGCGGCTTCCATAATATTGATGGCACTTGAAAACTGAGCATCTGTTATTAAGCGTTACTGCTCCTAGGTAGATAATCTACTGCCAAATAGCCGCCTAAAATTGTGTTAAAGTCCGTTATTAATCTTATTAGACGACTATATAAAAACCTAAAACGTTTGTCACTGAATTCCTGCCAATAAGGTGGTAGCTGGCCAGTTTACGATTAGGTAAATAGGCACCCATAAAACAGGGAATCATACTAAGAAACTTTAAGGGTATGGTCTTGTTTATTTATTTATTTACATAATGATTGTCCTACTGTAATCACTGAGAAAGTCTTTGAGGGAGGTTGTTTCTCTGTGACGCAAAAACTACTAAAAGTTTTTTTTTAAAGAAATTTCATGATAATATAGCTCATTCATTAAAATAACTCCGGCTATAATTCATAAAGATACGAGTATTGTGTAAAGCGTAATATCACGCGGCCACGAGCTAAACTTAGTAATAGAGATTGTGACTAACATACAAACACCTTTGTGCATTAAGTAATGTTTCTATGAAGCGGAATTGTTTATTAATATTACAATGAGCTTATCAGGGTTACGGTAACAGTGCATTCAGCACACGTTAGTTTACGTAATCTAAACACTGTTATACTAACTTATGAATAATATTACTTATGCTCTTTATGTACCTATATTGTAAAGCTCGTAGCCCGGAGTGCCAATCATAAACGATCGACGAAGTCTGGAGGTTCGGCGAAGTTGAGGAACTGTAGACGCGATCGGAAGGTGGAAAGACCGTTCTAGTTCTCTCTCGGCCGTTCTAGTGTTCAAATCTCATGAGCGCCTTCGTGCTTTAGATGGCACGTTTAGTCGTTGAGTGTTTTCCAAGCCATGTTAGTTATTAAGAGATCCGTGGTCAGGTCATTAATGGATTGACGCCTTGCAATTGAAATAGTTTTCTTGTAAACATTAAAGTTAGTTCAATTTATGCAACAGTTACGACTCAGTTATAACATTACTTTCATTTATTATTATCTTTTTGCAGCCTAAAGAAAGTGGTGATCATAATGACTGAGGCATTACGTTTAGTAATAATAAGTTAGTGGTTATACGAGTACATAAAATATTATCGTAAGAGATTAAGTCGTTATTTTGTATTTGAATCTTAATGCAATAGAAATCTATCATAATCTCCGCGGCATAAGTGAATTTGTTTTGATGATATGAATAGATGTTTTTTAATTGAACTTTAAAATAATAAAATGGTGTAAAGCAATTGCACAGAAGTCATTTTCGATTAATGTCCGGTCAATAAAAAGCGAATTTAAACAATAACGCTGTATTTGCAGAAGTAATTGTTTAGATAAGAAAATATATTTTATTAAGTGCCTTATTTTAGAAACTGTCTCTCCTGTACAAACAGATCGCCAAGTTTAACTGCAAAAGAACGAACAGAATTTTTACAATAACCTCAGAGGGTTCAGGAACATGACGTCCAAACAATAGATACATAACTAAAATACTCACAACCACAATCGATAAGAATTCAATTGAAACTAGTTTGAACGAGTAAGTTTAAAGAAAAGTCGATGCGGGGTCGTGTGAGTGAGTGTTTCCAGGTTTGTGTGTCACGGACGGCAGCCACCGCGCGCCGGTGACATCCATCGGGCGAGCGTTATCATTATGCACGAATATTCAAATTCATACCTTTCCCTGTCACGAAATGCGACGACGTGGAAAGGGGTTCGGACATTTTTCACGAAACCTGCCGTACCCGACACTGGCTATTAATAAAAGCCACGTTTGGAGGCTTGTGTTAAAATTAAAACATCTCGATTGTTAGCTTAAACGGTTATAATTA
>LGAG01000327.1:94111-115509 GCA_001278395.1 Lerema accius | reverse complement strand
AACGATTATAATTGTAAAGTTTTCAGTGACTATTTTTTCGTGTGTATTGTTCGTCGAAAAAATACATGATTTTGTTTGTTAATATTACAATACAGTGTTGTTTCTTATCACGACGCAAACAGATTATTTTCCAAGATATGCTGAGGAATCACTACTAAGGCTGTAGCTTAGGCGATCAGTGAACGCATTATTCGTGTTACGAAACATTATAACGCCATATAATTGAACCCTGGAGGGCGAATAACACGAATTATTCCATACATAATGGGTGTCGAAAGTGGATGGGATTATCATGTACGGCATAAAACATCCATTAGCTTAAGTGTACAATGTCAATACTGTAAGCGCCTGTGGAGTGGAGCGTGGAGCTTGGTGGAACCACAACTAAAACAGACAAAGTAAATCGCAGTATTGATTCACTTACCGTAACCAGCCTACTGAGGGCTTTCTGTATGAGTTTCCCGGAACGTGACGCTATTCAGTAATGACTTCCAGTCGTGATCATTCTCTTAACTTTGTAAGAATTTCGTAAAAATGCTATCTGAGGACAATAAAAAGGAACACTAATTGATTGTAGAGACACATCATAAAATATTCTCGATTTAACTTTTGTCCATTGCACACCTAATGCAGTTTTGAACTTAGTGTGTGTTTAACATTTATAACTAAAAGAGAATAATACGTATGTGTAACGGAGGATTTTGCTTACACTATCCTTGAAATTGGCTGCATGGACTATGCTAAAGGACGTTAATGCGCCAGCTAGCAATCATGGATCAGCATGCATTACCACCACAAGACACGATCGGCGCGACGCGCTTTGTCTCAGAATATTTTTGAAATATGGAATTAATCAAATAAGTGGTCCCTCCGGCATATTAGGAATTCATTGAATAATCGCAGTCGGAGTAATACGGCCGATTCGTACACTAGTCACGGTCACGGTTTGAAATAAGCAGCGAGAATAAAGCGGCCGTCGTGAAAAGGGCCGATATCTCTGAAGCTGAACGCGGGCCAAATTAATGGAATGAAAAGAAATGCCTACAGTAATTTGTACGTCCTTTTATGTTCCGTGAAAAGGCGAAGTCTATTGTGGACTCACAAAGCCGGGACCCGCTTGATAACAGGTATCGGTGTTGCGAACGAGGTGCGCAGGGATGGCCGTTATCACTAATTGCTTGTTGACCTGATTGCGACCCCACTCGCTCTATACAGATTTGTGTAACACTTTTTTCGATGGAAAAGTTATTCGTTATTCATTAGAGTCCAATGATTAGACGTGTCAGTACACACTACAGAAAATGGAAGATGACATTTTACGAGTTTCAAATGGTACAAGTCAAGTTAATGTTTCCTATGGTTAGGAATTTAATTTTTGTTTCGTAAATTGTTTGCAAATTCAATACCATATTTTTTATCTTTGTAAATAAACTCTTTGAACCCGAAAAGTACATTTATGTAAATAAACCTTACTTTACTGCGAAGAAAGATCTTAGCACGTGGCTCTCAATACGCAAGTGCAACAAGCTATGCATTTAAATCACTTTCTCTAGAAAGTGTTCGAGTCGCAACAAAAGAAACAATTCGGTTGAACTTGTAACATCAGCCTCGCCAATTTCAATATCGACGACCCTACTAAATCATGCAGAAGCAGATTCGAAATTCATAAGAGGTGCGTGTTACTGCCATGGTCAGATTATGTGTTCTTGTACGCCCTTTGAATAAAAACAGCTGCTGGGATACCGATAGTTTCTTTTAGTGGATGGTTTGAGAATACATTTACCCTTATTCTATTGATAAGTTTTTGCGTAAATCGTTCGTGGTCGGCTGTGACGAATAAATTTCAGTAGTATTCAACTTGATTGAACGTAAGTTATTATGACACAAAACATATTTGATTTGAAGATCAAAGATCTCAGCAACATTATACTTAGTAATCTGTATTCACAACTACACTTTGACCCCGGTACAGCTCTGATTCGGCGCTGTAGACGACCTTTTCGTAGAACTACTTAGACGAACTAAATATTTTTCAAATACCAAAACGAGTACAATAGCAGTTAAGGTTGGACGTTAGTTCGATTGTCGTCGGGCGAGTTTTCAAACACGATACATACAAATGATACGGGGACGATGTCATGTAACCAATTATTTGTATTTTTAGCTTTGATCAAGAATACCAACTTTAGAGAGAGTACGATCAATAGCAATCTCCGACCAAATTACATGTGTCCAGTTGTAGGTTGAATGAAATACACTGTAAAAAAAGTAATGCTTTTTCCATCGCTTATTGAAGTCTGCCCCAGACATTTGACGATTGCTCCGTTCCAAATAGGTACGTAAACACTGTCATTGGAATAAGATTTCCAATTCACAATCGCGTTAGTCATGTAATATTTGAATAAATTTTTTGGCCGAGTGCGGAGTCTATGTATTCTGGGTTTTGTGTTTTATTATTAGGACTAATGTATAAAGTTGGTATAACTCCGTCGTAAATATTACCTTCAAACAAGAGCATTAATTAATCCAACACACAAGTAAAAAGTAGTGAGCCGCCAGCAGCGCCGCCGCCGCGTGCTTTACGTTTATAATTCCGTAGCATTTAAATTTTCTTTTAGAGCTAAATCGCTGCTTGACATTAATCCGGGCAGCGCTGAAAGCGCCATTTTCTCTCGTTTTGTCAACTGTTTCATTAATTTTGTTTTTGCCTAATTTACCCTCTTCCGTTTTTAATATAGAGCGAAGAGTTTTGTGAACAATCGTGTAATCATTCTTCTGTGTATTAGTTCTGTTTTTTCTTAAACTGGCATGCGCTGAGATATTTACTTTCTAGAGGGAATTCAGCAAATTTTAGTGACAAAAGTACTACTCGTAGATTTACATACCATTAAAAAAAGATCTACCAACCTAACCTATGGAAAAAGAAGCAAAAACGTTACAATTTCGCTTGAGCTATCGACCCAATTGAACTGTTTTTCCTTTTGTGCATAAATTATATGGCAAATCATTATTGTCTTATATTTGGTTGTTTAATAGAGATATATCAAAATGTATAGTATAAAATATAATTGAATAAGCCTCTCTCATTCTTAGAGATGATCAATAGAGCAGACCTACTCTGGGAGCTGAACACTGAATAGCTGCATACCCTTGTTCTGTTTTAAACATAAACCCCAAAGACTAAGCCTAGACTGGAAGTTTTTCCATCTAACTTTCCCGTTTTTTCCTTTCAATTCAATGGAGATCGAGGGCTGACCCGTGAAACTGAATCATAAACTTTGTTCCCACGGGCTAAGGTCCATTTTACTGGAGTTTGTGAATATGTTGAATAAAAGGAAGGTTTCGGTTTTGTTTGAAAATTGATGTCTGTTGAAAATGGAGACATGCGGTATAAAGTAGGTCACATATCGTTATGATTATTGAAGGAGGATAGTGTATGTACATATTTTGATCTGTCACGCTGTCATTTTTAGAATTTCATAGATGGTGTGAAAATAGAACTCGTATTTATTATTAGAGCAACATGCATGAAATGATATATGAAATTAAGGTGTATTTTATAAACACCTACATAAATAAATAGTGAAATTATCTGACATTAGATTTCCCATTGAAAAAAATGAGCATGATAATATTAACTACAGCAACAAGCGTTAAATATTAAAAGTGCCTAAACTAATTTAATCACAACGAAGAGCATTCTTCTTACTGATAAAATGCCTTTTGTCAAGTAGTATTGATTGCTTTCAATCAAAAGGATTACATTGAGCTATACCTACTTCGCCGAAAATAAAAGATAATCATTTCAACATTCTGTGAATGATGTATTAAGGTCACTTAGTTTCTGTGAAGTCATACAGCAGCGCACCCGTTACTCACTTGACACTACTGGAAAATAGAGCATACTTACTTTGTTTTTTTTTATTTTAGTACCGAATTTACCGTAGTTCGGGATGATACTAAAGACTTATCGTTAGTAACCGGACACCTATAGTAAAATATTTTACATCTGTTAAAGTATCTAGTATTTATTTACGAAGACGGTAATAAAGCTTTGGCAGAGTTAGTTAGTTAAAGGTTACCGGACGTTAAATTAAAATATAGAAAATGAAAAATATCTACGTTTATACTATAAAGGCAGACAAAGTGAACAAATCAATTGAACTGCATATTCAATTCCATGTAAAACCGACCGACTGGTAAAAAGGCGCTAGGATTTGCTCCGCTCGCGAAGTTTTTGTAAGGACGCTGAGATCGCGAACAGAGCAAAAATATCTCGTTAAAGCGAGCGCAAATTAATATTAAATGTTTTTGTTCGGAGTCGCCGGCCGCCGCTCCCCGCTCGCCGCCGCTTCCGCACTGCGCGAATTGGATTCGGTCGTGCGCTATGTCATCGCTTTAACGTTTTTTGGGATTCAATTCACTGTACTATTTATGAGAACCTCGCGCGTGTAATGGTTAAACGTGAACTCATTCCGGAGTGAAATGTACTGTTCTACTCTCATGTGCACTGATTTTTTTTCATTACTTTTTGCGTATTTTTGTTTATGTTATCGTCGTGCATGCAGTCCAAATTGTTTACAAACCAGTACAATTATTTATTCAAAGAATACCAATTTGTATTAAATCAAGCTTTATTTGTAAAGAACAATCTCCGAAAGTAGTTGTCTAGTGCAGGTCGCTTCACAGATAGAGTTTCATTGATCAGCTTGAAGCTATAACAATCAACGACGACAATGGCAGCACTTAATGTGACTCGAAACAGACGCGAGCACCCGACGGCAGCCCCAGAGACCGACTTAGATAAAATTAAATCCACGAACTACTAGCTCAATGATACTCACTCCATCCATCCGCCTTTTGCAGACCGATTATTTTACCATTAACTATAATAACCAGCTAGTATTAGAGAAGTAACGAAAATATTAGAAGAATAAATAGATAATTTTGGCGTATGAGCATAACCAAATGTAATATGTAGGTACCACGTTATTGGAAGCAACGTAGACTGTGGAGATGACATTGTCAAGTTGGCTTTTGCTCTAGTAATTGTGTAGGACTATGTTACTAATGGATTAACAATAACAAATATTTCCATTAAGACATCAATAACAGGACTCACTAAACCAACAGTATAGTCTTCTATAGTCCTACTTGAGGTTTATGACAATTAGTGCATAGTTAGTAATAGTTGCATATTAGTGATGGAAATTATAAACATATTAAAGAAGAAACGGATATAAAATACATAATAATAACTCCGAGTCTGACTTGATAACGCCTTGTTAACCAATAGCGCTCGACACACAACCCAGCACTCCACCAACAATGGCATTATCTCTTGCAGCGAGTCTTCAAACAACGCCGCAGCCGCTCCAAGTTCGTTAATTAACTCGTACGAGCTCACTCCTCTACAGAGCTTACTCTAAAATGAACCGACTCAATGCGCTCAGGTAACTTCCGACTTGGCTCACTTGGACCGTTCACGTTGGCTATGCTTAGTTAACGATGGATTCCTTATATGATACAAATATTCAGTGTTTCAAGTTACACGGTGATTCTATAAAGTCGAGTGTATGATGGGTACTGTTAATCGAAAAATAAGGTATCGCAATGAAACCAGATATTACTGAAACAGATATTTTGTTGTTATGATATAAATGTGTGACGTTACTTCGTTTTACTTTCGTTAAGCGAGTTATTAGTACCTAAGATGAAATAAGGCAGAGTATGTGACAAGTAGAAACTTGACAGGGTAGTAATATAGTTCAAAATATGCCCAAAGTAGGCAGAAACGAACAACGAGGCTGAATGACAATAGGAGCTAGTTATTAGATCCATAATCGTATGTTCGGATGTTCCACTACAGTTGCAGCAAAAAATTTTCTTTATACTGTCCACAGTTAAAAATGTTTAATTTGATACTAGAATTTTACTTTTATCCAAAACTCTCTTAAGTTGCATAATTGAAATCATTGAAGTATTTCATCAACAATATTAAATAGACCTCGTAAATGGTAAGAGCTCTTCAACTTTATCACAAATTCGGCTCATAAGTTCCTCGTCTTAGCTCGAGTCTAGCGGCGAGTAGGTACGTCGTGTTTTAACGGTAATCTAATTATGAGCTGAGAGACGCTATTAAAGAGAACCAAAGAATTTGATTCAATTACTTTGGACATTACACTGCTACACATCTCAAAGAAGTTTTTGTAGAAAAGTCGAAAATAGCGAAATTTTGTGCCAACAAAAATGATTCCTTATTTCGTTATAAATTCACCAAGTCAGTAAGGCTGTTTTTCATTGTAGTCAAAACTATAAGCAAAATAAAAAAATAGCCATAACTAGGGCAATAGGTTCGGAGATTTTGATTCGCAGCAAGCATTTAAACCTTACCTCACAGTAGAGGAAATGTAAAGCTTAAACAGGAAATAAAGTGTACTTATATGAATTAATGAAAGTTTATTTAATTCAACAAATATAACGAGTAGCCATATATGGCTAGTTGTCCTCCACTGTTGCCAACGATCACTTAAAACCAGAAGCACTGCTCAATTAATTAAAGCTAAGTAGCAAATAGCTGATGTAACCGTCGCCACATTACGTGCCCTACAAATAACTGTGGCTGGGAGATTAAAGCGCCATCTCGGTAAACGGTAAGCAAATTAAAATTAATTATTCTGTTTACACTGAACGTGCTCACAACCTCCGTGTGTGCGGTCAGCTATGAGGCAGAGCTAACAATGTGCTAGAACAACTTTTGCACTAATAGAAACTGGGTTATAAAATAGGTTACATTCTAGAGCAGATTCTTTCATTTGAGTTTAAAAGTAGCTAACTAGTGGTACCTACTCGTACGTGTCTTATAGCATAGGTTTTTTGACGTGCAAATACGGTTAACATGGACCTGAAATAAGTAGTAGATAAGTCTAACTCAAGATTAATAAAGCCTAATTAGGTATCTAATTTCAATTTAAAAAGTTCTCAAAGGTTTGCGATCCACTCTTGATCTGCGCGGTGGACTCTAGCCTATACCCTCAACTTGTCAGAGGAAGCTCAAGCCCATGTTTCGGGCTACCATTTACCACGCCCTATAGGAACCTATTGACTTTCCTTGACGGTGCGGTGAAGCCGCTCGGTGCTCGGCAGCTTTATCTAGCCGGAATTGAAACAGTATTCCGTTCAACGATCCTTCGATATATTGAAATCGCAAGATTATTATAAGCAGGAGGACATTAATGCTAGTACCCTTATAAATATACTATTACAAAAACCCGTAAGGACACTGCATAGACTAATTTTAGAACTAAGTAGCTCGTCATAAACGCATTAACGCTTCGCTTTGATGACTCGTAATTAAATTAGAAACAGTTGTTCTGTATATCGATAATAAAGCTATGAGCTATAATAAGGTCCAAAAATATCTGGTGTAAGTACAGATTTGCCTCGTTACCAAATTATTATGCCGTAGTGCCTGTTGATGTAACAATTATGATATCAATCTTAGCGTAATTCCCCATGGAAACTTCCTCCAAATTACGCCTAAAGGAAATTGCCGAATTATATTTAGATACGTGAGATATTACCATTGTCAACATATCAATAAAACGAACCTTTGTTTGAAATATCATATTAAAATATGTGAGAGAAAATAAAAAATGTCTGCTTTTTAAAAAAAGTTTTGAATATTTCAAACCGAACGTTGTTTGACAAAAAAAATGGAACTTCATTTCGACTGTTAAACTTGTTTCGTACATTTTGCAAACCCGAGTACGAGTTCGTTGTTAACCGTTCTATCAAAATGTATTTTACGTAAAAAATCCCCGAAGCGGTGTTTGGCGCCGTAAAATCGCAAGTTGTATTTTATCGTGCGAACGATCCCGCGGGATTATCGGGATCTCCGTCAGTCTCCGGCTGGCCGGCAGCCAGTCGTTGCTAAAATATTCATAGCAGCCAGCGCACTCACGTCTTCAATTAACCAGTTCCGATGTCGCTGCACTATTTTTCCTTCCATTTGATCCTCTCCGCTTCGTCACTAACCACTATTTCGAAATTTCCAATTTTATGGCCGATATGAAGTGGTGCCGGAATATGCAGCGCTCTTCGACGACCGCCTATCGAGCTAATAGGGTTTTCGTTTGGAAAAGTTATGGTGATTATACGAGTATCGAGTTTATATTGAGTATGTTGATTACTTTCAACATTTCTAGCTTCAAAATTGGCAAATATGCTAACAACGCTCCACCCCCTATTTCACCCCCTTAAAGTGTGAGTTTAAAAAAAATCGTTCTTAGTGCCCCCCTACACTTTATAACATCTGTGCCAAGTCTACCCGTTTAGGCCGTAGCGTATTTGTCAGTCAGTTACCAAGATTTTTATTAAGAAACGATGATGATGATAAATGATGATTAAATGTTAGAAAGCCCTTGGGAGAATTCACAGCCGTTAAACAAGAATACATAATATTCCGACAACATAATTTCTCTTACCGTAATCTTAATTATACAGATCACTCAGATATGCATGAGATTTGCAATCGATCAATTAATATTGAATCTTGATTAATTAATCGTAACAAATTTTAATTACAACTATGATTAATTGCTGCTCGCTTTCACCAGTTAAATCCGTGACCTTCGTTTCGCGCCCGACAGTCTACAATTTGACAAAAAGGATGACCTAAATATTCATGAACTCATCACTCCTTCCACCGAAATTATGAACAACACGACGTATGCGTGACTAACGAAAAATATGGGCCGGGAGCACGACTACAAATTACGACCGTTTACGACTAGCGCCATTGTAGCGTCACCGACTGACGGACGGTCACGCGCGGGTGTTAATCAGGGGAATAGGGCAGTTGCAGAGATCCCATGGCGCACGGAACGGAGCGTTTCGGACGCGAATCGGCAATTAAACGAGGCGTCATTCGATGAGTTTAGAGGCGGAAGTACCATGACTCAAATGGTTATGAAGAAGCATTGCTTGGAATTAAATGTGTCCTCGCAATTTCAGTACGTTAACTCTTGATCAATGGTAGTGTAGGTACGGTATCTAAGTATGAATTGAATAAGCTTGAAATTCTCATACTGAGTTAATGTAATTTTCAAGCATAATAAGATTAGTTAAAAAAATGTTATCCACAACAAAATGCATGTCAATAAATATCATTTTGTATTTGCAGAGCTTTGCTCAGACTGAATACATCAAATATTTACTTGTATTAGATACATTCTACGTCTTCGCTAATTTAAAATTCAAATTGTTTGTAAAATAGGGTTATGTCTGTGTTATTTAAAATTCTGATACGTTATGAAGGTAAAACCTTTTTTAAGTTGCGAAAAATGTTAAACCCACATTATAATGAGCTCATGTGAGACAACGGACGTCGTGAGAGTCACTGAGAGGGTTATGTTACGACGAGCACACTAATGACAAAAATTCTGTGACGTCATTGTAGTTGTACTAAAACAAACTTGTCAATATTCTATTTTCTGATTCTAAAGTAAAAGTTAGTCAAAGTGAAGACGTTCTCAAAAGCTTAGTTTTAAATTTAAAATGACCCAAATACTTATAGCAAGTTTTGTTGTTCGATATGAATCGGAAAAACCGGAGTTTTACGATAAAACACATTGACTTCCGATGCGTATTCCAGCTAAGCGCCATTCAGGGATGGAATTGGTCTATAAAGCCAACTTTACGGATGAAATGTATTTTCCAGGCAGTTTGAAAATTTCGGTATCGCCCGATTCCCCGCACTCACTGAATGGGTGATAAATTTCAAAATAGACAATATCTTATGCAGAATATTTTGTTGAAAATAGAAAATGTATTGCGAGCGTCAGTCTGGCAGCACAGCGTCTCGTACGGGATCCGCCCAGCTATATACGATGCCTCGTCCTCATACAAAGTATTTAAATACTGCCAGCATCGTTAGAATATCAGAATTCTTGTGTTGTAATGTTGACGTTGTTATGTAAAAAGACTTTGTAAGGTGATTCGCAGTGCTTATAATGCGGTGCTTCGAACCATATAGCGTTACAAAAGTGTTAGTGTTTTTTTATGATCGTATCTTACAATCTATTGGAATACCGCATCACACAGGTATATGACTGACTATAATAGTAACGATATGTTAAAATAAAAATTAACATTTTAGTTATATTTTTAAACCAAAGCTAGTTGACTCAATTTTAAAATGGTTTATGCACGCCATAAAAATACTGCACTATATGGCATAAAACTAATGCACTAACATGGGTTTTTTCACTATCACATCCGTAATAGATTCTTATCTAAAACGCTTATTTTTAAACTAGGCAAAAGCGACTCGTTAAGTCACTGAAATCGGAAACTAAACAGAAGCGAATCGCTAGCTGCACGCCGCAGTCGCACACCGCAGCCGCACTGTTTCCACGACGCAGCGGGCATCTAACGTCGAAAGCCGTCTGGAGGAAACAATTACTCTCCACGCAGCTACTTATCGTCCGCGATAAATCCAGCGCCGACACCGCAGGAAATGTTTATCCTGCTGCCAGCGAGAGCTCGGGAACTGTCTTCCCGGTGTAGCGGAAACTATAATTACACGTCCGCCTCATATTGATTCGGAACAATTGACAACTTATGATCTACATTCAACTTCCGATGCCGGTGCACGATTTTCAAACACATACAACAACGATGGTAAAATCATATTATTATGCTTAGGTTATTCATGAACTTCGAATAAGATCAAACATCAAAAAACAATTGAGTTAACAGTTTCCTTATTAATCAGCAACGCGTTGATGATGCTGTAGGTATTAGGAACGTGTAAGTGAATGGTAGTGACCACTTTTATTTACCTGACTTGTCAACTCGGTTGTATACTACAAACAGTATATAATACATTAAACCTTTTGATCTCAGATAGCGTTTGAGTTGAACTGTAACGGGCGCAGTAAGCTCTACCACGAGCAAGTTTCGACTACAAACTACTAAACAAACAACATCCGTAACAATTCTCGTATTAGCATATGAAACTTGTTCTCCATAACGTCAACATCAACACGGGAATAATACAACACCCGGTCCATTACCCGGTGTACGATATTTAGTTCAATAACACTTGACGCCTGACTAGGATAGGGTATTGGTCAAGTGTTAATAGCATTTTGGGATTCCGTACTTAAAAGGTAAAAACGGGTCCTTATTACTAAGCCTCCGCTGTCTATTTGTCTGTCTGTCAGCAGGCTGTATCTCATAAGCCGTGACAGCTAGAAAGCTAAAATTTTCAGAAATTGTGTATTTCCGTTGCCGCTACAACAAAAAATACTAAAAATAAAAAATGAAAATATTAATGGGGTCACCATACAATAAAAGTGATTTTTCAACAAACATCATTTCCTTTCATAGATGATGGTATGTATGGATGGTAGGTACGGAACCCTCAGTGCGCAAATCAGATTCGCATTTGGCCAATTTTTTTATAGAATAACCGACAAACGAGCAGGTACAGCACGTGATGTTAGGTGGTCAACGTTGCCCATAGGTATTAGTTACATGAAATGTATAATATGTATCACTGATGAATTGTATCATTGTTACGAACAAAATGCGAATCTCAATGGCTAATGAATATTCCTCGAATAACAAATCTTTCACCGACGACTGGAGCTGTCCTGAAAAACAGATTCACCTACTACTAGACATTATTGTTTTTATGAGGCAAAAATTGGTCAAAAAGATTTAAGTTTTCCAAAAAATCCCTAACGATTATTTATTAGGGAGCAAGAAGTCAAAAGCTTTATTCCAACCATGAAATAAGTCACTCTTTCCATTAAGACAGACACTGGTTAATAGATCGATAACAATAAACGGCAATTATACTTAAACTACTCGTAAAACAACTGTAAAAAATTTTAATTTTCTAAGTTTCCATGATCAATACCCAGAAGTTCGTTGTGAACCGAGCTCGGAGACGATACGAGCGGTGTATTTCACCATTGTGAGCTATGCCACCGTAAACCCGCCCGCGGAATTGTCACGCGGCTATTTTCCACTTTTATTACTGCACGCTTTATGTTATAAATACGGAACCGTTGAACTGGCTGTTTATGACGGCTTACAATACCCGTTAAAGTTTGCGCTGTAAACCTCGTCAGCGACACAGATACTATCTGCAGCTATTTGGGGACGCAGATTTTGGAAGTTGCAAACAAGTGTATTACGTAATGTAACCTAGAATCGGACAAGCGACTAGTATTAGAATGATAGAGCTAATAGATGTGGACGATTAAAGATATTGAACGAAAGAGTACTAATCAGCGGTATGTTCTTTACAGGAAATAAACAGACGAGCAGACCCAGGTGCTAAGCAGTCACCAGTGCAGTAAGTAGACTTATATGCGCCCAGTTTTTTTATAAATGCGTCCTTGGAAAACATTGTGCTCCCGATCTGATTATTTCTGTGTCCTTTAAATTCCTCACCCTGTTACGCTACATAAAACCTACCAACCCAACCAAACCAACAAACAATCATAATTAATATTAAACTTTGTGAGAGACATGGTCCAGCGACGGTTAAAGGCGTGACCTGTCTTTATATAAATTAAGTAAAATTCCTGGAGGATCTAGACTTCCCTAGCGACAAAGACGAAACACAATTAGGTTCAGTACCTATATATCTCCACATGTTATAATTACTTTATCTGTAATTCTATATCATATCATTCGTCGTATACAATTATTTAGTCTCTAACTTGAGTTCCAGGTCTTTGCTTTAGGGTTAATTTAATATGGATAGCTATAATAAAATACGTCTTCAAAAGGAATACCGCATAATTAATGACGAAACAAAAGTAGTTGAAATTCGTTGGTAATTTACCCCCAGTTCTTGATACAATATGACTAATGGTATAGGGTTTCCTGTTCGGTGAATTAAGTCGAGTTTTGCCAAAAATAAAAACTTGAGAAATTTCTTACAAAGTCACGTACTAGCCAACTTGAACCCTGTTCGGTCGGAGTAAAGTCAACTTTCAAGGAATCCAAAAAGCTTCAATTCATTTTGGCTCCGTAGAGCACTTCAGTGTCAACTCAGACAAGCTTAATAATAAATAATTCATAACATTTACTTAGGTTTCTTTTTAAAATAAACATACAATTGACTGTTTCTCAAGTAACTAAGAGCAATATAAATGTTCCAACGCTTTCGCATGTCCACTAGGTTTTTTGTGGATTATTCAGTGTGGACATTTTGACATAAAGACAAATAAGACATCACAGAAGTTAATGTTGCTTACTTGACCGTTGATTAAGATTTGAGTTTTCAATTGTTTTGGGTGTGTCATAGTATGATGCTATGAGTGTGTAGCGTTACTTAAGTTATTATTTTATAGCAGAAATGGTGTGTGTGAGTGCGGCCCGGAGCAGTTGGTAGCCGGTGTAACCGCAGAAGGGCGCCCGAAGCTAATTTGCCAAACGATTGATGAATGCGCTCCGACACCGTAACATTTGTTCCCCGTTCATATGCAGCCACCAGCCAACCGCCAACCGGCAACAGCCAACAGCCACCAGCTCTGCACCGACCGAGTTTAACGGATGCCTTTAAAACACTTAGTTTTATGTAGTTAACACTACATGTAAGAGAAATGCAAAGTAAGTCCGCGTTAAATTGAGAAGAGAATGATAGAAGACAGAAACAGATTTAAAGATAGTGCAGATGTTTTCGTTACGATTTATGAGTCTTTTTGAATTCTATAATGTTTAATATTCTATTTAATGTCTTTGTTTTTTAATAACACTTCCATACTGGGTAGATTTGGACGAATACAATTCTGAAGCGTGTTCATGTCGGACTGTTCTTCGTAAGTCAAATACCGCATTCGAACATGGTTATGGTTATACATGTAGGAGCAATTAAATTGGAAGTAGGTAGTTAAAAGGAATGGAACTAGTCAGAACAAACCTCTGGACGCATTATTGTTGCTTGACGATTACCAATGAATATTTTAACCAATCCATCCATACTGTTGTCAGTGAAATGAGGCCGGAGCGAGCTAATTAGCTGTAATTAATTAAAGCCGATCAACGTTGCACACACAGAGCTCGTATCCCATCGGCTTGGAAAATCGCTAAGGCGATTGAATGTTCGGTCAATCGACTAGCTCCACCAAATGTTGATTCCTGTGGGTGTACATGTCATTAGGCCTTCCTATCCAATATGATAAGCAGCACCGCTACCAGAGGCCTAAAGAATATCATTCACGTGGATTCCATCCAGTTATAGAACGGGTTAACAGCTGATGCCAGACGCACTGATCGCCAAGATTGCTCAATCTTATAATCTGTTAATATTCTTATGTAAACAGTCAACGTTCGAGCAAACTAGCAACTAGATATAAAGTTATCATCATCGCTGCATCCACAACCGAAAGAAGAGAAGAAATTCAAATTAAAATCATATATTTCGTCTTAGGAACTAATAGCTCACTTAACTAACGACAAAAATTTAAAACAACAATGAATAACATAAAATGAAATTTAAAAATAAACAAACATGTTACAATAAAACTTCCTAAAGTCTCGATATACAAACCTGTTATATCATCAGTCTTATGAAAGACAAATACTTAAGCCTAAGTAAGCCAGTGTCGGCCGGGAGGAAAAAAAGCCGGAGGAAAATAAAAAAGGTACTCTCTTTACAAAAAAGGTGGAAGAGAAGAGAAGAAAAATCAAGACAGCAATAGTTTTGAACCTCCAGTCTATTGCCCTAGTAAATGTATGTAGTCCGGCAGGTGGCGCGCAGTGCGGAGTGGACGGCGACATGTTAATCCGGATTAATTAATTACACCTAATTATCTCGTCGGCAGGACGGCGCGCGGCTGCTGCGGCCCCGAGTTCCGTAATACTGCGTAATCCTTTACAGTTCAATATCGAATTAAACCGTCCATTATTTAACTTTGTAGCGATTACCTTCTTCTTAGCTTAGTTTCTCAAATTTCTATTATTTTGAAGATGTTCTAGATCTGTTTGTCTTATTAACTAGTATCAATTGGTCGTAGAGGTACCTGAGGATAGATCCTAGAACATAAACAATATACTGTGTCTCTCATGTGCAATGCTTTTTGGTCTCATGTATCGATGCTTCCAGCCTTAACAAATTAAAAGACAATAGATAGCTTTTTATAAAAAACTTTTTGTTTAATGAATAAAGTCTATCAGAATGGCATCATTAATAAATGAAGTCTCCAGGCCTGGTAGTGGACGTACCGGTTGTATAGTTACGTAGCCGCAATCTCTCTAAGCTCTGATTGGTAACTGAACGGTATTGTAATTGAACGCAGGATTGCAGTACAGTTGTTCAATAGGCTGCTCACAATCAATACAGTAGCACAGGTGGTCCGCGAGCCGCGGGAACACTAATGCCACTTAATTAATTAAACGGTATTAGCTCGCGAATAGTGAACACAGCACTAGTTGCTACTGTATTTGATGCCTAACGGCCGCAGTAAATAGCAAATTGAATAGCTTACATTATGTTTCACTATTCACGTAATTCAGGATGAATTAATTAATATTAAGTAAATCAGACCCTGAATCTGAAAGCGTAGGAACCATATGGGGGAAAATTTATATTATCAATAATCGCCTGTGTTTTTCATAAATTTTTCCACTAATCTACTTCCTGAAGGATTATGAACGTGTAGTGAATAATAATAACATTATTCATTTGTGAAGGAATAGTCTGTTCATTAGACGTTTATCGTATATCGGTGTAGATTGCCTCCGTGAAGGATGGTTGCAAGGTGATCGCGGAGATTAAAACGCCATCAGCTGAAATACCTTCCTAATGTCTTTTGGATCTCTACCTATAACGACAATCGAATATACAAGTCCAGCAAATGTTAAGCGTTTTATATTTACTGAATATATTTTTAGTATAACACGTTATAAATAAACGTGAAAGATATCATAAATTACCCATTTTTAATTAAGATAACAAGGCTCAATAAATTTCGGGTATCAAGGGATCAACCGTGGCGATAAATCACGTGTCTGAATACACCACCACACGTAATGGAAGCCGCCTCGTCAGTATTTCCAATACTCCCGCCGAATACATTCTTACACAGTTGTACATTACTAGCAAGCTAGCAAACCGTCCTCGAGTCGCTTTGGGAACCACACAACAAGTTAGAAGAGTGATTTTCTGTTTACAATTATTGCTACACTACGTGATATTACGTGTGACACTACGCGTACTAATTCGCCAAATTACAATAAAATCGATCCAGTACTTTAGGCGTGGAAAGGTAACAGACAAATACACCAGACTAACTACTTTGAAATTTTTATTATTGGTACGGATGAATTGTAATTCAAATAGAAAATAGTTGAAAATCCAATAAACCCTATAAAATCCCTCGACAGACCAGAAAGTAACAAATGAAGCGAAATAATCACAATTCAGAGCTAAAAGTTGCGTAACAAATTCACCGCGAACAGCTTCAAGGCTCAGCGTAGCGCTCTGTCTGCAAAAAATACGCGACGAGAGACCGGAGCCGTGCACTCGAGGGTTTCGTTCTGCTAAATGTTCGATGAATAACTTCTCCGCCTTTTATACTCGTATATCAACCCACGCTTTTTGATCTAAATACGTAAATCGAATCAAGTTACGTTAAGTCGTCAAATAAAGAGAAAGTTTTAGAACAAAATATCCGCTTTTCACCAGGTTAGAAACAGGCTCGTTTTTCGATAATTGAAGAGATTGATTTCTAGAACACACCTCGTCTAAATAAATCTCGATATAACTTTCCTTCCATCATCCGTAACTTTGTTCGTATAATTATTTTATTTCATATCTATGAGACCGAGCCTCCAACAGTTCATTTAGGTGTACGTACAGATAGCAGAATCCATCTGAGCGTAGCCCAGTTTCCATCGTATCCGGCGGATCGCGGCGGTTGTAAATCACAGGTATCTCGGCAGATCAGCCTCCAAGTGCGTTTCAATCGGGCCACGGGAATGAAGCTAACGACGGAAATGTTTCGACCCGCTTACTGCGCGCCTGAGGACTGACGTTGTTAAATACTACTTTGAGAAGTAATATATCGTTAGACGACCAAAGCCTATTACGCAAATCACTGTGATAGACGGTACGAATATTGGTGATTTGACGATAGATAATCATGATCACCCATGTATTTTTGTACCATTAGAGATGTTACTGATGCATCTTCAGCCAAGTTCGAAACTTCAAGGTATGGTCACTGGCTTCCCAAATAAAAAATCTCTACAATAGATACATTAAGCGTTTAAAAGACTTCACTATAGTTTAAAAAGTCTGAAAGCTTTAACAAATCCAATCAGTAGAAAATGAAGCAGCCACCGAACTAAATGAAGATAGATAGCCGACGCGGGCGCTTAAAGTGCATTTCCATCACTGGAGAGAGTTAAATTGTTACAATGAAACTAAATATCCCACACAAATTAATCCATCCAACGGGCAATACAACAGGATAATACATTCGATGGTAGACACTAAACAGACAAAATAATAGAAGTAATCAAAACAAAATATTTTTACAGTCAATTTTATAAGTAGTATCTACGAAGAAAACCGGACAGGTATGCTAACCCCTTCGTATACCAAGTGCGGTTATTGTCTGGATTAAATTGGGCGTGACACAGCAACATTTATTAGAATTACTAATTCACTAAAACAAGCAATTTTTGTCCAACCATTACATACTTCACACATCAACCCATTACATTTCATTGTACACAACCACATTTCAGGATTAAGCGTACATAAACAATACAATACAGGCGGTCTCATCTCTGAACCACCGATTCTTTCCAGACAAGTAGCTAACGCGGTAATAAAAAAGGATGAGGGAGGGCGCACAAACAAGCAGATAAAATGGTTGTAGAAATAACAGGGAATAGAAAAATAGAATTCACTTAAACCATAATCGAGTAAAGTCATTTAAGTATACTTTTTGGCCAACTGCGTCAGAAGAGCGTAATTTGGCTCGGTGGGTTCAACACTTAAGGTGTTATTTTATTAACGGTAAGGTTTTTTGTTTTTTCAATTAATATGATTGTTATAGGTTAGGAGTATATCGATTGCTAGTGCACATTGGAGTTACGCGTTCAATTTGACCGGACACCCACTGGCTAATTGCCAAGTGTAGTCGAACCCCATATGATCAAATAAACAGTTTCACACTAAAATTTAACCGTTGGACCTGATAACGGAATATTAAACGCGGGATTCTGTTTTGTTGTGAGCAATTTACATAAAACTCAAATATTGATGAACATATAAAGGACGTTTTGCGTAACAGCCTGAGTAAATATTATGACCGTTTAGTGACGATTTGGAAACTGAATATTAGTGCGTAACAAAATTTAAGGCTTTTATTAATATTCGCTCAATAGCTGCATGGCATAAGTGTAATCATTGGTACCTTTATTATGAGAAATTCATTTTAATTTTGATTGTTTTAATTAATTTTAATGACTTTAACAGCGTAAGATAATGAACTCACTTCTTTTGTTTATGAAGAATACCAAAGTTCCCTGTCGTGTACTCCGGCTCGTACATAGCTGATATTTGAACTTTTAACAAACGTTGTAAGCCTTAAGCCCGCGGATTAATTTATTATTCAGAAGCAAGATGGATATTTTCTGAGACTAGCTCCTGTCGGAGGAGCAATTCCTTAAATAAATAAGAGGGGATTATATTTCCAAATGTTCATGGTGTTTTCATCATGAATATTAACAACTACCATTAGCATTACTCTGTTATTTGCACGAACATACATTTGAAGCTTTTACGTGAGAAGATAACGTTTCGTTATTCTTACCAAATGTAGGTAAATCTTATTTTTGATGTAACAGGCTTCATTCACTCTTGAACCAAGATTTTTTATCATATAAGGGTATGAAGTATTACATACACCTTTAATGACTGTGTGGAGAACTCTCCGCTCACAACGTTTCCGGTATTAAAGAGTGAGAAAATATTCATTTCTAATTCGCTCAAATTGTTTTTTAAATATTCGATTGTGGGGTTCTAACTTACTGCCTTGTGTTAGACCTAAAGTTATAACCACTAGGCTGTAACTGCACTGCCATCGCATAGCATAGTTCAGTAATAAGTGACGTAGATTAATAAATCAGTTCATTAATAACATTGTGGTAGGCACTTACATTGAGAACAATGCGGTTTACGGGGATTTTAGCTCGCGGTTAGTACCGCATGTGGCGCGCTCGTAAATAAATAATTATTACCGAATAGGCAACGCTAAGGGATTGCCTGCTAGCTTATTAATTACTTGATCTAACTCGCTCTGATTATTATAGTTGACGCCAGGCGACATACGAATGGATACTCTATTATAGTTTGATGGGAATATGTGAACTGATAGAAAAAGTTCTCATTCAGTTATGTTAACATATACCATTCCCTTCTTTGATGTGTTTTGTGAATTTCTTTGACGCTATTGTGTAGTCGAGTGGCCTCAACCCATTAATGGCTACTACTGAACATGGTAGGTACCTACTCTACTCTTATCTGAAGAGGCCTAAAGCATTCTCCACACGCTGCTCCTCTGTGGATTGAAGGAAGGGCTAGGGCTAGTCTATTCACAACTACATATAATATCTGGAGGCACAGGAGTACCCCCGCTAAGACGAGCAAAAAAGCGGCACGGCCGTACCATCTTTTATCGAAGAATTTCAGGCCATTTTCGTTCCCCTATAACTTTGTTTAGGATAAAACTGGAAACCTGAATTTTTAACGACCAAGCAGGCATTGTATAAACACGGTACATTTCGTTAGCCACGTACATTAACAATCCATAAACGCATTTGACACCACAAACACAACACTTCCATCCTCTTCCTAACGCATCTACAAACAAAATCACTCAACAGGAAACGAGCTCAGAATGAATATTGTTGGATACAAAGCAAAAGTTGTACCGTTCATTATTTGTTCGAAAGTGATCGAACCGCAGGACGGTATTGGGAACGTGAGCTCGTGCGAGTTTCAAACATCTCGGCTCAGTGAACCGCACCACGGGCCGCGGCCGGGGTCGGGGGCCCACCACATGGATCATGTACATTAGAGAGACAAATACTAGTCACCTATGAATAGCATCAACGTATCTACTGAGTGATGTCGTTGATGTGGACGGTACTATGTATCAACTTGGTTAAAGAGTCCTTTTCGTTGAGAGTATTCTTTGTGATGTTACTATGGTTATGGTGTCTCATCTATGAGCTTACTTAAATATTTGCTGAATACGTTTGTTTGATAAAATGACACATGAGGCCTAAGTAAATGAATAATAAATAAATCCGGATTTACAACAACATCGGCCAAATATAATCTAATAAGTACAATAAATACAATAATTTGTTACATTTTTATTATTTAGACTCGTTACTATGATTTCGCTGCGAATTAATTCATTGTTCCTGCAATATAATAGAAGTAGGATACAATATCCATGACAATTAAAACAAAGAACAACAGAGCCGGGAGCCGAGTTAGAAGTGACGTCGACTGCGCGGCCGCGCGGGCTGGCGGAACAATACCGACCGCTAACAGCTCGCCGCTACAGCTCCTAGTTCATCGCTACAGCTCATAGTTCACTGCTACAGCTCCTAGTTCACCGCTACATCTCATAGTTCAGCTCACTCGCGGGTTAATTAACAAACTTGCCCCGACGCGGCTCCGCTCGAGCTCACGCCGACCTGAAAGATAAGCTATTGTTTGCATGAAGCCGATGCTCGTGAATAGCACGAGAGCCATTTCCTTGTGTTGCGTTATGTGCTAGTTAGCCACTGAATACACGTACTGCTGAAGTAGGTAAGCGCCCTATCTTCTGGCCGTAGATATCCGAAAGCCTTTATTAAAAAATAAATATCTTTACTCTGGTTTCCTTGTAGTATATTTTTGAACTAGCCTACTTTCTAAATCGTCTAACGAGACTTTAGGAACTTTTTTTTTAATCGCAATTAAATTGATAAATACTTTTATTGTTAATCATAATTGTAATCTGTTCGGCAAAATTTACAACGATAAATTAATAGTTACGGATGTTTTAGTAAAATTTACACTTGCCCGAATAAATAATTTTGAATATGAATACAGACAGGAGTCTGGAAACATGACATTTACATCAAGTTGTTGAGATACGTGAAGCCAACCAAATAAGGTATCTAATTACAAATATTAAAATACTCGGTATTTCGCTCACAACAATAGACTTTTCAATATCACAAGCTGTTTTATCGGTGACTTTTTCATCGTAAAACGCGTGAATATTTTTTTACTTTTTCTACAGATGTCGTCAAAGGAGGGATATTAAAACGTGTTCAAAGACTGTCGCAGACACAACAGG
>LGAG01000327.1:60872-72417 GCA_001278395.1 Lerema accius | reverse complement strand
CGGGGGGGGGCTACACCCGCGCTCTATCTACAAAGTTAAATCAGTTTCGCCTTCAATAAAGGATGAATATGTTTAGGGGTTTAAGTATACAACCTAAAATATTTCGTTCAACTTTGCTGCATTAAAAATGATTTTTTTTGGTGGCAATTAATTTCGGTAACTTAAGTTGTAAGTAACTCTTCCTTATTTGTAGATTTAGAGAAAGTCGAAACAAGCGCTAATTGTTGGTCGTTTTTCCTCATGATCTCAGAAGTGACGCGTGTTTAAGTAGCTCGAAAGACTTCCCTTGTCATCGACGAAATTGAACATGTAATATACGTGTGTAGTAAGTAGAGAAGAGTTAGAAGGAATAGTAAAATTATTGATCACCTTCTAGCTTTAGAGGACACATTATTCTGGTGGTATAAGAAATTCCCGTAATTGTTTCGTCACTAACAAAGTACGAGGAAAAACTGTGTAGTGTTAGTGTGGTAGAGTTCTTCAATGTGCTACACCAAAAGCAATAGCGCATTAAAGCCATAGTGCGCCGTCACTGCATAATATATGCGTAAGTAAAATTGTGTCTGATGGCCGACGTCACGGTCCCGCAGCAGTAAATACAGACGGCTAGGTAATCTAATCAGTGGTGGCTCCGGCCGGGGGACGGACGGACGGACAAAGGCTGCAATTACCATGTCAAAGCGCGCGCCACATCGCCTCGCACGACTGCAGTATTACCGCTAGTACCTCGCTACTCGCTACAATTAGCCGTACTTAGGACCGGTTACACTAACAGCTTTGCTATCCGATAGTAGCTATTCCAAGGATAAGCTTATCCGCAGCATTAACACCTCTATACGCTTCAACAGAGTGACTTCCAAACCAGTTATGCTATCCGTCAGAGGTTAAATTTAAGTGATTGATGAATAAATGTGATAATTACTATTCCTAAGGGTCACATATCTACTTAAAAACTGCATCAGACGTTTCCTGACTTAAGTGAATGATCTGCAATCAACACAAGACAAACAAGTCGTGGACGCGGCTGCCTTTAGTTACAGTACATGGTAATAGGTATAAAAAGTAAATCATACAACAACAGACGCGTTGAGTACGAGGGCGGATGAAGACAAATGAAGAGTAAAGAATGACAAGCTGCCGCGGAAAATGAAGTAGGACGAGGAGCGTGACGCTGACTGATAAGTTAACGTTTTTAAACATAATGTACGAGTTAACAATAAAAAAAATCTAAAACATATGTGAAAACGCCGACAACACGAGGTCGTTGCCAATTTGTTTCGCAAGTACTAAAATTTGGCATCGCTTTTAACTCCATTTTTTTTAACACTAACATTGTATTTACCTACTCCAATAGCAAGAAGATGTCCCGTAAACTATGGTAGAATCTAATAAGCGGAGATTCAGCATTTGACTATTGAGAAACAAATTGTAGTCATCTCCTTATTGGTGTAGTGCCAGAGTGGTATTGGAAAAAAGGCGCTTTCGTGTATTGAATAGATAAATGTATCAAGATCATTATTCTTTTAAATATCGCGATCAGACAAGTGACTGACGTTGCGAAAATAAAGAAATGAGTGCATTCAAGAATGAATTAAGCTTCAATTCCGATCTTCAATTAAATACCTGCCCTAATAAAAGTCACAATGATGAAGATAATTGTAATTACTACGATACTTACATTCTCAGCAAATGAAGCAAAATATTTTAATGGCAGTCGTTTCCCCATTCATTCGTGTCGTGATACGAAGCGGCGGCGCCAGGAATCAATCGCATTTTTAGTCATTGAATATGTTAGGGTCCTTTCGCTCCCGGAGATGGATGGCTGGATTTGTCTAATCTTCGGATGAGATCCTTATCGTCGTATCACTTCGTATTAAGGTATTAAGGCAAGCCGTGATAGATAGGCTTCGAACATTCAAGGAAAATAAGTTGTGACGAAATAACGGTTCAATCAATAAACGATCATGTGAAGAAAACAGTGTGAGGAATAACGAAAGATATATATAATTAACTTTGATGATATATTTTAACAAGTTCTCCGTCACGTTTGAGTTTGAGCAGTACATACCTATTAGCATCATTTTGCATTAGGAGGTATATATTTCGCATGAGTGAATTCCTTAAAATATACCGATGAAATTGCAAATGGTAAGCAGGTGTACCTGCTTACGTGTACGTAAAAAATTTAGGTCTGTAACATTTACTTTTGAGTTATTATTGAATTTTTCTGGAGCTAGAAATTTTTCGTGTAATTTAATTTCTTTTAACCCTTTAGCTTGCGACTGCCGATATTGGTAAGATGAAGTATCTTTGTAGTATCTTTTTACATTTGTAATTAAGAAAGGCGCTTCTAAGACCGCCGTAGTATCTCGTCCTTCTCGGTCGCTCGTCAACCCATCAAGCTCCTCCGCTCCGATAAACAAACTCGATTACTGTACGAGTACACTGCGCGAGCACCGCACCGCATGCGTGACGACATCTTTATCAACGATCATTATGGTACGATAACTCGAGGTAATTGTCCATGGATTAATCCTGGGTAAATTGCCCTATTTTAAATTACATTGGAAGACCGGCAGATCGACCTACAGAAATTGAAATTGACTTTTTCCTATGTTTCGATTTTAATTTTCATTCTTCACAACTGACAGTATTTCAGTTAAGAATTGCAACATGCAAAAAAATAGATGATATATTTTTTGATTACTTACGATAACAATCAGTGCCACGAAAAAATTTAATATCTGGTACAACGAAACACGGTTTCAATATAAAGCTAGACAGGCAGGCAGTACAGCCAGTAGATTCCTCGCACGAACATGCAATATTTGCCACACGACGTGACACCAAGCGGCTCATCTCGCGACACTTCAGGGACCGACTCCAACGTTCACGTCGTGACACTTGACACCCGTCCTCCACGGGATGCTCCGACACGTCACGCCACACGTGACACCACGTGACGCTCCTCGAATGTTTTTAAATATACGCGCTACATCCTGCTCCATACGTCGCGGCTGAAAGGACACAGGTAGATAATAAAGTTAACAGTACGACACGTTATAATTTCGAATAATAACTAACATAATAAAAATACATAGTATTACATCGTGACTACACGATATTTGTGTTAATCAGTAAGTATTATACGACTGAAAATTGGATGTGAACATTTTAAAGATTACAACATAGTATTTTTCATTAAAATAAAAGTGTAATTCGTAGTTATCCTTTAAATCTTGGTTCCACCCTACAAATAATTTCCCACCTCACTGCCACAAAAATAGTAGCTAGTTGCAAAAAAACGATTAAGATTATGTACGCACCGGGTCCGTAAAGGTAGGCTGTGTGTAGTGAGCGAGCTGGTTGAGAACAATAGCCGCTCTGGAGTCGTCCTGGAGGACCCTTGTGACACGTCGCTCCCGAGCTGATGAACCACGCGGTGACTACTGTTACAGTATGAAAACATTAAAGTGAAACCATGATCCTTTATTAGTATTACTGAGTTTAAAAATCATATGACGCACAGTTCATGTTGCAATCGCGTTTCAATTCAGTCAAAGATTTTTCTATTCAATGAGATTATATATTCTGTGATAAAATCTCTTAGTCCCTGCTTGGATCGATTGTGGATGGAAAGATTACCAAGTATTATCATTATTTGTTAGTAAGAGAACTCTGGAAATGTAAACTGTTGTGTATATTTATTCTGTGATCTTTGTTAGTAAATAGTCTGTTGTTATGTCATTATCAATATTAATTTTCACTCTACAGAGAAGAGACTTCCCAGCGGTTCCGTTTATCGTGATGGCTTAACTTTAGGCGATCACCATTAACTACAGCTTCCTGTGTTTAACAGGTACCTACACAACGTAACTCCTATTAATAATTCAACACATGTTTTACAACCATAATATGATGCTAATAAAATATTAATAGTCTTACTTATGTTGCACCTGTTGTGTTCAAAAAGGCAGGATGCAAAATGTGTAAGCTATTCCTAGTAAGAAGCTGCAAGGTTTGAAAATTTACTATAGTATTTACATATAGTAGCATTTGCCGAAATATTTACAAGTTTGCGATGGACGTCGGGTAGGGGGTAGTGAAGGTAAAGTAGACCGCTGGCCTGTTCGTTTGGTTTCGGTCAGACGCGCCGTCCCGAGGGACGCCCTCCGAAACCTACGGGCTGTAGGAAACGCTTTCATGGCGTACTTTATATTTTAGAAACGGCCCAAAGATACCTGGACCACTAATTTAGAAAGGTTTTAATTGAGTCTCAACTTGATCTCGGCGGTATTGTTATATTGTCACTATCGTAATACAGTCGCAGTGGAGTCTATAAAAACAAAAGAAGTCTGCCAAGTTCGTCTGAATTGTTGATATTTTAACGATTAAAAATTTAGAAACTAGTCAAATATTAGTATACAATTTCATTTAATTGATATAATCTGAAGTAGAAGCGCTCAATCTGTTGAGATGATAGCCGTGTAACAATACCTTTATATTGTGAAGCTTTAGTTGTTCCAAGTCGGAAGTCACGGCTTCTCCTCGGGGATCTGAAGTTACGGATATTCCACAGATGTACGTGTTTGAGAGAGTTTTAGTGCAACCTATTTCGTTTCTTTCCGTGTTCCACTTTTACGACCTAAAAGAGCAATACATACAGATTGTGATACGATGCTATGTATGTTATATTACGACGTTGCTATAAAGATTGTGTACAATTTTATTGTGAATAAACCTCGATACTACGTTAGTAATAGCTACACTGGGTTTAACTAATAGATTAATTTAGTCACTTAATATCAAGATGGTAACCGCACAACGTGACGTCATATCTGACAGCTCTTTAATAAATGTTTACCAATGTATATAAACACAATGAAAAAGTAAAATAATGTAGGTAACTATGGCGAGAGTCTTTTTGTATATCTCGGGTTAAAATAAAATAAATGTAGTGTTTTACCACGATATATCGATTACAATTATCCATAAAACCGCGAAGAGCTAAATTGGAAAATAATATCCGTTTAAATTTCATATAAATAATTGCATACTTTATTTTGAACGAACTCAATATTATAAATCTGTTTTAAGAATTAATAAATTAACATACAGATATTTGATATATTTTAATAGTCTTATTAACTCGCTCGTGCGTAAGTCATTTATTTTAAATGCTGCTAACATATTATATCCTGTATCAGCATTCAAGACAATGTAATTAAAACCCGCAGAGAGCCGCGATGCCGGAGACCGCCCGCTGGTGATTTAGGGTTAGAAATATTTCAAGTGTTCTATAATGTATAGTGTAAGTAGTGCAAAAATCACAAATATCTTCAAGTTGTGATCTTCTTCGCTTTATTCCGGGAAAACTAAGGTATTTGATATGGTAGGCTTCACTGGGTAAAAGGGTTAAATAATAATTCGTAAAAATGGATTCATCGCTTTTGTTTGCGCCCTTTTCTCCCTCTATAAATTTGATAACTAATAATAATAAAGTTAACTGTTTGTTATTATCATCATTTGCTGATGACCTAATTTTAGATGATTTGTATTAGTGTTGAAAGAAGCGAAGACACTCAGTGGAATTAATGAGAAGTAGGGTTGAGTTGGGTCTATATAAGTTTGGAGATCTGTTTGTTCCCAGCTGTAGGCTCAACAGGTACCGGAAGAGGTAACGAATCAAAGTTAAATTAGTCGCAAGTTCCTGGAGTACCTTCTTCATTTGAATATTAAATAGGCGGTGGTGGTGGTGACAAGCGGAAGCGATAAGCGAGATTTGGTGAGTTCAGCTGGAAAGAAATACACATTCTACGTGTGACACCCATAATTTTATGGCCTTGGTTTCCGATACTTTTGTTGAAAAAGAATGAAATTTATTTTTTAGCCAGTCGCTGTCTAAGTCATGATGACTAATCAATATGATGGCGAAGACGAAGCAAAATTATTTTTTTCGAATGATGCGATAATAGAAAGTTTCCCAAATATTGTCTTTGTACTAGATTTAGGCCTTATTCCATCACAATTTCTGAACTTTAGCATGTTCCTCATAAATCAGCAATATCTCTGTAGAAATTCCTATCCTGATAATTCCAATTATTGACATAACTTGTAACCGAGGTGCGCCTACTTAACGCATATCTGACCTAATTAATAGCTGATTATTAGTTGCCAAAATCATTAATTGTAATATCATAATAGAATGGGTTTCATGACGTTGTAATTATAGATTACATAGAGATGCCTTTCTATAATTATGGTGATGTTAGCATAATGTTCGACGATGTACATATATTTCACTCGATATTACAGCCTCTTTATATTGTAAGCAAGTTCTACAAAAATCCGGTTTTTTTACCTGTCGTTAAGAAATATCTAGAGAAATATTCACCGACGCGAAGTGTCTTCGGCTAAATATACTAACGATCAGCAGCTACCCAGCCAGCCAGCCAACCAGCCACAGCTGTCTTCGTATCCGCGAGGGATATAAAACTTGAGCGAAGTAACTTCGCCAATTACACGACCGAGTTACTCCGTTCTTCACTAATTAATAACGAAATCTCCGCCAGTTAGAATCATTCATGGGCGTAATTACTCAGAAACAAAACGAACGGTAGTATCGTCTGATATTACTGACGTAATTTAATAAGCTCAGAAAAGACAGAAATGAAACCGAAAGAGACGAGGACAGAACAGTCAAAATATTGGCAAAACACCAAATCATCTGCTGTGAGGAGATATATTGCCGAAAATTTCGCATTCATCATGTAATATTTTTCAAAACATACCGCAATAAATTCCAACGATAAGCCCAATATTTATGGAGCGGCCTATCCCGCTCTGACGCGGCTGACGCGCTCATGTCGACGGGGTCGGTAAACACCCCACGTTTGTTCAACTGCTATTTATAGCCGAGAAATAAGTAAACTCATTTGAATAAGTAATGTAAACGATGTGAGACGCGCTCGACGACATTGAGTTATGACTTCAAAAGTCCATCTACAGCGTTCGGCTTGAAGATGTTTTCGTTAAGGTAGGTTGTCATGGATGTCTGCGCCAACAGAAGACTCCTGGTAACTACTGTTGCCTCGTCCATCCATCAACCGAGCTCACGACTGTCGAGAACGGATGGAGCACCTTTCATCCCAACCCGTATCATCCTTCCACGAAACTGACTTTTCAGCGCAGTAATTTTAACTAAAAGCAATTTAATTGAGTCCCCGGTTGATGGCGTCGTAAGTGCGGCGCGGTGACGGCCACGACGTGAATAGCAAACACCATTAACGAATTTACATTACGTCATCGATCTTCGCTTCATTATGAAACTAGATTGGAATTACGTCCCTTTTTAATTTTCTTGTATCGTTCTCTACGTGGGTATGAAACGTGATTGAAGTCGTGTTCACTGCAGCACACTCGACTTAACATAAATTAGTTCCCAACAAATTATGAATGAGGTTTTGAAACAAGGACACACAAGCACTTATGTAGGAAGAAGCAAATTCGAGAACCGTAAAGCGGCGGCAAATTCTATTAAGAAATTATTATAACTTTTGAACATAAACCGTGCTTGTGCTCGGGACTTAACTTAGATTCAAGGCATTACAGCTTCAAGGCAACTTAACCAGCAGTTACATTGTGAGCGGAGAGCGAATGTCGAGGATCCATCCTTGATTCCAAACCAATCTACCCCGTACGGGAGTCTCTCACATAGTGACCAACTAAACTCCATATCATGCATATTTTCCTTGACGACAGACAAACCATCTTACGACAGATGGCTCATCTGTTACTTTAATAACCAGTGTATATCCAGTATCACAGTAATAATCCAATAAACAATGGAATTGGCAATCAATTGTCTTAATGAACCAAACAATGACACAAACAACATAATGTAAAACTCATTGTCGAATGTTGGTTCAGAGTGTATTTACCTAATGGTTATTAAATTGAATGTTGATTCACTATTGTCATCACATCGTCATTATTTTAGCAACACTTCGACCGTTCCATTCGTTTTCGTAGTAGAGTGCAACAGTTTCCTAAAATAAGCGTCGCTTTGAAAATTTATTTTAAAAGCTAAAGGATCTCCTAAGTGATATTCGGTGCTTCAAAGTCAAAGCTCTTAGAAATTGAGGAAGCTCAAGCTACCGCGCTCGAAGCCGCGTCACGGCATCATCTAAGTGCTAATCTAGTGAAACAGAGTTACTAACACTTAACATTACATCATTTTAATAAAATTAAATATTATTAACCATTGGGTTGACACTAACTTTAATATCACTTATTAATGATGTGTGATGATAAAGATAAGACGATGTATGTAATTGTATAATGAATTAAGCAGCCATGAGTAGTATAAAATGAACTATTGATATACGAGTATCCATTACATACATAATTTCCTTGTATTTAAAATTTCCATAACAACAAAAGGACGGCCGTAATCGCTAACAGTACAAAATGAGATTTAAATTGAAATAAAAAGAGGATAAAACAAACACCCGCAGGGGCAGGAACTGATTAGCAAACATTTTGTTTATTGTTGAGAAAGACGCACGTTTCCATCTGTTTACTGGCCTCTCAAAGGATTAGCATTTTAGACAAGTTAAATTGAAAATTTATATACGGCTCGTTCTACATAATATATTAGGTATCCTTTGGAATTGATGGATGGATAACTCGATTCGAAATGTATAACCGCGGTTATCTTTCCTAATAATATTACAATATCGGGTTCTATTTGCATATCGTATGTTTTTCGTTGTGACTGGAATTATGAAACGTATAATAATGATTGTAATTCTCCTTTATTTCAAAACTGAACTCTATTTTTATGTCAGTTTTGTTGTAATTACAAATGAAGTTGCGGCGTACATTTGTTTCTAACTTTACTTTTTAAAATCGCTGGCAATCTAAAAAGAACACGAGGCAGCTTTGTGTGTTAATTGAATTCGTTAAAAAAGCTTGAATTTGTCAGCGGAACGTAAAATTGATTTGACAAATATTATATTTTACTAGTGATCGGGAGATGCGGATAAAATTTTGACTGTTTGTCTATCCCCAGCGCGGTCGCGTGGAACAAGTTCAGTCGGAAATTCATTCGTCGAAACAATGGTGAACTCATCGTCACGTAAATTCAATTGAGAACTTCCGAATAAAGTTCCCGCTCACTGGGATTACAGCGGAGGTAAAAGTAACTTGAAAAATAATGCTTCAGGACAATTTTTTCGCTTCTTCTTTAACTACATAATGATTTTAAACTTTATGAATGTAGCGACATTTCCGATGTTCAAGTAATTAATTATTATGAAGACCACTGGTTACCTAACAAGCCGTGTACCACAGCTTGTGTCAGTAAATATCAGTAAATTCATCGCTACAATATAAAATCTACCACATTTGCGCTTAATAACTTTTACCTGTGTCTCGTGTTCATCGATATGTACAAAGATTGATTTTAATATCTCAGGTTCACTTTAAATTAATTTGCACGTGAACTTGAACAAATAAGTTACAGTGAAGCGGCGTCTCGAACGCGATACGGGAGAAAGTGAACGAGTCGATTAAGACGGTAATTTGAAAGTGAGGACGCTCCGGGCGGCGGCGACGGTGGTGCGGCCGGATCGGATCCACTCGCCAACTTTAAATTAACTTCAACCGTTTTTATAACCCTAGATCACGACAAACAGAAGACGAGTATAAATTATTCAAACGGACGCTCCAAACAGCGTCTTGAGATTGTTCGAATGCCAAGGTGCAAATTCTAGTTCCATTTCCGTTCTTGCTAGTTTGCTGAAGTTTTTAGCACTTACAGTAATTCGATGTCTGGCTGCTGGCGGCCGCGCCCCGCCCGACATGTTCCTCCTCTCGTCCGACGGCCAGTAATTATTTTTTACGAGCTCTCGCTATTTGTAGACGTGCAGCATAAAATATATTAGTTTTAGTAACTGCATCAGATATGGTAATAAAATTTTCAAACTTTTATTCATAATTATAGGAATATCACGGTTACAGCCGACCTTTGCGATTGTTCGAGAAACGTTTTTCTGACGTGTCATCAACCTTACTGGAACTTAAAGAAAGTTGTAATCCAAACCTAATATTATGTATTATTACATTTTGTATTTTCCATATAATTTATATACACTTAATTCGTAAGCTACGCAACCGTTCAAGCCTAAAATAGAAATTCATTTGTGATCTTTATTCCACCTATTGAGTAATTTATAAATTGTTCCAACCCTCGACATCGGCGTTGGTTTCAATAATAACTGTGTCGCTTAAATCCGTCAAGTAGTTGGATGTAGCCCACAAGAAGATTCAAGTTATTTTACTTTACAAGTCTAGTAATTTCATGTCGTACTTTTCAAGTAATATATTGTTCAAATAAGTTATATTAGAGAGCTGAGTTCCATTTTATATAATACACACACTCGGGGGATTCGTGCGGAGCCAGTGAGTCGTTACGTTAAGTCCTTCGTTATTTTCCTATTTTAGTATCTAATTATGAAAAATACGTCTTGTACCGTTGCGTAAATATTTGTAGGAGGAAGAAAACACGTTTTAGCTGTTCACTGTATTTATTAAGGTCAACTCGATTAGGTAGCTTTTGTCGTTTGCTGTTCGACACCGCCGCCGCCGCGCCATTATCGACAGAAAAATGACATTTTTAATCTAAATAAGGTTTCTTTGCGTAAATTGCTTCTTTTAACAGATACATTTTTCATTTAATAAACCCTAGGTTATGCAGATATATTGTAATGAAGTTTTGCAATGTAAGAAAATGTTAGATATCCATCATTGCTCCCTACCTATTTATTATCGAATGGAAGATTGTATGATCGTAAAGAGAATATCGTAAAATAAGATATCCTATGTGATCCTTTATCTTACGAGGGCACAGTTTGACACCGGTTCTGGTGGGCTCCATCCAGGCTAAGTAGGCAGGTAGGCAGTACGAAAAAAATCCGTTCTCAATTATTTTTAACATTTATTATATACTATTTTATAATGTTGTTAGGTCTTTAATTAATTAGATGTAGTATAGTGAGTCTAGCCAAGACTCTGACCCAAGCAGCTGACTCAACATATCAAAATAAAATACAAAGACCTTGAGTAGGTACCATGAGATTTAAAATACCGTACTATGGTTCAAGTTCAAACCTTAGAACGAGGCAGGCGCAACCAACTCCATTATGAAGTCCGTATTCCCTCGGCTCGCTTTACACTACAGCCAGCTACTTCGACGTGTTACCAATAAATGCAGTGAACACTTCAGAAGCAACTGTTATGCTAAGCTACTTGGAGACTTGTCGGTGTTCCGCGTCTCAGCTCGTCTCGCCTCGCCTCGCCTCGCCTCGCCGCCCGCCGTGGTCGCTGCCGCCCGCCGCGGCCGCGCGCGATCTTTGCATCCCAAACTTCCGCTTACCTCGTATATAAAGGTCGGATTGTGATAAGTTTTCGGTTAAGATTGCATCCTAATTCTTCATACTTCTATCTTTAACGATTCACTGGCTTGGCACGAATCCCCCAAGTG
>LGAG01000327.1:44644-60818 GCA_001278395.1 Lerema accius | reverse complement strand
TAGGCTACTTTTTTTTACTTTCGTTTCGGCGTAGGTTTCCCGAAGCGAAGCGAGGGCGGGTCCACTAGTTTTTAAATAAAACATTAGAAAATTATAATTCAATTATCTGTAAATTTCATAAAGAATAGGGGACTATCTCCCAATGTTTCATTACTGAAATTCTGCGTGAACAGCGCAGTGCATAACTTGTGCACACTATTTACTTTTGTGTCAGAAAGCGCCCGAGTAAACGTTTTTTATAGCATAAATTGAGCTATATAAACGTAGCGTCTCTGTGAAAGTTGGCAAGTATACAAGCTGTATTAAAAACACTTCACGGAACGTAAGCGATCTCGATAAAATCGATGAGACTAGAATAGAGTTTCTCAGTAAGTTTGTTGTGAAGACCTCTCCAACGGACCTGAGAGAACTTCAACGTTCTCAAGGACTTTTATTTAAAGTACGTTCATATTTTATGAACAATCTGGCGTTATTATTAAAGAATTCGTTTGATACCATGAGCTCGTAGCCTGTCCGAACTAAAGAGAAGCGATTTGATGGAACCCGTTTGCAGTTGAAACGTCGATACTTATGAATTACTAGAAGTCGCCGGCGGCTCCGTCCGCGTAATTTTCCCGTTTCTGGAATATTTTATTTTGCTGCTCCTCTTCTATTCATCATAGCGTGATGTTATATATATATAGACTATAAGTTTCCTCGATAAATGGACTATTTAACACTAAAAGAATTTTTCAAATCGGTCCAGTAGTTCCTGAGATTAGCGCGTTCAAACAAACAAACAAACAAACTCTTCAGCTTTATATATTAGTATAGATATAGATTGACTGGTCGCAGGTCGCAGTATGCATTATTAACGAAGTTTTTATGTAGATTTCCAGTTGGTATTCCTCTTTATTTCTTCGTTACAAAATCTAACAAAAATACTAAAACTTAACACTGGCGTTCATTTGGTTACCTTCGGGTGCAGATCTGATAAAACTGTCATCTCCAGGACGATACATGAAATCGTTTACGGTATCGAAAATTCTAAAATTATGTTACACATCTAAAAAAGAACATTGTTACTCCTAATTTAAATAAGAAAAATATAAAATCATCACGGTAACAAGAAACCAAAGATACAAAGATAGAGAATATGGTTTTTCACAACAAAATGTTCCCGAGAACTCTACAGAACTAAACCTCTGCTTGGAAAACTTTGTCAGGTGTACGAGTAATTCCGGCGCTTGATTTTCACCCGTATGTTTCTAATCATAAGGTACATATTAGCAGGAACTCGTGGCATGTGTGCTCGGGTCTCGGTATAACTCATGCGTTTGTTCCCTTATCCTGCTTTACTGTAGAATACCTATTTAACTTAAACTTTGCATCGAAGCACGTTTCTGTGTACGAGTAAGAGGCTTCAGTAACTAGGATTACAGACACTCGCTTTGAAGAACACATCGCGCTTATATTGTTCCGTTCTGCCGACATCGCGACATACGACAGGCTGTCGGCTCTTAAAAACATTTGTCGAAGAAGCTGGATATTTTGTTGTTAATAAGTTAAAGTTAAAGTTGCAGTACGAGTTCAGGGTTTTCTTTTCATTCGGGTGATTATTTACATTGTGAGAATTGACATGTCCAACAATGATCATACAATTTCATTGCACATACGAGTATAATACGAATTAACCATTGATTTTATAGAAGGTCCGAAACTTCTATTACACAGAATATTCGTCTTTCATAAGCTTAAATTTTATCATTTATTATACCTAAAAGTAAATGATGACGAACTGAAAAGCTTATTTAAAACTTAAAGTCATTTAATGTTTTCCTAAGTGGAATATAAAAAAGTACGAGCAGAAATATTGTAATCCGAGTTGAAGTTGTTCTTTCACCGCCAAAGTTTTAAGCTTCGTTGTCTTTGTCGATTGCCACATCCGGCACCCGCACTGAACTTCCATATCTTACAACCGACTACAGATGCCTTTGTTTTGAAAAAACCTTAAAATAACGAAATAAATAACTACAGGTGCTATTTATGGAATTTCGGAGGGAGTTCATATCATACCATCTGTTGAATAAAACTTTTTAAGACCTCACTAGTCACTATACGAGTACATTTAAATATTAGATCTCAGTACGAAATAATCTCGTACAGTTATGATAATAGGAGCAAGGTTTTAACGGCGACCGCCGTGTCTAATAACCTTAACGGGGATTTCGTATTGAAATATCAGAAAGATGGTGAAGACCTAACATCGCATTTCGTACTGATATATCCTTAATAATACACTTTAAATAGCATAAATATACGTATATATTTTTTCAATCTGAATAAATTTGATTTTGGCAATCTCAGACAAGTACACAAAGAATTTGCAAGTTATAATTATATCGGCATTAATGTTTAACGCTCAATCACGGTATCTGCCGGTCGCAGGTAATTATTGAGATTGATTACAATTCAAATTAGATTAGGTGTATTGAGATGTTGTAGGTCTACATTGTAGCTTGATGTTGTAGCCTATCATTAACATCACGACGTAATACAATGCCAACACTGGCCTCGAATCTTAAATCAATCTGATAGAGTGGTCAAAGTGTACCACGCTGGTCATAAGCCGCTGATTTTGATAATGGTTAAATTTGGTCAATTATCGTTTTCAGTAACGTCTATTTACCCGTCGTTCGCAAGTTTGATCGTCACATTTTTCATAGCTGATGTTATAACTGATTAAAATTTGGTGAAGGCCACTTGGTGTATTTTTGCGTCTTCAACTTTTCTTAGACCTGGCGGAGACAAGATCTCATCAAACCAAAAATAAAGCACGTAAAGACGTCTCGGCGTGTAATCTCATAAGCAAAATTTGATTTAAGGTGTGTCTCCACGTAAGATACGTCAAAGGGGGTTGTTAATTCCTCCATGAATTTCAATGAGTCCGCAAACGCCCTCGCCCGCGCCGCTACATATTTGAGAACGTCGCTCGCTGGCGGCTGACGGCTGACGGCTCCAACAATCACGAATGACACATTCATAGCCGTTTGTAATCAGCCTGAATAATACACGCATTTCGCTGTGTTACTGTTTTACGAACGACGTCGGCATCCTTTAGCTGAATTGCCTCGAATTTCATATCGGTACCTCGGTTTATCCACGCGTATTTTAAGAAGCACTTCATATTTTACGTCGCAAAGGACTTATTAAGATTTGTACGTGCCCTTATTTGCTCTTGTTATTCTCAAAGCAAACGATAATAATATATTCCTGGAGATGTCAAATACCTTTCACTTACGATGTGTCGGGCTCAGCAATATTACTTGTAGTAAAAATATCTTCTTATAAGCGACAAATAACGGCGTAGACGACGACTGGTTCACGAAATACCACGACTCCGGCGCTGCGGAGTATCCGACATTAATATTAACAACTATTGTGCTCATCCTCATTGCTCAAAATCTCTTGCGTTTGATTTTAGTGCGTTACAAAAAATAGAAAGACGAAAAGACGGCTTCTACTTACCGCACAGTGTTTTCATTGCTTGATTGTTCAGATAATGAAAACTGCAGTTTATTGTCAAAGATAGAAATAAAATAATGAACTTTAGTGCCTACATTTGTTCGCTCAGCCATCAAGATTCTTCATTCTTTTAAATTACAAAAACAATTTCTAAACAATAGTACACTCATTCTGCGTTTGTCACAATACAATTAAATACAAAGCCGTTTTGTTCTCGAGTGTACCGGCGAGGAGCTGAGCTCAAGGTGATATCGCGTTCTTCTTTGTTATTCTGTCATTAAACTTTTCAAAATTTACTTTCAAAAAGGGATTACTTCAGGTTTATGGATTCGAGGCAACAGGAGTTCAAACCAGCATTGCGATTGGTGGACTCAATACTAAACAATATTCTTTATCTCTTCGTAAAGTAACAAATTATAACTGCAAGTGTAAGTAAAGTATAAAAAATAAAACCAAATAAAGGAATTACAAAATAATTATTTCATTTCATTTTACGACTGCTCGCAGTCAACTTTCGTCGAAGTCCCTCGTAAACTCGTAATCCGTCGAATATAAACCAGAAAACAGTAAAAGTAGCAGTTATTAGTAAAATTAACATTTACAGCCAATAAGTTCCTGAACTACCAAAGCGCGATGTTAAAAATCAGACGAGCGAGAGAACGACATTCAAATAAAAGTGAGTACAGTCACAAACACAACAACAAGCGCACAATGTTCTTGTTACGTGTGTAGCGGCGCGGCGTCGTTACGTGACGCGGACGAGTCCTAATCGGCCGCGTCTTCCTCGAGTCACTGTGAAATGAGGTTTTTATGCGAAGGACCGGCCGCTCCTCCGCTGACGAAACAACGCCCCATCGAGTGCTCCGACAGTTCAGGAAATTATGTCGCTAAGTAAGCGGTTTATATTTTCCCAGCCGTATTACCTAAAAAGGTTTTACACGTCTTAGTACCACTTTAACACACTTGTTCGTTGTACACTACATGCTTGTATATAGATTTATATACTTTGCTATTTCTTTCATTTAACTCACATGTCATGTGCGTGCTTGTAGTGTGACGTGGGTTATTTAGGGAAGGTATAATTACGTCCTGAGTATGCTGTAATTTACTATAATTCACGCCGAGTAATGTTAGGGGAATATAATTTAAAATAGGCCTAGCAACAAGAAAATAGGAGGCTAGGTATGTTTTAACTGCGAAAGGCATTAAAAACTAACCAGTGAATTAATGAAAAGCCGCAAACATAAAATTACCATTCCTCCGGTAAATACAGAGCAAGGAGCGAGTTTGAAAACAAAAATCAGCACACGATGCTTTCAAGAAGAAAATTCTAACAAAAACAAAAGGCTGCTCTTTGTGAGCACTGAAAAGTTTATAGACGGCTTTTGAAATAAAATACGAATACATTCATAACAGTCGTAAAAAGTAGACTGTGAATAAAACGAACGGCAAACACGGCCGGAGTTATTCGTAGTTACAATATGGATTTATCTCCAATCGGAGGTTGCTTGGCACCACGTCAAAACTCACGCTCAGTGGCGGACGGAGACCCTTTGTGGAGTTAAGTTGTGAAAAAAAAAGATTTCCATTATGAAAAGAACAGCGAGCGGCTCCACGCATTGTTTGCAGCAGACAACTCCAAATCACGGCGCGGATGTCACTATTGCGAGTGGTTTTAGCGTGGAATTATTATACGGGTGGGTATTCATTCAGTTCGTCTGCAAACAGTAACATTATTTGAAGTCCTATGACTTTCAATTCAGAAAATTATACGTTCGATTGGTAACTTAGTAGTAGTTAGTGGTAAACTCCCATAGAATTATCTGTTACATTATTTCACTTAAATGTACAGGAACTACTTAGGAATCGAGGACAAAAAGTAGAAAAAGTTAACAAGAAGGCGACATTGCTATTATCAGAAATAGTTTTAAATTCAGGAATAAAATCTATGTAGTATCGATTACTTTATTGTAGCACATACTCGTAACATTATATCATTACATACAATTATTTTGAAAAGAACTTTGAAGAGACGATGTGGTCGTGCAACTCAAAAGTCTCACAATAATAAATAAAAAAAACTTACTTCGAAGTGATGAAGCCTGGCATGTTGGAGGCCAGACGTACCGTAACATTTATCTAATGAAATGGTGGAATGAGTGAATTCGACATAAACCGTAACGCAGCAATCTTTATATACGTAAGGTTAATGAACGAGCTCGCAGGGCTTCTCTCCCAAAACTTGATTATGTGAACGACCCTTCTTTTACAACTTCATTATTTTAGATGAGTAGGTATATAATACCAAGAAAAATGTTTGACGGTATCAAATATTTTCTAAATGGTAGCAAATATTCTTGTACAGAAATATTCCAGGTTGGCTTCAATCTGTTTACGATCTAATGTAAGTAAAGATTTTCATGTGTAAAACCAGAAGATTAAAGAGTATTTTATTTCTTACGCTGATCTGGTGCAGTAAATAAATGGGGGTTAATAGTCAACTCGAGTTCTTGCATTTTCTTGGTAGTCATTACCTCTAATCCCGATACCAAGACTTTTATGTTCATATCAAGAAACGTTTGTTATTTGGTCTCGGTTGCGTGTATTTGCATTATATTCTGTTTATGCTTCTTTATTACCAAAATATGCTTTGGTTTCCTTTAAATAACTTTTAATTATACTTTCTTGATAATAATAGTCCCCACAAGATATACGAGTATATCTATTAAACAATGTTAGATGTTTCCAGACCGTTTTATAAAGTTAAAACCTTAGCTAAAACCAAAGATTCTGTAGACGACGACAAGTCGTACGACATCGCTTAGCTTTTTTAACAGAACGACGACCACTGAAATAGTATAAAGTCATAAAGAGATTCTGTGCAAGTAATTTCATTAAGGAACAAATTGGCTTTCGAAATTGGAATGAGCACAGAAATGGGGCAAATGTTACTAGAACAGCAGAATTTGCAAATTTGCATTATAACGAACACCTGGAGCCACGACGGAAATACCTCCACTCCTAGTTCACATCTGTATCAACACAACTACACTTACACAGAATTCAGGACAATTTAGTCTCATTCGCCTCTCGTGGAAACGTATTTCAATTAACTACTTCTAAGTACATAATGCAAATTATTTACACGTGCAGTGTTATTTGTTTGGTATAAATGTCAGGTGATGAAATAACGTTAAGATGGTATTTGGATTAGTTCAGAAATATAAAACTATTTTCTTAATGATACCAGAAAATTAGATCTTAGATATATTTAAAAAAACGATATCTAAACATAGTTTAACACTTTATTAAAATCTTCAGTTTATCTGCTAGATAAGAGTTCATTTCGCTGAGACTTGAGATCATTTCTGCATCACAAAGATCTAACTTTAACGTACCTAGTAGGATTTTAAATTAAAACCTGTTTAAATGTAGTTTATTTTAGATCAACATTTAGTTGAGAACCGCCGCAAGCATCCGAGCTATCATATGGCCATCGTGTAATTGATAGATCACATTAAAAACCCCTATTAATCTATATGAAGGCCGGCACCCACGTGCGTGCTTAAAAAGGGTATCAAAACTTTGTTCTTGTTATTCTGGCTTCCATTATTCGAAACCGATATGTTATATATCCACAGAGTTCTACGCTCAGTTTACTTGAGAGTTCGCGAACTGACTCTGAATCGGGGCTTTATAATAATAATGTTAGCCTTAATCGCAACGTCTACTACTTTACAAACCGATTTATATTACACTCGTGGTTTTATGTAGCTATATGAAAAAATAGTTTAACTGTATCCGACAAACAACTCCACTGTTTAGAACCCGCCATGCAATCCTGATGTGTATTGAACGGGTGTCTAATCTCTAGAAACTCGAATCAACTATGTAGGTACATTTAAGTTGCAAAGAGTGGATTGTATGTTGGTGAGTGGATCGCTAAGACAAATATTGAAAATATAAGAGGTGATGTGGGTGTGTCCGCTTCCTCTTAAAAATCATTTATTAGTTGGGATAGAAAAATTTAAAGTAACGCAAATGATAATATTTGCGTTATAAGCTCATTAAGGTTTTAGATATTACACAGTTAATTAATTGGCTTAGTCTGAGCGGACTACATTTGAATACTTATTTACTTACTCTAGAAATGATCATCATTTCCATGTATATCGTTTCACTATAGGGCCGTGGTCTGTCCCTGCATGGCCGGCGACTTCAAAAATAGTATTGCAACTGAAAATCTGAAATTCAGATCAACTCTCTGCTGTACGAAGCTGAACAAAAATCGCGTAGGTTTTAGAGCCTAGTCATGCTTAATCTGAAGCTTATCATTCTACTTTTACCCAATTTTTTTCCTTTATAGAGATAAGGTTCGGAGACAATGTTATTTGTAAACCTCCTAATGGAATTTCCAAACAAATTTTACCTGCCATTTTTGTCGTGGTAAAATTTTATCGAACATCCCTTCCGTCGTAAAAAGTATCGTACAAGTTGAATCTTTCTGTTCGTAAGCTGTCGATGTCGTAAGGAATCACATCGAAATAAACAGATACGAAATGTTGTCAGGTAAAGAGAGTTTTCAACAAATATATTACTAGTAAGATGTGGTTTAAAATCTGTGATGTATATTCAACTTATTTAATGAACTCTTGCATATTCCAAAATTGGAACAGACTTTACGTACAAATGCGCTAAAAATACAACCGTCCACGGCTCGCTCCGTCCGGCGACAAATGGCTTGTTTATTGAGATTTCAAATAAAACGAGAGCGCCGCACGTAAATCAGCTTCCGTCTTGATTTTTCCAGAAGCGTCGACAGTAGAATGGGGTGTTCTGACTGAGGCAGCTCGCCTCGACGGCCGCCGAGCCACCGCCTGTGATGGATGGCGCAGAATACGATATCATTTTGGAAACTTTCCGCATGCCCAAAAGATAACGTGGACTGGATTTACAATTTATGTCACTTATATCACCGTTGACGACCAATTTTTAGCATGACGAACTGCCGTGCAATGGATAGATAGTGGGCTATGAATATAATGCTATTTATTGTCATGTTTGTATTTATTACCATGAGGGAATTAGTAAATAAATTGAAGCTCGTCTGCCTATGAAACCTGTATCTACCGTAATTGAAATATCGGTTTAAAATAGTACAAAGCGCGCGAGTAGTACATGTTACAGTTAAAACAAACTGGATTTAATTGTAGTGCGGTAGGTATATTCAGGTGGATCCGATCGGTTTACACTCAATACTCCTCGTCGGTATTCATCGGTGTTGGTAGACATACATACGAGTAGGTATATGCGAATTTGAAAAAATCGTTCAGACAGGTATATCATTTATTAGTTACAACTTAATAGATAAAATGAAACCCAATCAATACGAACTATAGTAATAATTACTTAACTTCCAAAATACAAAACCTGTAAAAATGGTGAGCATATTTGTTTTTATTTTGGAGTTTATTGATCTAATTATTTACCGTAAAAAAGTATAAAAAATTATTAGCGTCATGATAGACATTACCCTTTTCAATGTTTTATGAAGTACAGCAACGCGACAGCCATACAATAAAGAAGGATTGGATATGAAATACAAACAGTTACTACATAGAAGCTAGTTATACTTTTGGATGTATGTACAAGGACTATAATGAATCCACCGAAACAATCACGGCGCAACAACATTTTACCAAGTAAAACAACATTTCAAACTAAACCGGGCTTACATTAAATCTCATCTTATTATTATGCAATACAACAGCAGAGTGTCTCACTGGCCGCTCTCCCGGGGACGCTTGCAAATTGTCACACCAACTCCGCGACGCGGCGACGACGTCAACAAGTACCGTATGCAGTATACTAATGAAGTAAATAAAGTTTTCAACGCGTTTTCTCAGAATGGCGCATTTTATAAAGACTTTTTCTGGCAACCTTGTTCCGGCGAGTGTTTTCCTCCGGCGCGGCGCGGCGGCGCGCGGCGCGGCGCTCCGGTATTTGTGGAAGCTCCTCGTTGCTCCGTATTCAAACAGAGCGTCAACATTTGCTCGCTTTGAACATTTAACGTTTTTATTGATACCATAAATACTTATTATTGCAGTAGCAACCTCATAGCAGATTGACTACTATACATGGACATTAACTTTTTCATATTACGTGTTATCCACATATCTTAGAATATTTGTAATTTTAAGTTTGTAGTAATTTAAAAATTGTTTTAAGCGTTGTCGGTTAGTATGTACCTACTATGTATGCATTATTCGTTGTTATATATGGTTAGCAGGTAGGTACTAAGTTAGTTGCCCAATGGGGCCTGATGGATAGAAAAACTAGATTAAAGCGCCTCGCTCGTAATTTTTAAACGACATCATTTCACCGGATTGTGATTATATTATTTTTTACCGAAACGCAAAAATTATACAGCGGTAGTTGACTAATCCCTAAGCTTCAAATACAAAGCGACGGTGGCACGAGAAAATGGCACATTTATTCAGCTCGTTGTTAATGGTGAGGGGAATCACGCACTTAAGTGCGCATTAGCTTTTTTCTATGAAGCCGGCGGCGGCTCGAGGCGGCTGGAGGCGGCAACGGAGCTACCGTTTAGCGCTCGCACAACTCACCGCCTCTACACCATGGTTGCCAGTTACTGATGTATAATTTCCGGGACATTTCATGAGGGCAGTGGCCGACAAAAACTATTTAAACTGTGGGCTACGACTTCTTCCGCGAAATTATTAGTGCAAATCTAGTCCAATAAATAATTCCTGGGCATAGGGAAAAATACGTAATTCCTGAACTATCCTGAATTTCCCAGCCACCTGGCAACCCTACATCATAGCCAGACTTACGCATTTTTCGTTCAAGTCGTACGTTCGTCCTATACACCATGAAACATTGCTAAAGGCGGGTTATTTCCAGCAATATTATATTTACAGCAATATTATATACCTATATCATGTTTTAGTATACCACGTAATATGCGATCGAGTCTCCAATGTAGTATCTAATTTTGGAAGTGATTATCAAGCAAAGCTTTTATGCCACTGAAGCTATTTCACATAGCAAATAAACAAAAGGTAAAAGTTACGACATTTAGAAGCTTCTCAATTACTAAAACATTTAAAATTATTTGGCTAATCGTCGCTATGCGTTGACATAGTATCAACTGTTACAGAAGCCAATTGCTACGCGGCCGCCCATCAACGACCCTGAATGAACTATATAAAACGTATCTAAAGTGTTGAGATCTTATATTCAAGGATTCCAGGAATACCTTACGGTTGTGGAGTAAGATAGTGAGAACTCATAAAGCCACAGAGCCGACGTAATGCGGAGAAGATGTGTTTCATAAGTAATGTAGTAGTAATAGCGAATAAACAAAAGAAATACCATCTGCTTTTGGAAATGAACAACGATAGACGCTTGCGTCCACCGCGGTGCCTCTTGGGAAGTAACTCCTCAGCTGACGATCGATGAACCAAGCACAACATTAAATAGGGACAACTACACGCCATCCTATCAATACACCATCATTTCTTGAATGTCAATGAAATAATAGTCATCAAGCATAATAAGTTTATCCCCCCATAAAAGGATTTTTTTTTTTATTTATCCAATTTATGTAAGCAAATCCGCGAGTAAAAGTATTATACAATTTCTATTTTTGAAATGTGTAATTACACCCTTTCATTTGACACCAAACACGATGTAGGTGCTCACGTAATCTTATTTTTACTCACGACTTTCTGCCTGTCGAGGGCGTCATAATATGCAATCATAGACTTCGCCGTAGTCGAACAAAAATACGAACAAGCAGCTTCTAGTTAAAACTTCATTTTAAAACAAATTGTTTGGTTCTATATAAATGTGGCTTCTCGCGCTGTAAGTTAATGATAATAACAATGAATGTTTGGTTTTCGTCTTGACCTGGATAACTGTAACATCTTGTATTTGGCTCTGTGCCGAATAGCTTGCGCTTGCACCTTATGTTACAACCTAATTACAACACGACATATGTATCGAAGATAGACGTTTTTTTGTCTTACGTAAACAGTTACATTAACAGATCATTACAAAGTTTAAAACAGTTTTGTAGTTATTAAATTTATTAATGTTTGAGGTGATTTAAAATTAATTATTCTCTGAGCTCAATACATAATTTTTTTGTGAAAGTAGCCGACAAAAGAGTAGTGGCCAGTCCACGAGATTGAAAGTAGTCATAGTTACCAAATGATATTAGCAACAGTTATAGTATTACCGATACAAAGTCGGTGAACACAACAGAAAAAAGAAATAAGGTTACGTGTAACTAAATCTCCTCACCGTCATCAATATTCTCTACAATTAGATCGTTGAAAAAATGAGTATCGTTACCAAAACACACGTTAGTCCTGAGTTAGAGAGCTCTTTATTGAAACCCGATACTCATCCAATTAAACCAATGGCCATGACAAAATAACACTTGAAACATTTCGGCTCAACTTCTGTTTACCCGCCGGCAACCCGCTCCACTCCACTTGGAAAAAGTTATTTTCAATGTTTGTCTATTCAAATTGTAAGTATGTAGAAATTCGAGTAATGTTGTTTATACGTGCCGAATACGCTTCGGAACTGTTCAACCGATTCGCCAAATTCCTTCTAACTCTCAAACAAGAATTTTAAACGTGAGCTCTCGGTGACGGCGCCGGTGTAAGCTGCTACTTTATTTGCATTAGACTCTTCCCATCTGTTTCAGACTTCGTAAACAACTTTGACTCGAGCATGACAGACATGAAACGACTTTAAAGCGATCGGCTTTTAACTGAACAGATGATACGTGTGTTTTGCTTTCTCAGCCCGTTACATCGCTCATGTTAATGAGGGTTTTTTAAAAAGCACTCGTTCCGTATTTATTGATAACGTATTTCACTTTACACATGCTAAATGAATTCAAGCCGTTTGGCAACGCCTTCAGAGTGAAGGTTGAACAGTTAATCGGTCCAAGTGAAGGAAGATATTGGGATTTAAAATGTAAAAGGCCACAGAGCATTCAGCCGAGTGTGTTGCCAAACTGCCACCTGCACGGAAGCTCGACGAAAACAGACTGTGCGGCGTCCACACACAGATATACAAAACTATGAACGCCATCGTTTTTGACAACCGTGGTGAAGGAAACCACTTACGACGAAAGGTTTTTGCTATTATTTATAGCTTGGGCAGTGGACATTTATTCTATGAGAAACTTACACCTGTAAAACGGATATTGTTCTCCTTCGCATGATCCATCTATACGTTAGTAGGAAGTATAATATGCACATCGTACATGTAGCTAGGTGTGCGTCCGTCGACCGGCGACCGAATGGGGACGGCTGACTCATCGGCTGTACGAGTCAGAGTACGATCTCAGCAACAGCTGGACTGGAGGGCTACGTTTATATTGAGCTTTGTTATGTCATCCTCGTTATATGAATTAACTTGGTTTTACTGCTATGTCGTTCAAAGGAAATCTACTTTAAGTATTTTGCGTTTGTTATATGTATAATGCTCACGCTTAAATAATTTCATAATGATCATTTTAAGCCCCATTCAAAAAAAAGTTAAACTAATGTCAGCCGAAGAGGAACACCAAATCTGGTACAATATTTTTGTTCGTTTATTTACGCCACTTGACAAATAATAGATTTTCTGCAGAAAATGATCTATCGTCCGTGTTGGAGCCGTGATACAGCCTCCACTGTAAGTTATAACATCTAACATTTATCTGAGAGAAGTTGCGTGTAATCCACTGAAAATGAATGATGTCTCTCTGTATATTATTCATTGTGTTCTATGACTATTGGAGCTACTGGACGCGATGGATCGTGACTTATAAATCTATCACATTGGCCTTCCCCTTTGAATCTCCGTATGAATCTACGGCTTGCAATTCACTTATTGTTAATGAGCCTTAAGACATCCAAATTGTCCGTACAGAATGTATACTCAATTGAAAAGGCTAACAATGTATCTTATATAAATACAGCACATGCGTGGACTGCGTCCATTTTAAATTGTCGATGAAGTCAGTAAATAGGAGGGCAGTCGGAAAGTAGCTGTTTGGTAGCAAAAAATCTTAAGCGTTTCCGTGCTTCGAAGAGCACGTTAAGCCGTCGGTCCTGGTTGATATACACAATCCATGCCGAAGGCGCAGTAATTGCGACTTAACCTTGTTAACAGCACAGCCTATCTTATTTTTACCTAAAAAATAATACTTTTATAATATCCCCCCCGAGCCGGCACGGAGCGACTGTGTTAATAGAAACAAGTAAATAATAATTGGGTACATGGAAATTACTGACTTTTAATGAAGAAGAATGTTAGACTCGGTCATAAAATAAGGCAGACACAAAATGTACCTCCCAGAGAAAAAATATCCTTTTTTTTAATTAAGTTATACTTTACCTAATTAAAAAACGATCTTAATTGCTCTTAACCTAAACAAAGCTCGACCTTTCTTGATCAATAATCTAAATTTGCCACAAGGCTTATGATTTAAAAAAAATATCGCTGAAAATTTAAAACTTAGGATTTCATGAAATATCTAGCTAATGTTTGCAAAAACAAAAGGACTCACCAACTAACCTCAGTATTTGTATTTTACAATCTGTGTCATTTACTTCTTTGCTTTTGATAAAATTTAATTTGGTTGGTTTCATTATACAATTATTGTACTTTTGTAACTATTACTATTTTGGTGAAAAAATATGTAATCCAGGATGTCCAATAAAAGTTACGTCCAATAAAATAATTAATACAAAGTAGTCTTTATTTTAGAGGTAATAATAAAACATAAAATTGTGGCATAAAATCAAAAAGAAGACTGGGCGGTTTTATGATCCGATCTAGCTCGTTACATAAGATCGGTCGACGAAGGCAGATCAGTATTTTACTCGGGGCTGATAAAAACATCAGTCATAAAGAGGAGCCGAAGCCAAGTAACCGTGTCTCCGTTACTATCTCGGTCACACACGATTCTTCAATATTTCCGCCGAGCGCCGAGGGAAAACTAATCCGGCCATACAGAGCTTTTAATGTCGCCCGCAGTCGATAACGACCGCGCGGCAGTCTGTCATCTTCGCTCGTAGAATTTCTCCCGGAAACATCCTCGTAATAAAGTTGTAGGAACATTATTAGTAACTGGCTACAGCGGTGTTTCAGGGACAATGAAAATGTTTTCTTTCATGCACCACATTTCATACTCACGCGAACTTTTATACTTTATTATCAGTTCCTTTTGTCGCTTTTATTCCATATGTCGCTTACATTTGTTATACAGGTTTTAATCTGAGCAGATAAAATAAACCTTTTAATGTTGTCTTATCAAAAGTAAAATGCATTATTGCATTGCTTTGCATTGAGCATTGGTTCCACTTTCAGACATGATAGCTTTACATATCGAAAGCTTTCGCTACATTTGCCTAAACAAAGTTACACTAGTCAATAGTGATTGTAGTTGTACACCGATCTACGGAATACTTCGGAGTAACCGTTACTGTAACTATTCTTGTAGGTATATGAATAGCATTTCTAAAATATATTTTCGGAAATTATGTCTTCCTATAATATTGTTTTTTTGCTGATTATACTCATTAGAAGTGATTTATCCCGTCAACCCCGAGTGTTTTAATTATGAGATAACAACAATCTTAAATTATTCACTGCTAAATTTCAAATTAATAACGGCGTCATCGTCAACACGCAAATTCGTCTAAAAAACTGCAGATTCCTTGAATTCAGATTAATAATTATGACGAGAAAAACTTTGGAAATTTGCCGATGGAAATTCTAATCTCGCGTTGGAAAATAAAACAGCAATGAGGAAAATGAAACGAGATAACGACTTATTGATGAGTTCCCCGTCCTCATCGACGTGGAGTAACACCCGGTGTAGCGGCAGTACGAGAAACACTGTTATTTGTTGTTCGTTAAATATCCAATTATGCCGAGGATTTCGTTTATTGTGCCGATGTCGTGAACAAAATAAATCCTGCTCGTTGTCGGGAGGTATTGTTTTAGATAGCGCTTAGACAATTCTGCTGCGGGGATGGAGGTGTGTGGCTCCTGTCGATCACCAACAGGTAAATTATGTACTCTATTATCATCTTATAAAGAGAAATCATAATATTGTGAACGTTATCGTATATCAAATTGTTATTTCTCAGACCGATGTATGTACTGTGTTTTTTATAATAATGTGTAATAATATAAAATGTAATTAATAACAATATTATAAATACACTTCTGAAGTTCGGATGCGAATGTGAGTGAACGGAATTGATTGCAGCGGAATGGAGGCGATGAAACGATCACAATGGTGGAACAATGGCGCCGCAGGAAGAGGAAGCGGCGGCACCTTGTCGTAGTCATCGCCATTTTATCTCTTTTTGCGACGTTACAGTTATCGAGTAAACTATTAATACTGCCGAACATGTTTTAATTTGACGATACGACTATTAAGACGTTTTTACAGCATGTATTCGGTTTTACAGTTACCATTAATTCATTTTGCTGTTTCGTCCGATGTACGAGTTTAATTGAATCTGAGTAAATTGATTATTTGGGTAATCAGTTTGTACAGACTTTTTCATTTATATTCAATCAGGTGACTCTCGAGGCTAAAACAAACTACCTACAACGATACTACAGA
>LGAG01000327.1:34009-44412 GCA_001278395.1 Lerema accius | reverse complement strand
GTGCCATCGCGCGCGAAGTAAATGCCGCGTATGTGTGTCCTCATGTTTGGCGAGGCATGTGCTACGCACAGATGCGTGCGTGTGCGGCGAGCGTTTGTCGGCCGGCTCGCCCGGCTCATAGCGACTAGTGCGTTGCGTTTGGATGGATTTTCTCAGTTGAGGCGTGCGTAGATATCGTACGCGGCGCACATTTCGAACTTGCATGCGCGACGACGTCCACAACTAATTAATGTTCGCACTGAGGCACTTTGATCTTGAAGCATTTGCCGACATGCCTTGGCTCGCCCTCGCACGTGCGTAGCACATGCCTCGCCACGAATATAAAGGTACACACCTTGCGAAGCATTCGCTGTGCGCCGTTCGTGGCGTTTGCCTCGCAAAGTCTGTTTCCGCCTATACGAGTACGTCTGTTCAGGCCTCGAGAGTGGTGCAATTACACTATTTGTCACATAAAAAGTGCACGATTTAACACTTACTTAACAATTCAATGCCAACAACGATATAGTTAAATCTCGGAATTACATAAAATCAATCTTTATATGCAGCGGTTGTCCGTGTATCGTTGTCATAATTATATTGGAAGCCGGGGTCCGTTGTTAGTTAATAAAGCTCATGAATCCGCTAGACAATAAGATATATCGACCGATCGTTTACTGTCACCCGCACAAACGGCGCTCCACCGCCGCCGCCGCCGCGCGGTGCCGCGAGACCGTCACCATCCTTTGTGCGCTACAGTTGGATTCTAATGACACTCATATTATTATTTTCATAAAAAAATAATTGTACGTCGCTTCAGTGTACATTATTTATTTATTTATTATATATGTATGATCGTCAAAGGTTTTGTTTTACGAGTATTAATAAAGTTTTCTCCTTCTGATTCTCTCAAAACAGGTCAGGAAATTTTGAAAATATAACAATAATGTTTAGATGATTCAGTTATGGACATGTTTTCACGCGCTTTATAAAGTTCCCCAAAATATTTAACTTTTGTATTGACTTTCGGATGGTCAATGAAAATAAAATGAGTGAACGGTTAAGGTCGGTATCGCCCCACCGGTAGAGGGCGCGTGAATTAGTAATAGTTTGTCTGCGGAGGGCGATGGTGCGGGTAACTACGACCGACTGACCGACTACGAGAATGTTTCCAACATTACTACGCTCAGTTGTTAAATATTAACTCTATTCTCCAACCAGTTGTAGTTCTTTAGATCTAGCTAAAGTCATGCAATGGTATTTTATCCGATATGTTAGATTTGACCCTAATCATGTCGGGGTCATCAACTTCTGGGTCACTAAATCGATTGTTGTAATGGAATTATTTGCGAGCCTTGATATAGGACTATGGTCACTTATATTCACAGACTAGTGGACCCGCCCTCGCTTCGCTTCGGGAAACCTACGCCGAAACGAAAGTAAAAAAAAGTAGCCTAAGTTACTCCTTGATACATCAGCTGTCTGCCAGTGAAAGTCCCGTCAAGATCGGTCCAGCCGTTTCAGAGATTAGCCGGATCAAACAGACAGTCAGACAGACAGACAAAAAATTTTTTAAATGTCATATCGGTATGTGTATCGTGCATACATACGTATGCATTTAGTTTAAAGCGGTTATTTTAATATTACAAACAGACACTTCAATTTTATTTATTAGTATAGATATAGATTACAAGAGTTGCTTTCGTTAATATGAGGAGACGGCGGTACGAGTAAGCGGAGGTGTTAGTCTAGTATTACAATTTGTTTCTCAGCGAAATTGGCCATGTCCCTACGTTATCAAATATTTAGAAGTATAAAATGTTACAATTACATTTACAAAATTCAAAGATTTTATTTACTTACGTACCTACATAGGTAGTAACTTACAGTTATTGATGTGAGTCTTCGCTTGTGAATTTTTCATTTTTCAGACCTGAAAGTTGCGTGGAGGAATACAAATCAAGATGCGGAGATAGTGTAACGAACCAAAGTTTTTACTTAAATAACAAGAATGCGCGAAACAAGCGGGTAAAGTGGAATAACGTTATTAAAAATTTATAGCGTCGGGGAGATCCCCGCTTCAGCCAGGAAACAAATTGTATAGGGCAAAAAGTTAACGAGATTGCTTATCTGGAAAAACAATCGGGTTTTGTTAAAAACTGGTTGTAAATCAACAGTCTTCCCCCACTCTCCCCTTCCCCCGCACTCTACGGCGTACTGGAGACTTCTTTTATTGGACGTCCTAAATTTCTCTCGTTACATTGGCGCATTATCACGGCGCGTAAGGACGTTGCCGATATTAACAATAAAGAAGTAATATATTACAACTAAGTTTTTGCTATAATTTTTTACAAAATACATGGAGCTTCATAGCAAAGGAATAACGTTCAGCGGGCCATGCTTGATCATATTAATCGTTGAATTGAGTACGAATATCTTCATTATAACTCGCCGAGGTACCTCGTACAGGGTTTTATCCACTTTTAAAAGTCATAACCGCAACATTGTGGTAAAGCAGAGCAGGCTCGGGGCGGCACAAACTTTATTTGTAAGCGGCGACTGCACGTGCCGCCGCCGCCGGAGGACAAAAACTTTTCTCTAATTAATTTCGCGGAAAACCTCCAAGAAGAAAACAAGCATGTTACTGAATTTTATGAGTGTTTAAGGACACTTTTAAAGAGGACATTAATTACGCCGACTTGGGAAATATGTGACCAGAATTTCATAATGAATTTGGAAAGGTCCATAGAAATACGAGTACATGAATAAACCTCTTACTAACACGGAATACACCGTCCTTGTCAGTTGTACATTTTGCAAGGCAACAACTAACTCCTCGCTTTATAACCTAAGTTCATAACAATTTAGACGAAAATGATAGGATCGCAAGCCTTCGTGTAAAATCGAATTGGTTTCCTTCCAGCCAACCCGTGCAGCGAGTGACTGGGTAGTTCGTCCGCGTGTCGGTTAATGACTTAACAGAAAAATGTAGGTGTGATGTGTTGTTCGATAGACGAATATAATCCATCATTGTTACAGCTTCCGTTTTCGAAGTGCCACTGCTTTCAGACCTGTCGTTACCGCGACACGTTATTTCCATTACATCGTTCCGATCCATGATGTTCTCTGACGCATCCGAGAGCGTAACACGCCGCTGTTTTTTGCATTTCGTACGCGATTAATATAATTCCCACCGTAGCACAAGTTTGAATCAACCTAACGTGTAGTTAATGCTTTAAGTAGTAAATTGTTACTATTGAGACGACGTAAATGTACGGATTTGTCCGTAGCACTGACTTCATTTCTGTCAAAAAAATCACATTAATGGTGTACTTTCACTCCACATCACGCTATGACTCAACCGAGTCATAACTGAGAGTGAGCTAGACTGAACGCTAAGTTAATCCGATGATTCGAAGGTTAATCTTCCGCCACACACATGACATACTCGTAGTTAACATCGTGACAAATCTCCGCCCTTGCGAGCGTACTTCTATTTGCTCCGTACCTGCCGTCCCACGGGACCGAACCTCCATCTTTTCTTCGTACGGAATCCATACATTTTAGATGAGATTTCTCAGTACTAAAGACTTCGTCTACGAACTTTCATGGCCGTTTAGAACTTCAATGTTTGCGTGTTTATCAGTAGTTACTTTAGATTACTCGTATGTAGGAGGATTTATCTTGCCATGATTATTTAGAATAGTCGTTTTTATAAAAACGTACGAACTCTTTATGTGTAAGTTTTGTTCTTATTCGCGGCAAAAACGCAAGTTACATTATAAAACGTTTTTACATTCCCATAGGAACCGCGGTGTTTTATTTAATTACATTGTATTGATATCTCATACTAATTTACTATCCACTTTTGTACATGTTTATTACACTCGATCTGTGACTTTACTGAAGTTCAAAGCGATTCATTACATTATAGATGGAGTTATCAAAGTATTTCGGTCAGAAAAAGGTTCATAGCGATAAAATCCGTAGTAAATCCTCATAAAAATCCGGCATAGCTAGTAGAGCTAGCCGCTGAATTGACAATAGACAGACCACGTCGTTCCAAAAACCGATATCAGCGACGGACCACAGATCCTGAAATTATGTTTCGATGAACGAAGAGATGTCTAGTCGACCCGGGGATGTCGCACATCAAATCAGCTTCACGTGATAATACTCGTATCTACCTTAAACTACGTGATTCGATAATACTTTAATCTACGTTAAATATTTCATTCCGCGTTTCTTTTTATAAATGATACAATAGCTGAAGTGAAAATGTTCATATACGTATTGACCAAATGGTTTTAATTTGCCGAAGTAGTTGACCAGGTGTAGCCGAGCCGCCCTACTATCGGATCTTGTCCTCCGGACGGCGCTTCCCAGAACCCGTGTAAGTGATTGTGGTTTCGTTTCGGATGCACACTACAACACATGTCGTCTGCGGAAATCAGGAATGTGTTCCTCAATGTATTTATTGCTTGTTAGTATTGTCGAACATCAATTAAACTGATTCACTAATGATGTTCTCAAACACTCACACTGACTCACTCCGCGTATGTGTATCTGCTGCTAATTGATTAGCCGTGTATTCTTGGCTCGTGGACTTGAACTTATTATTAAATATTATCTTAGAGTATTGAGTATTACCTCTAGTAATAGTAGGAACCAGTGATGAAACGATATCTTGATATTTTGAGCTCCCTCCTTGTCATTGGCGCGATTGTAGTGTGAACGTTGAAATACTCCGCGGAATATTTAACATTTGCCGGCTGAGTACGGTTCCATTCCTGACGTCGAGCGGCACGTCTTATCACAATCTTTTTATCTCTCTTTATTTGTTTTCAATAGTGCCATCGAATAAATGTGATTCGGCTACAAGAGTGATAGAAGCCCCGCCTGCTTTACGTACATCCAGAATATTTCACGTCCACAATGTCGGAATTACACTTCGAGGGAACGTTGACGTCGAATTTTTCATATCCCCTGATGCGTTTTCATATTATGCTAAAATATGGAATCTTGCAACGAATTTTTCATCGCAAGCGAGATCTTCGTTTATTTTTTTATTTGTGGGCGATATTTTAGTTAACGGAATAGAATTTAACTACATCTTTACGTTGTTATCCAACCCAACTAACAATAAACTAAAATATTAACATGGCACATATTAACATACCATTTCATTAAATCTTCAATTTGTAGAAATTACCAATTAATATCTGTGAAGTGCAGAACCTACACACAGCACATAAACGTTTCTCTTAAAGGGTCATAATTTTACAGTAACATTGATACTGATGCAAACTCTGACAACTAAAGATTTCAAATAGTGTTTGTTGACGGACCTCTAATATATCAGAGAACTGATTTATAATGTACGGAGTCGGTCCGCGGAAAGATGGAGGCGCCTCCCTCGGGACCCGGAGGTCACAAAGTAAATAGATTCTTAGAGGCTCACGTTAGGCCGACCGCGACCCACCGCGACCCACCGCCACCGACCCCGACATGCGAGAACTAATATTGGGACAGTGAGATGGGTGGTTTGTTCGGAATAGAAACGTTAACCACAACACTTACTTTATCACCGGCCCCTAACAGCCGGAGACGAATCAGTGACCCGGGACATCGTGTCAAAAAACAAGTCCATCACATTCAATTAAAGAACAGTCCAAAGAGACATTACATATTTAAGTCGATTTCGTCTCAAATGCTTATGACCGCTATTAACACAAGACTGTCGTAGTTTCTACTAGAATTCTCAGTATCGTGGGTGCTATGGACGACATATTGAAATTTAAATTCATAATTTTTCTGCCTCTGTGGGAATCGAACCAAGGTCCCATGAAACGGTAAATGCTATTATTGTATAAGTGTAATTCCATCAGTCCTAACGAGATCATCACGGTGGATGGTTCATTTAAGTAAGGCGACAACCTAGACATGTGGATCGTTAGCCATTCAGAGATACTATCTATAATCTCTACCATTATTTCCACCAGGCTGAGAGTGCAGAATTAAAACAACTCCTGCACAGCTGTATGAAGCTTAAAGCGATTCTCTTGTGCAATTCATCAACACATATTTAATCAGAGAGGTAAACATGTGAGGACGACAAAATAAAACACACATTGCCGCTCGACGTTATTTGTGTGTTAGAGGCCTAACACTTTACGTGGCTTAATGGAAAACAACTTAAAATGAGGCACGGAGTGTTGATGGACCCGACAATAAATATATTAGTCATGGTGCGGCCGCGCCCGTCCCGACCGCGCCACTATCAACACTGCTAATCACAACATGACAACATGATCTCGGAATTTAGTCTACTGTGAACACCACGTGATCTCCGAATTGTTTTAGGATTTAGTTCAGTGTGAATGTCGGAAAAGACAATGATCTGTTTATCACTGGATACTAAAATAAGGCATCATAATTTATAAGCATTCTCAATGGAATTTATATTACCATGATTGTAGTTCGGTTTATTAATTCCTTTATTTATGGAATGTTTTTGCCATAAACAAAGCTCCTTACTTTGTAGGTCATAAAAATAACGATCTTCTTACCGAACATAATAACGGAAATATTTTAGGCGATTTAACCCCAAGTTGTCAAAATGCAACGCTAATCGTGGCGATGGTTGGCAGCGAGAAGGATCCGAGAATGTAGCCTGCTTTTCGAAGATTTTTGCAACATGAACTTTATTGTACTGAGAATAAGGGTGATTCGTTTCTGTAGTTGGTTTGAGTGCAGCGGTGAGAATTCGGCCGCTGCCAAATGAGACCGCATAATACGCTTGCTCTCTATCTTACATAATAAAAGTTTATAACATATTTACCAGTTACCGACAACGCTTAAATGTCACTCGGGTGCTACAGCCTTCGTCGTAGAGCTGTCGTCGCCAAGCTATTTCGTGATTGTATCAATATTATATTTATTATAATTACAGCGCGAACAGAACGATACCAACAAACTCAACTCCGTGCACTTATTTAAAATTACTTTGAATGTCCGTCTTAAAATAAGCATTGTAGAAACCGAACAACAGTAATAATGGCTCACGTGATATACGAAAGTACTTGACGTCGATTTTAAAACTTCGATATGTGTGTTTTCTTGCTGGCATACCTACTATTCTATTTCTTCAACCAACTGCTAATGCTACTCTCGCTTACACCTGTGCACTAACACTATGCTACCTTCATGTTCCTTAATGAAGACGACGACCATAATCAATTGTATCCATATCTAGCTATTAAAGCAACGAACGAAACTATCATCATTAAATTTTTGTCTGTTGTTTGTCCATGCTGGTTCTTGTCAAGTGGTAAGATCATTTGGAGTTACCAATAATGAAATAGCGTCACAGCAGCGATGTCATGAGCCTTCTGACTGCAAAACAGAACAACACGACAACCATCATTAATTGTTATTAATGTACACTGTTGTGTATGCAGGCATTACTGTTCTCAACGCCCACTCTTTTTGAACAAATGTCACTTACCCGACATTGATGTCACGAACTCGCGTGCTGTCGCAATATGTTACTTGACAAACATCTTTCCCAAGGATGTCGCGTCGTGGCTGGCTGACTGCCGGCTGCACTCCCCGTGCTTCGAATTGAACAGCAACGTTGTTGACTTCACTTGATTACAATATAATTTATTCATGGATGCGAAAATGTCCGACCGAAATTATATTTTTTGCGGTGGCATCGATTTATTCTGATCAGATTTTAATTGAGAGGTAGGTACGCGACATTTAAAATTCGACACCTGTTTTGTAGGTCGTTGGAAGAATATTGCAAAATCGTCCCGTTTCTCATTCAAAGTTACCAGAAATGAAGAGAGCTAGAAATAGAGACATGCAAATTTTAGTTAGATACCTCGAAACTCGAAAGGCTGAAAAGCTTCTCTTGCCATTAAGATAATTAAAAGCACATCGTAGACCTATTCGACCTCGCATGTTTTCTGTGGAACTAAATTGTTTCGAAATAAACTTTGGCTGGCTTAATAATTAATCTAGCTGGCTGTGGAGCGAGGGCCGGGCGGCCGGGTCGCCCCCGCGGTTATCAGCCGCTTCTCGAGGGTTTCACTTTCGTTACAAAACAGCCGCCGAGCAAAGAGTCTAGCGCTAAATGACCGCGTGGTTTATTTTAATATAGGATTTATTACGTGTCACCGATCCCTTTAGATTTAGGCCTCTCCTTATACTGAGGAAGCCTACAGAGGACTGCATCGAACCGCTCATTGTGAATTGACGGAGAAGTTTAAGTCTAATAGAAACGTTCAGTGGACGAATAGTAAATTGAAGTTTCCTGCATAGATGTTTATGCTTGGTTAAACCCAAGTTATATATTTCACAAAGAGATTAACTCAGATATGTACTGTTCATATTAACAAAATAGGCATAATAAAATCACCGAATGTAATTATGTATTATAAAACTACTGTGAGGAAACAATTCAGGGCGCCGGAATATCTATAGGAAACAAAATCGCAAACTCCTCCTCTAAATTACTATAGCACTCGACGTCACACTCGTAGCTCTCTGCTGTCTTCAGCCCCCACATACAAAGTGGACTCTTAACGCGCATTCCGCCGGCGCGGCGATAGGTTCGAAGCACCTAATAAATATAATAAATTTATCGTTCCCGTAAGTGGAACGCGGAATGTTAACGCGGCCTCGAAATTCACACAACAAGTTTTAATGGTAAAATTGAATCGTAATTCGCTTCCGAGAAATAGATTGGCATGCTTCGGCCGTACATGGCAAGATGAGCGCGCGCGGGCCGGGTCTGGCGCTGCGGCGCGGGAAACTAGACCTTCCGCCGTCGTATTAACGCCCTCCCGGTAACGAGGGGTACGCCAGTAATTGTGTTGTCGGGAACGTGTGCGTCCCTCGCGCGTCTTTAATTGCTTTCATTCTGTGCGTCGCGGCGACATTCCAGCCGACTGACGCTGGCGGCGACCATCTGCGTCCATATCGCTGGACATCGATCGTCCGACGATCGACGATGCTATCGACCCTTCCAGGAAACAATTTTATGTCTAACGGGGCATCGATGCGCGCTCGATTTACAACAGGACTTGCCATCTCTCGGTTTATACTGAACAATAAGATACCTAATAAAAGGTTTAATTGGAAAAATATACATATTTCAGTAACTCTAGAAATCCCTAAAAATATTAGAACTAGTTAGAACAAGTTTTTCATAGTTACGAAAGTCAAATTAATCAATAGAGTTTTATTTGTAGTCGTTCTCGTCTCGACGTCACTGAGAGTCAGTGTCGAACGTGTTCACATGAATACTTCATTAAATAAAAAGCTGAATGCTTACGGGCGCTTAACATAAACAAGGCTTAGACGAAACGCTCCATATTTAGTGTTTCCTCGCAACGAGCGAGCGAGCCGAGGACTCTCCACGTTTCATGACACAATTTTGAGAGAACGCAATGCGGCACGGGCAGCGGCTATTATCATTTCTGTTAACCTGTTGATAACGATTTCCCCGTGCGCCTGCTGCCTTTCAAGTTTTCGGAAAACTTTACCTATTTTATTGTTTTACCAGAAGCAATTTTATATAATGGAGTTTCCGTATTCGTTTACACGATAATTAAGATTCATTAATAGGAGTTAACGAACCCCATGAACACAATCGTTCTCTATACTTGACGCTCTCTGCGACGACTCCAAACATTGAACGGACACGAGTATATGTCGATGTTAATGTTATTTATGTCATCCAAAATAAGTGTGATACGCATTAACAAAGATGAATGTCTGTTTTGCTAACATACTGTAACTAGAAAGCTGAAGTCTGCAACATGACACTTCTTGTCTTATATATGTACTGACTACTTATATAACCATCTGTTCACCTTTCTGCCTAACATGAGGCTGAAACTGACTCGAGAGGATACAGATCGACGCTGCCCGGTTTGGTGTGTGGTGGAGTGCAGTACGAAACTCATCAGGAGTGAGCAAAACCTACGCGAACGGAGGCGCCCGCTAATGGACTCTAATTGTTTACAATTGGCTGGATTCAAACTAAACATGGTATGCGTCAATGCTGTAATCGCAGACTAGATGAGGAAATAATTACTCTCAATATACGAAATTTGATCTATTGGTATACCTTCTAGAGAAGTACAACTAGACCCATCTAGAAGCACCTATCATAAAGTATTATTAGCGGCGACCGTTAAAATTGCTGTAATATAAATGTTAGATAGAAAGAAGTCCTGATGTTAAGAGCATTACGAGAATGTACTATCAATAAATAAGCGGTAATAAAAAGGAAAGAAATTGGAGCAGCCTAATATGAGCAGACGGACAAAATATGTGTTACCGATGTCAATGTAATGTGACGTACGGTGATCGTAAAGAGGACTGTTAACGCGGCGGGACCGGGGCGAGCGGGG
>LGAG01000327.1:19451-32143 GCA_001278395.1 Lerema accius | reverse complement strand
ATGTATCAAGGAGTAACTTAGGCTACTTTTTTTTACTTTCGTTTCGGCGTAGGTTTCCCGAAGCGAAGCGAGGGCGGGTCCACTAGTAGAAAATAAAGTTATAAGATACAAAATTTATTGAAGTTACAAAAGTTCTTACTGGTCTTAATATTCTCTTGTGTTCCTTAATTCGGCCCCTTTATGAAACAAATTTTCGATCCTCCGAGTGACCTGAATGTACTAAATAAGGCTGTGCGTTGTTTTTCCTTTACTAAAAATTTAACACGTAGAAGATTAAACACTGCATAGCTATAGAAAATCAACATTCAACAGAGAGAATGGGGATTCTTCAGTCAGCAATTAAATGTAATCGAAAAGCTTCCTCTTCGCTTCGTAGTCACGCTGGCGCTGCACTGTTCATCGCCTCTCGTTACCTACTGCTACTGTTACTGTTATAAATTAATACGCTATAATTATTATATTCGGGCCTGTATGAACATACCGACTTGTTACTAGCTACGAGTCGCATTGTATTGGTTTAGCGCGAGGCAATTATTGTTGCATTTAATGAGGCTCTGACGTACTATTACGAGTATGTTCATGAAGTCTTCATATACGGTATAGAATTGAAAGGAGCATTCGTCTGTCAGTCTCAGTAGCTGACCAATAGCCACACCTCTAAATTAATTTGACGTAGCTTATGTGCAGTGCAGGATTAAGGATAATGCCAACGATGCTCAGGACGGGGTGTATTCATTATTAATTGGCTTATAAATAGTCGCCGACCTATTAAATCACACATTCGGATATTCTTAGGCTCATCGCATAACAGCAGTTCGAGGAATGTAATAACGGCCGGCCTGCCTCGTAGTGGCATCGCAACAGTACCTACACGTCCCGAAGGCATCGCGCGTTATCATAACAAATGAGATAGAACGCTGATCGGATCCCCTCTACACCATACACCGTACAGTATAAACACAATGTAATTCGTTGCGATCTCGTTCTCGATCAACATTCTGTTTCAATAGAATTGATGATTTTTTGGCGCAGCGCGAATCCCTCTGCAGACATTCCTATGCTAAATTCCCGTTTCTTTGCGGAACCGTCCGCAGTGACGTTCCGGATATAAAACCATTTATGTTCGTTCGCTTGTCTGTGCAGGTTTAGATTACATATATTTGATATTGAAATTGAATTGTTACATTGGGATCAGTGAACAACCGACTGACATCGGAGCAAGACGAGTCAATTTCATTTTCATGATAGATGTACGACGAAAATTAAAATTATTTTGTACCCATTCATAAATATAGTTATTATTTAGGAACTTTATATTCAATAGAAACATTAGGCGTCCCTTGAGATGATCCTGAGAAGACCTCTGCGACCACATTTATGCTATCAACAGGATTATTGATAGCGCGACCCTGTCTTGAGCCGCCGTCCCCGCGTACAAATCTACCTCGTTACGTAATATCTCGATAACTTTGTCCTTGTTAATCCCCAATGTTAGATAAGCTCAATCGACACCCATTAAACTAGTAACTAGTAAACAAGTATGAGATGATTGGTGTTATAAGTATGTTTTAGTAAGCTGGCTAATAGATTTGATCCATTCAATACCCCCAACTATAGTACTTACGTAATACTCGAACGGCTCGTGTGTAATAGAATTTTAAGAATACTTTACGAAATATCTCGATCGCTTGATCGCTGGTAGCCTGTGTGCTCCCAGCCAGCTCCCTGAGGGAGGTATCTCCAGCCAGATGTTCGGCTGGCGGAGCACGGTCCCGCGCCGCTCACTCGCTACCACTTAAACCTAAACGCTATTAAAACTGCTCGTAAAACTCGCCCCGAATTAAAAGGTCAATGGAAACATTAAACGATTCTCGCGCGAGTCGGTCTCGCGCTGCGAGGGTTCCCTACGTCGAGAGATAATGTTGATGCAGATACCCAAGTGCTGTTAAATTTAATTCCGATCTGCAAGTGATAACAAAAATGTTGACAGAAACGTTTCATTTTATTTTAATTTCGACATTGTGATAATGTAATTAAGTAACCGATATTTATGTCATGTATGTATAAAGTACTTACAGTTTATTAAGATAAACTATAAACCATATTATTATTGTCCATAATGCGAAATAGATACTTATAAGTTTTTTATGTCTATAAATTACGTTGCGAATGACGTCAAAAGCGATTAATTCAGCTTTCAGTAAAAATGCGGTGTTAATTTTTGGCGAGCAATGGTGCGCCACGATCACGATCACTCAAGAAGGAACGCTGGCGTGGCGTGTATGAAGACCCGCGCTCGACTCTCGGATCTCAGTACTCGACAGTTATTCAACTTTAAAATTATATTTTGTTGGAGTGCGCTCGTCTCGGATTAAGCACTAACATTGTCTATTTCGGGATTATTACACTTAAACCAGAATGCTGTAACGTTCGGTAATGTTGATGTAACGGGCCGTCTGTCTGTCTGTGTGTGGTCTCGCTCTCGTTCAAGCTGTAGCATCCGTTTCATGAAAGCATAAAATCTGTTTTCCAGTAATTGGCCCGTTTGTAATAACAGTTTGCTTGATTTTTAAATGAATGTAATTGATGAGTGTCGGCTCGATGGCAAATGGCAAGTTGCTTGTACCTACTGATAATAGTTTAACAATACGTCTCGTAAGAAACGATGGTTATCGCGCCGGACAGCCGTTTAGTATAGCCGGATTTCGACTCCGAGTTTGTTTTCTGCTTATGATCCGGATGAAAGTTTTCGTGTAATAGTTGTGTGCACTCAAGGCACGAGGAATCCTAGTGTGGGCAATGAGTGGCCTCAACCCATTATCGGCCAACTACTGAGCACGGATCTCTCCGACCTAACTGTGGAGGCCTAGAGCATACTCCGCCACCCTGCTCCAGTGCGAATTATCGGAGGGGTTAGTGACTAACCCAAGTGTCGGAAATTACGATATGGCTTAACGACTGTCACCTAACGATAACGATAACAACCGGACAACCTAACGTGCCATGAGTGCTGTCTATGAGTAAGGAGCGTTATTTATTTAATAGTAAAATTAATAATAATGTTCGTTCTTCCGTCATAGCGATAGTGACGCGGCATCCCACGAGTTCAGTAAACTCGTTCGTGCAAGCATCGAGACCACTAAATTAGGAGAATTAATGTCAAGAGCGTCAATTGCCAGGATCGCGGCACTCGCGATCACACGGCACGAGGCGCGCGATAATGTTAACAACAAAAACACGTGGCTAATATTTATGAAATTGACACCTTGTGGTTCGTATCGTAACTCACATTTAATAATATAAATTCCTTTGGCACCTACCCCTGTTTCTGATCTCCTAAGAATCATACAGATCCAAAAGAGTAGTGTAATCGTTAGTCAATAGCTAGTTAAATAGCTAGTTAATGTGGAGCGACCCTCGACCTTCCCTCGTGTGTTGTCGGTGTGCAGCTATCAGATGGTCACGATGGTCGAGTGGTGCCACTACGCTACTTGTGACGCCGATGCTATTCATTACAACACCCGATTTGACAAGCAAACAAAAACATAAGTCGACAGTGAACCAAAGTTTGAAATCTAATCTCAAATATGAAATAATATTCAAAAAATGTTCAGTGCAAATATTTTCGTACGCCGCCCGAATCGTGCTCACCTGTGACGGCGCGTCCCGGGAGCAGCGGCGGCGGCGGGGCTGAAAGATTGTCACGTACGTCACTCGAACGGATTACACGCTAACCCCCGGCAAATGTTCTTATACAAAAAATCCGCTTTCAGATATACGAAATATCAACCAGGATTTTAGCTCCGATTCTTAAGGTGGCGCCACATGTGCCTACTACAAAAATACACCCATATGCCCGGCCAGGTTTCGCCTGCAATGTCCTTTTTCTTTATTATCTAGTACCGGAAACACCCGGTCATATTGTGTTGTATATTGATGCGAGAGCGATAGTCGGAGCCGAAGCTGGGAGTTAGGTAACGAGGTTTTATTTATTTAGTTTTTGTATTGACTACAAAAATTGTCAAATATTATGTAGGTGGCATGAGAGATATTTTGAAATTTTGAAAAATTATTAATAATTTTCAATTCATCAGGATTACCGTAACATATACATATACGTAATTGAGTCTCACAAGAGTCCAATTGAAGGTTACAATTCACAGTGACTGTACTGAAGGTGGGTCGCGGCTAATTAATGCTGTAATTCCCTTACAATTGTGTGCTGGTATGAAAATAGTCTTAACTGCCGTCGCACTCGCTTTATCGCTAGTAATGTGGTAAGTTGGCGCGGATTACCGCGTAATAATGAAATAACGCGCCTATCGCCCGCAATGGTGTAAGAGCGCTACTGCACTGTCCGACCCGTTGTCGTTGCCGGATTCGGTACCTACGATATTAATGAAAATTAAAATGTCAGAATAATTATGCTCTTAAAAACAAAAAGAAACAATATTATTAGATTCTACATCGGCATCCGGCTACTCTGGTCAACGGCTGTGGAGCGAGCGATGCATGGAGGGGCTGCTAGCACTTTTAGCTATTGCCTTTGAAAAACCGAAACTGTTCAGCTCTCTGAGCGCTGCACAGAACCTCGGTCAGTTTGATTAGAGGGACACGGGTGCGTGTTGCCGTGTCCGTATCTGTGTATTGCAAGTTTTATTCTTATTGTTATTCCGGGAACTTCAAAAGATTTCCGAGTAGGTATCATATCTAAGACCTCGTGAGATCCATCAATACGAACTTGCACCTCAAAACGTTCCCTGAAGATACCGCATTGTAAAACCCCACCGCCTCTCATGTGTCTAACAACCGCGTTGGATCATTTGTAATCGCTCTTACCGAAATATTCGCTATAATAATGATCGTTCCGGTATCGCGGCTCGTTAGCCGACTGCCGAATGCCGGTGGAGCCTACAATTTTCATGTCACGTTCCATAAAATGCAGTATTTACGAAATATAGGCCTTTTATTTATGCGCTACAAATGTGAGCGCACCGTGTGAACTAAGTCAATGGCAGGTTTGTAAAGTTTTACTATTTATTTAACTCGGGTATAAAAAATATACTAATATAGAATATATTATAATAATATATATATTTTATTATAGCATTTAGCCGAACCTAAAAAAACCTAAACTCGTAGCGGAGACAGCGCGACCGACACACACAAGTCGCGACCTTAGTTTATAAAATCATACCCTAATGGATTCCTGACAAATTAGTTAGTGCTTCAACATAGAATCCATTAGGTGCGGCTGAAACTTTTCACCGGCGTATTAATTTGTATTATGTGTAATTCGTGAAGCGGATAGTGAAGCGATGTTTATGAATTGTAATTAGATCCGATTCGCCGGGCGGCCGCATTACACTCCGTATTCATGACTGCTTTTAAAGATATTAGCAAATTGGGCCGAATTTCAAAAAGCATAATTAACAGCTACGAATTGGCCTCCATTAAAGAACCAAATTGACTATTGATTCGATGGAAAATTTATGAAATTCGTTTAAACGAATTCACCGAAATTATAAATCGTTTAATTGAAGCGTGCGACTGTCGCGCGTCGCGGTCGGTACTTTCAGGCGTCCTGTCTTTATTTCTATCATTAAACCTTAATGTATTCAGAACAAATCGACGTAGGTAAATAACATCGGACCTTCGGCAAGAAAAGAAACTGCCGAGATATTTTCCGAGGACTAAATATAATCAAGTAAATAACGGGAGGTCGGCTTCATATCACGAACCCCGAGGTCTAGACTCTGGCTAATGCCGCGGAATGGACTCGGCGGCCGCCTGGATCTCGGCGCGATAACATCTTTATGTTCCTGCTCCGCCTAGATTACCCTAACGCCGAGTCTACGGAATTTACTACTCTCCTAATGCCCGATAGAGGTAAATTGTGGAGACGTGGAATTACCTATCTGTCGAACGCGGCATATTGATAACGATTGCTGGACTTTGACTAAAGGTCGAATTCTTCATATTCACAAAAATACAAAAGGAACATAAGCTGTCTTTTTATTACCAAGTAACAGTAGTCGCATGGATAAATAAAATAAATTCGAAACCCACCGATAAACAAATTGAAACCCTCTTAAGTATTACCTAGTACTCGTGACTTTTACAAGTGTCGGCGAATCCAATAAACTGTTTAAATTCCGGTTGTTCGTTTGTTTTAGGGGAAGGGATCGATGTCCTTTATGGCCTTTTAGTGCCAAGTTGACGGGCGTCGAGCGGCGCGGCGACGTTCTCTGTGAGACCAACATGCGTCGTTTCGCCGATATGTCGGGCGTTCGTTGTTTGGTAATTGGAGTATTGTTACAATTTACCCAACATTTGAGAGTGAAATGATTTTGAATTGCGTTGGCGTATCGGCACATTTTTTGTCAAAACTTTTGTTTCTCGAAGTGCCAAAGGTGTCTTCGCTTCTATAAGTAGCGTCAAATGATCGTCAGAATTCCGGATGCCAATAAATTAATACAAATTGTGTTTTGACGTGCATTATTTGTATCAGTTTAAATTTTTCAAATGATAACTGCAATCAGCTCTATATTTTTTTATCAAGAGTAGGTACCATTTCGGGAAATATTATTTCGCGCATGTATTCAGAATTTACAATTGTAGCAAATAACGTTAGTATCGCTTAGAAGATACGTCAGTAGAACAACTTTGTTATAAATAGCTGAATGACCATAAAACTGATATCAATCTGTGCCACTTGCAACATTTACGAGTGTACCTCTAGCTCGCCGCCGCCGCCGCCTGCCGCTCGCTCGCCAGCATTGTGAACGTGCACTGAATGTAGTTTGTTGAGACTGTGATGTCCTTCGAGTGCTGGAGAGACATACTCGTTAACGTCTCTAGTGTTGTATTTACCTAGCTAGAATTCATTACAGTCTACAACGTGTAAATTCATTTATATTCCATAAATTATAAAATGAGTGTTTAGGCTGTGTCGCCAGTAGGCATACTATTAGCGACACAGCCTTAAACATGATTTTTTTTTGTATATCTAACCTAGTACCCCTCAGGAATGTTTGACGTTTAGGTAGGTAAATAAATTTGTGTGGCATATCGATTCTTAAGTTAACGCTATTGGCTGAAATCGGTTTAACTAATACGGTAACTAGAGTTGCGATATCATCGACTGTCGTTGATTTTCTTGATGGTTTGGCAGCATGACGTTAAAAATAAAGATGTAATGGAAAAATTGTTGATACCGTATGGAATGATAATGTTTGTGAGCGGTTCTCCGGGTCGTTTGTTTTAGCGCAGAGACCGGTCTCTACGAAATGATGTTGCACTGTTAGGGCGCCAGAAACACAGCCTTAAAACGTTGACCGATATCACCGGAGCACGGCGCGGTGGCGTATTAGCCATCGCTTAATTTAGGTTAGTTTCAGTGTTTATTTCCTTATGCGAATTCCACGTTGTCACCGCAATTACAATAAACTTGTGGCGAGTGAACCACATTAACAAAAGTGTATTTTAAAAGGATTGCTTCGTAATATTTATTGCACTCATATAACCTGCAATATTTATAAACATGGTAGGCAGCCGCAGCTTGTGCTTGGACTCATGTTTTTCAGTTTCGCAACCGACCGCCGGAGACCGGACGCGAGCGGCGACGCATTTCAAACGAGAGCAGGGTCACTCCTGCGAGGGAGCGAGGGCCACATGCGACACCATTTTTCGTATGCGACAATTATCGTTGTGTAAGATCACATAATTATTTTTAAAAACTTGCAGAAAATGTATTCGGGACGTATGTGTAGCAGGCAGTGCGCCGCGAATGTAGGACGACTCTTATACTACTCTTTCCTTAGAACGCGTAGGAATATGAAATTCCGCGATTGAGCGCTGCAATCCGGTCCGGGCGACTGTAGAGACGCAATGTTCCGAGATAAGGATCACCATATCAGTATGGAATGGAGTAGAGCGGGAGACCGGGGGTGTGCCGCCTGCGCCTCCTGTTAGAGCTTTCTTCGATGCTGCAGTGTGGCCAGTTTGTTTACGAGGAACATTTGAACTACGCCGTGAGCGACGTCGCTACTGAGCACGACACTAAACTATTCGAAATATTGAAACTTCTACGGAGCAAAAGTTGTCCGATGTCATGAGAACTTATCAAGATATTTGATAATTGCACATCGGGGCAAGGTAGCTGATTTGGACATCTAAGAAATCGACCAAACTAAAAAAGACAAAATATTGTGGGAAAAGGCCCGCCCAATATTCTCTATTACAGACAAGGAAGTTACTAATAAAGTTTTGTACCTTTTAATATAGGTTTAATACAATCTATTAAAAGCATTCCTTCAATTAGATTTACCAAAATATGGGTTATCAAATCTACTCATCGGAGTCGATAGACGGTCCGCGGCTGAGAACACTTAACACAGAACCTCCTAGAATGCACTTCCGATTACTTAGGTACACTTATGTTAATAAAAAATAATGGAACGATATAGTTAAGTGAAATGTTCAAACTATAATGACTCATTGTTCCTCGAAGCATAACCAACCTCATTCATTCAGGCTGCCTGCCCATTTTAGACGACCGTGATTCATCTCAATCTGTCGACTAATATTACCGTAATGCGAGAACGAGCATGTATCGGTTAGTAAGCAATTTGAAACGAATTTATGGATTTGCATTCGATTCTCTCGGGACTTATAAGGAAATGTTTTTATCGTCGAAGTGGTCATACTGTCGCCTTCCGATTCGTACTTATAACCGCAGTGCTCCTATTAGTACCTAAGATAGTCGTTGAAATGGACATAAATACATAAGACGTACGCTCGGAAAACCTCTCCTTTTGGCGCAGACGAATGCTGAGATTGCATAAACTCCCAACAAAAAAGCAAGTGTATGCGGCGGTTTAGTGTAGGGCTAAAATTCATTTTAATAAATTAATGATTATGTCAATTGATCTCATCGACCCGTTTGTTTTGTTTTTGAAATGAAATGAAATATATTAAATGAAATAAATAGAAATGTGGTTACAATAGTTGACATTTATGAAATAATAATCTCTCACATTTGCCCAGTTATGGCATACAAATTACAATAGAAAATTATTACAATACATATTATATTGTATAATATTATCCACACTATATATATGGTGGCGCACGCACTTCCACATCAAGTAAGTACATAGTAGTCAGAGTTGTAGTACTATATGTTAAATAATTCTAGAAGCGCGTTGTGATTGGGAAACCCGCGCCGTGGAGGAGCTGCATAAGGGCAATCGGTAGATCAGCGGCGCGTGACCTGGCCGCGGCTGCCCGCTGCCGAGCTCGCTACGCCAGGCATTTATTAACAAGACTTCTATCGGAGGTATTAACACAGACAAGACTTTTTTACATGTTTGTTTTCGTGCGATTTTTATTTCAATAAATATTAGGCGAGACAACATCAGAGCCAGCACTATGTATAATTTTGTTTTAGTTCTCGAAGTTTCCCTTTTGACATGCGTAAATTGCACACTTATTATTTTTTTGACTCAGCATTTAAACATCGAGCACGCTTCGAGCGTGTAAAAATGCTGTTTTAAAAATACTCATTCGATTATAAAATCTCGCACGACAGCAAACAATGAAATATTATAGTGGGTATGTGCGGACAATGCAGAATAAAATCAAATGACATGTGTGCATGCGACTGCGGCTGCGGCTCCGACGGCGGCTGCGGCTGCGGCTATGCGCCGGGAGGTATCTGTTCGCCGCACGCGTTTTCATTGAGCGGCTCGCGTCTCGCCTCTATACAATCACACTAGGGTCTACAAAACACGAGTTAAGCTCGCATTGTCAACGTCGTTCATGCTTTGTTGGGACAAATTAATAGGCGCATTGAAAATGCCTTTTAGAATTATCCAATGCGACATCATCACAGAAAATGATATCCAATTTACTTTATTGACAACTGTTCGTATAAGTAATAAAGTAGATAAAGTAGTTGGGTAAAAACCTAACTGGCCAATATGTAATCGAAAACGATATTGTTGACGTAAAATAAACGTAGGTAATAGACGTCGCATCCATATCCGCTTAGATTTACGACATCGAATCGTATGATGTTAAGCGGCCCTGTTTTTAGTTATCTAACTGGTCGCAGCCACCCTCCCGCTTGCTCTGTTATTCACAATGCTACGGCTGCGCGTGCGCGTGTGCAGCGCGGCGGGCGCCGGGGACTGTATTGCCAGCAATTAACACAACAAGCTTATTGTTTTAAGTTCAATTGAAAACTCATTATTGTTAACCCCTAATTAGACCTCGTACTCAAAACATACATGCTCAAGTAATAGTATGGCTCAAAGCCATTCACATCTCGTCACAATTTAACAATAGATCCTTTTTTATCCTTTACCGAAAAACACTTCTGAAGCGGTAGCTTCAGCTGTCACACGTTTTTTTTATTTAAAAAAATTAGGACGTGACTTTTGGCTTATAATTTTAATAGAGCAAATAAAACTTTCCAAAAGGGTTTGCATCCCAAAAAAGTTTAATGTGAAATGGGGCCAAGTTCGATGAAATTCCAATTTTATTAGACTGTAAAACAACAATGAATTGTGAGAAATAATGCAATTGTTGACAGGTGTCACATTGTAAGCGTTCGACCGCGGGAGCCGGCGGCGCTCAGTTTTCGCTAATGTATCGCAAATCGCATGCACATTGCGTATTTAGCGCGTGACACGGGACATGACGTGACGTGACACGCGACGAGCGACGGCCGCGGCTCCGTGACTCGCATACGTTTTTGATCCCCTTTCAGTATTCGCCTACAAACCAATTATGTACCTATTTATAATTTAATTAATAACAAAAAGCGTGCCCGGCGCACCTGTAGCTCCCATCTCTACTATGGTTGTTGATAAACATTAAGACCGAATTTCATTCAATTTGAAATCTTAATTTCCTACCTAATTAAAAATAATAGGAGGTGGCGCCACGCCGTTGCTGGTAACGAGTTGTTTTCTTAAAAGTACTCAGATCAGATCGATAGACAACATCACATGCAGGTAACAAGGTGTCGCCGAGTATAATGTAGCTTGAAACACTCCACCCTGACTGCAGCGACGGCGGTCGACCACGAGGACGTAACGACAGCCTCCACACCTCCTCAGAAAAGTTAACTGTGACTTTAAAGCGGGAACAAAATACAGTAATTGTCAGTAAAAGGGTTTGGCTATGGTCGGAAAAGCGATGTCAGTAGCGAGCGCCCATGTCGCGATTATACGACTCATACCACACTTTATTATCATCTTCTAAGCTATAACATTTCTTCCTACTCCACATATGAGAGTGGAATCATCTAAATTATTGGTTTGTAATAGTCTGATGTAGTAAGGATAATTAGAATTACATTAGTTGCATGTTGCCGGCCCCGCGAAGCCTCACAGTGGCGGCGGTTGCACTGATTCATGTAGGGCAAGCGATAGAGTGCAGCGAGGGGAGCGCCCTCTGGTGCAGGTGACCATCGATCGTGTTTCACAGACAAAATAACAAAGCCGACCTGGGAGCAGGACCCCTCCGTAGTGGCCTTCCGGCAGCTTATGTTCAAATACTATTTTAAGGGCTGCGGCAGCGAGTGCGGGCACTCGTACACAGTACCAGTGCAATTAAATGTCAGGAATATTCAACAATGAGCCTAAATAAGTGGGATTTTAATACAACTGGTATTTATTTACCTTCGAAATTATATGAAGTAATTTGAATGTTACAAGCTCAATTAGTATACCTAATACAGTGGTGCTGTAATGCGAAGGGCGCATTAATATAATTATAACAGATTCCTAGTCGCCGAGTGGCGAACTGGTACCGCGGTGGACGGTGGATGGTGTCGGCGGATGGTGGATGGCGGATGGTAGGAGGTAGATGGTGGATAGTGGATGGCGGACGGCGGTGGTCGAGGTTCAACGGCCTTCACCAAACTTTATGACTTAATTAAATTACATTCCGTATGAATTACTGCAGTATTAGCGCTCGATTAGCATTTCAATTGGAATGTAAATCTAATGTAGCATGGTTCAAATTCATGTTAATCAAAATTTAATGTAATAGAGGTATATCACGGATGTTGCGTACCTATTAGAAAACATCTGCAATAGTTGAAATGTCTGAAAGATATGAAAGTATAATCCCGATACATGCAATAAACGCAATTAGTAAGAATTTTTTTATGTCCGGATGCCGTTGTATTCCCGCGGAAAATAGGTTAAACTTGACCGAAGCGGAGAGAGGGCGGGCCACTAGCATTTAAATAATAAAAAATGCTGCTCTGTTACGACTAAATCTGTAAACAATAATTTCTGTGAATGGAACATAAATCACGTGCGAGTGTATCGAGTAGCGGCGGACTTCCTCGGCCGTCCGCGTCGCGCCGACACGTCGTAGTCAAGGTTATTTCTGTATCGTTCGCTTCCGCAGCGCCCGCGCCGCCGCCGCCGCCGCCGCCACCGTCGTCGGTGTACGCCACAACACAACCAACACCAGTTTACATCGATGTTTACAGCACGCATTACATTTCGGAATGTTGTTGCATTCATATTAGGATTCCGAGATAAACATTCCCGTTTCTTAGGCGGAAATACACATTACAAAGTTTACGAGGCCACAGCAGTTCAATCCGTCCCATAAATCAGTAAAGCTAATGTTACTAATTATGATACGACATCATGTGAACCGTCACA
>LGAG01000326.1:276715-288582 GCA_001278395.1 Lerema accius | reverse complement strand
AAATTTACGTGACTTTATTGTTGAGGTGATTTGGATATAATGTTAGTTGCGGGATGCCACAAAAAATGTTAACTACACCATTATATTTGATTCATCCTTCTCGATTCAATATTAAATTATCCTTAGTAATAGGATTAGAGATGTTAAATAAACTGTTTAATCTCTGTGTTTAATATTTAAATGGATAAATGACAGTTCTAGTTTTTACCGTATTGCGTAAAAAAAAGATTAATGTTTTTCATGTGTATGTCTTTGGCAGGTTCTACTATTTTAATCAAATACATAAAACCTTAGCTTTCAGATCTGATACTTTATTGGCAGTGCAAACCATAGATAGTCTCGTCTTGGCAATATTTTACATGAGAAAATTTTTTGGTATATTTCTTACTAGCTCACCTATCAAACTTCGTACAGCTTCAAAATCAATAAAAAGGCAATTTTTCCTTATTTACTCACCTTTTAAACCTTCCCTGGACTTCCACCAATAATTTAAAACTAAAATTAGCCAAATCGGTTCAGCTGTTCTTGAGTTTTAGCGAGACTAAAGAACAGCAATTATTTTTATACAGGGTGGCCAGGGAGTTGACGTCCAAAGCTAAAAAGATGCCTCACGGTAAGAATAAAAACGGTAAGTATTCAAGCAGAGAGTGAATAGGCTTTTACTAAGTTAGCACAGTGTGCTTTCCATCTTTTGGCCACAGTCATCTCCACTTGTGAGTGGGATTGTCGTCAAGCACTAACTTATCTTACATAAAAAAAATAAAAAAAAAGAATCCGAATCACCCCAATGTATGTATGTTAACCAATTTTGCATAGTTTAGGAGATAGAATAGTTTAATTTTATTTTCCATTATCTTCACCTAACACTGGTTTTCGATTTTTCGCTCATTTTATATTGAACACTTATATTTTAATTTTTATGGTGATAATTAATAATCATAGTGCTAACTATCACCCTAAAAAGTATGGTTACTCTAGACGAAGTGACACTTATTAAAAATTTAGACCAAAGTTCAAAATTACTGCTTCAGCTTAGTACCTAATTACAGGTATCAAGGTGTTAAAAAGAATTAAAATTCATTATAAATAATCACAGTATATTGAAGTAATAACTCACGTATAAAAGTAACATATATGTAGGTATTACCAAGTAGGTAATTCTAAGTTATGCTCACTGATCCATTAATACCTAGAACCTAGGATATGCGGACTATTAAATGCACTGACGTCATTGACCCTCATGGTGTTTAATATTACATTAACATTACGCTAACGGAACTACAAATCTACACTAACAATATAAAGCTGAAGAATTTGTTTGAACGCGCTAATCTCAGGAACTACTGGACCGATTTGAAAAATTCTTTTAGTGTAAAACAGTCAATTTATCGAGGAAGGCTATAGGCTATATAACATTACGCTAAGATGAATAGGAAAGGAGCAGCAATAAAATATATTGTGAAAACAGGAAAATTATGCTGGCGGAGCCGCGGGTGATTGCTAGTAGGTACCTAATAGAATTGTACCTATGCCTTAAAAAATGATTCATGTATGTATGTTACGTATGTATGTCCATCTTTATCATGCTCAACAGCCTAAACAATTTGACGGATTTCAACATATGAGGTGTGTGCAATGGGTACATAACTTTCTTTCTTTAAGTCCATATCTATGGAGAAAGCTTTGGATTAAAAAATCTACACGCAAATAACACTTTGTTAGTCATTTTGCTCCTAAACACGCAAATACATATGTTTGACTAGCATCCCTCGTTTTTTAATTGGATAATAATTTTAATAGCTTTTTTTATGGTTTAAAGATAGCAAACGAGCTGACAGTGCCACCAACGCCAGCCGTCCATGGATATCGTTACAAACTTCGAGTAGGACTAAGGGGGGACTGTTAGTTGGTTATTAGGTGCTGTTAGTAATAGTTATATTTAACTTAACTTTTATGTGTGTTACGCGTTTTAATACCATTTAATCAATTGTGTTACCTACACATAGATACTAAATTGATTGATTTAATTTAATTTAAAATTTAGTTTCTTCTTTTTAAAGAATGCAATAAAAGCTTTTTTTTTAAGTTTTCTTTTTTATTAATTTTAACTTAACACTCAAAAAGTTACATTTTAAACTTTTATCACACACATTTACCGCAGTTAATTTTTTTTATAACTCTAAGGCGTGCCATACAAGGCCTTCTTCAAGCTATTGGCGTCACAAGCAGATTCAAGCACTTATGTGTAATTCGAACGCCATACCCAAGCTTTTAAAACTGTCGGTAGCGATTGCTTGAATCAGTCCGTTTATGGCCAGCTTCAGAATTAATTTAAGTTACCGGTTGGTTGGATATGGGAATTAATTTAATAAATAATTAGTTGGTACTAATTAGAATAGACAGAAACACAAACTAATCAGACGCTTTTTAATATTATCTATATTACTGGTTTCTCATTGGCAAACGAACAAGACAGCAAATAATTATAATAAAGACGATAAGGATACATGCAATGTAACGTGAAATGCTTTTAATTATTTTTACTAAGAATGTCTATAGTAGGTAGTACATTTTAATTAATTGGTAAGATTTTGCATAGAAAACCTATATTTGCGAGAGTTGTTTATGTTTTCAAATGTAGAAGTTTGCAAGTCAACTTAGGCTAGTGAATTTAAGTATCTTGCTGATAGAAAACTTGATCGTAAATCATTATCTTTAAAATGATGCTTTTAAATGATGCTTTATCCAAGGGGCGGCCCAGGGACTTTTCTCCCCCTCCCCCCCTAGCAGTGCGAAAATATATACTTAGTAGTTACTTACTTCAAGGTAATTAAAAAGCTCTAAACCCGGTGGCTTACGTCGATCCTGTGATCGATGAAGTTAAGCAACTGCGGTCGCGGTCGGAAAGTGGATGGGTGACCGCTAGTGAAAAATATATTGAGCGCTTCCTTAGATGCGTAACGTATCGTTAGATGACAATCGTTAAGGCGGCTTTAAAAGTTCCGACGTTAGTTAGTTGTTAACCCTTTCGCTAGTCAGCACTGGAGAAGCGTGGTGGAGTATGGTCTAGGCCTCCTCAGTTATGAGACGAGACCCGTGCTCAGTAGTGGGCCATTAACGGGTTGAAGCCACTCAAATTAAAATAATTCAAACTGAAATGGCTATCCATGACAATTATTTAGGTTTTATGCATTTGTACACAAGTAATTTGTAAAGAAACTGCCTATAGGTAATTTCTTTTAGACTCAGGGTCGAAATCAGAATTACTTACAATACAATTCAATTTACTGTTAATTTTATAGTTAATTTGTTACGGATTATTTATTTTAATTATTGGTAATGGTCTGGCGAAATAAATTCAAAGTCAATCATTTGTCTTCTTTTAGGAACTAACAGCCCATTTAACGAACGAAAAATTTTTACAATATAAAATACACTACCAATAAAAAAAACCATTAGCAACATATAAATATAAATTAATAATAAATTAATTATTGATTTATCAACATATGATTTTATAATAATTCTTGTTAGACCATAGAAATACATTGATTTTTTTTTCTTCAATCAAAAATGTTTTTCGTGACATACCGTCGTCATACTGAAAGCTCCGTTGATAGACAGTTGACGTTGACATTATTTTCCAGCCAACCATATCGGCCGAGGCTATAATCTATTGACACATTGAGACATGGTCAAATATCGACCACAGGGTCTTATCCTTAGTTTCAATTAGTATGATTTTATCCGTGTATCAGAGTTGCATTGATGTTTGTACATGTTTAATTATAGTTAGTAAAAATAGGGAGTTTTTGTTTTAAGAAGTTATTTTTATGTCTCAGACCTAAAAATATAATGTTTAAGTAATAATAATAAACGCTAACACACTCATATCCCCCAGTAGGATTCCCTGTGTCGCGGGTGACATGGACAACACTAATAACATCACTAACACCCATTACCCGAGAACAAACATTCATCTGTCACATAAATATCTGCGTCGGCCGGGAATCGAACCCGGGACCCCCCGCTTCGTAGGCAGGGTCACTACCAACTAGGCTACGGGGTCCTTAAGTTTGAACGAAGTAAATATGTGTGCAAAGCTTACTTTTTTGGTGGACACGGGGGGGAAGTCTTATCATTACCAAAATGTACGTCATATTAGAATAGCTTCTTAGCAGCCTAATTTTACTGTATTGTATTGTTACAAAATGTATTTATCGTCTACAGATCTGGGCTTGTGTATTTCGCTTATTTGTCAAATCTGTATGTAACAGATACATTCATTGCTCTGTGGTCAAAACCCATACCTATTATGGTAGGTATCTATCGTGTACCAAGACTATCATAAGATTAGATGCAGATAAATTAATAACTATTTCATTGAAAAGATGTAAATGTAGGTAATCTAATTTAAGTAAATAAAGTAAATTCAGTAATGTAATTCAAACCTTTTAGTATTGACTTTCATTAAATGAGCTGTTAGTTTCTAAGACGCAAAATAGATTTGAATTCAGAATTCACTAGGATACACAGATCAATGAATGTCTAGAGAACACCGCAGATTAATGAAACCAATTAACCGGTAAACCGGTAAATCGATAATTACCTTCACCGATCAAAACAAACACCACACTACACAACACTGAAAAAACCGTCAAAAACCGCGCAAGAGAGACGCACATAGCCTACTTCCACTATTGTTCTCGATAACGTTATCAGTCGATATCGCGTCAAAAAAAACTCTAACGTCATAGCAAAAAACCGCGTTATTTTTTTAACGTATTTTTTACGACGCACGAATACGGCGACCCCGCGCGGCGGCTTTGCCTCAACTAAAAACTTGGTCTGAAAATCCGTAGGCGGTGTGAGTTCATGTGAGAGGGAAATACGAAGGCTTTCGCGGTGGAAAGGGACGGAAAATTGACGTGTAGGCGTGTTTGGTGGGAGGAGCTAAAGTTTGCATAAGTATAGGGACTTGTTTCTGCGACTCGCCAGCTATATTTTATGTGCCGGCTCAGTTTTTGCTGTCGGTGCATTGTCTTGCCTTTTTTTAATTTGCGAACGATCTATGGCGTATGGTATGCTAAGGTTTTGGATGTGAAGGGGTTGATTTTACCCCTATTTTACCCCGTCTTACCCCGTCTTACCTCGTTTTACCCTGTTAGTTGGATAGGTTAGGTATCTGAGTGAATGGTCGTTACCGAGTTATGTAGATTATTTGAGCAGCAAAGGTTATCGGTAAATGTTAGTACTTTAGAGGGTAGGTTGTTATAACTAGGTTTAGTTTTTACTAGCGGCACGGTATAATAACTGTTTTGACATATAAGAATAGTAGTGATTTTGCAATGTCAAAAAAATTGTGAAATAAGTTTTTTATTTTTATTTCCTCTTAGGGCCAACTGCTCTGTGGTAAAGACAAAATTTTAACAACGTAATAAAATTGTCTTTTTTGTTACCTACCTACATTTAAATAAAATAAATGATTGATTTGGAAATTAATAGCAATAGTTGATTTATGTTACGTAATGCTTAACGTACCTATTGATAAAATCATAATTAGTTATTTATTTTGTTGAAGCGATTTGAAAACATTGATTATAATGTGAACTACATACTAATAGGTCTATGAAGGAAGACGTAAACTGATAAAATTAAAGTCTTGAAAATATAAATTTTTTATTAAGTATTTATTGTAATACTTAATAAAAATCGCACAACATAGAATATAATTACCGTAAAAAAGTCTATTGTATTTCTTGACAAAATCTCTGCAAGTACTTTCACGAAAAAAACATGATATCCTAGTGGTTTGATGGTTGGTCTCCCGAACGGGAGTTCCTGGATTCAAACCCCTCGGCACGCACCTCTAATTACAAAAGTTATGTGCGTTTAGCTACTATTACTTGCTACGGTGAAGAAAAAAATCGCGAGGAAACCGCGCATCTGAGAGTTTTTTATAAAGAAGTCTAAGATGTGTGAAGTCTGACAATCTGCACTAGACCAGCGTGGTGGACTATGGCCTGTAGGTACCCCTCACACTGTGAGAGGAGACCTGAGCCCAGCAGTGGGACAATTATGGGTATTCCCACAATATAGCCCCAGGTTATAAGCTTAACCAAGTAACAAAAAATGTAAGTGTCTCTCAAATCCATCTGCAATGGCTATCTAACGATAACAATCGATCACTGGATAATGCGCCCTTTAAAGCACGGAAACGATGAAGATTCCTTACCCAAGTTGGTCTTTAAGTGAGCTAAGCTATTCGTTCCTGAGACGAAATTAATAACTTGAATTTAAATTATTCTTTAGGTATCAATTAAATTCTAGTGGATTTTTCACTAGCGAATGGACTAATAATTTAATATTCCCCTCGGGTTTAAATGAACACCATTTTACGAGTTAGGGAAGACCCTTATAAAATTCTCTAAGTTATTTTACCACTTTGCTGCAATAATGAAATATGAACGGTCATTTATTTACGGTCATAGTATTTGATATGTCTTCCATTCCAAATTCCATTTTATAGGTCTTTGATAACAATAAAAATTTAGGTTTTTTATTCAGAAAACTAAATAATCATGGATAGGTACCTTCGAGGAGGCTTTTGTCATTATTATTTAAGAATAATAATTTATTTCTTTGTTCACTTAAAACATTATGATGTAGGTACTTAAAATACCACTTCATCTTTACAACCCATAACTGTCCCAATGCTGGGCTCCGGTCTCCTCTCACAGTGTAAGGAATACAAGTCATAGTCCACCACACTAGCCTAGTGCGGATTGGTAGACTTCACACACCTTTGACAACTATATGGAGAACTGTTAGGTTTCCTTACTTATCTAAGGATTACCAACTTACTAAGGTACAGACAGTTTATCCACAATAGTTCAATAATTATAGGGTTAATGGAAACATTAATTATAATATTAGCATCTACTTGTTAAACGTATGTAAGAGACTGTGAAAGTTAGCACTGTGAATGTAGATTAATTCTTTTAGTAAATATTAGTAGTCCAGTTAGTAATTATTAGTAGGTATTTCCCCTCTCTAATTAAGCACAGGATGCGTTGTTCTCTCTGAGGACAGATGATCATCTCTTATACGTCATATGTCGAAAAATTACAGTTGCATACAAAATTCAAATTCGGAATCTCGATTTCAATGTTCAAATCACTACGCTACACATAATATTACTTATGATACGAATATTCACATAAGTAATTCATATTTATATCCTAATAATATAAAGCTGAAGAGTTTGTTTGTTTGAACGCGCTAATCTCAGGACCTACTAGACCGATTTAAAAAATCCTTTCAATGTAAGATAGTCTATTTATCAAGGAAGGCTATATAATATCACGCTAAGATGAATAGGACAGGAGCAGTAATAAAAATATTGCGAAAACGGCAAAATTACGCGGGTGGAGCGATTGTCAGTAATAAAATATACGGACAAGCTATTATATTGATTTATATGGAAACCAACGCTGGAACTATCACGCATCGGTGATTTCTACGTGAGAATTATTTAGATAGACATCAGATTTAATCATTAAACTCTTATAATACAGCGCTTTGCGTCGATCCTTGATCATCGAAGTTAAGCAACTGCGGGCGCGGTCGGAAAGTGGATGGGTGACCGCTAGTGGCATTTTCTTGACCGCTTCCTTGCTTCGAAGGACTCGTATAACCGTTGGTACTGATTGTTATAGTCAGATGACAGGTTTTAAGCCAATTATAAGGCTTTTAGTTTTTAAGGTTCTTGAAAGTTATACGAGCTTTGCAAGTTAAATAAATGATGTTATACACTCATATCCCCACACTAGGAATCTCTGTGTTGTGAATGCCAAAGACCAGTGTTCCACGAAGAGTAGATACTCCAATACCCCAAATTTACTACGGGAGTGGAAAAAGTCTAGAGGAAATTTGGGTGATATTATAACAAACTAACAATCGCCAGCGGCTCCGCCCGCGTAATGTTCCAGTTTTTGCGATATTTTTTATTGCTGCTCCTCTCCTATTCATCTTAGCTTGATGTTATATAGCCTATAGCCTTCCTCGATAAATGGACTATCTTACACTAAAAGAATTTTTCAAATCGGTCCAGTAGTTCCTGAGATAAGCGCGTTCAAACAAACAAACTTTTTACCTTCATATTATTAGTATAGAATTAACTCAAGACAAAACCCTATTATTCTATGGAACTATCAAAAAGTTATATCTCATGTAGAGCCAAGCTTCTAACTCTACAAACTCTAACTCTACAATCTCTAACTTCACAAACTCTACAACTTAACCAAAATATGTTCCTTGACCATTTTTATTACAAGAACTATTGTATTAGTAAAGTAATGAACAGTGCAATATATTGTTACCTTACGCCTATTTGATAGTAACGTTAGAAATAGGAAAATAAATCTTCCAAGCGTTATCTTAATGTGTATAATTTATTTATCTTTTTTCTTAATCTCGATGTCTAAATACCCAAGCTTATAAACTGAATTTCAGATTTCTAAGACATCCAAAAGTACCTTAAGGCTTTTAATGATCATCAAATAAGTATATCACATCAATAAGTGGCGATAACGAAGTTTTTAGTTGTCAATAAGTCCTAAAGTTTAGGAAAAATGTAATCAAATCTTTATTTCTTTAATAAGTCTACTATGGCGTCATATCCTGATAATTTAATTTAATATAATATATATTTAATATAATATATCAAAAACTCTAATATACATATAACAAGCTATAGGGGTTGAAAAATTTATGGAGCGCTTTAGTAAAATACCATTATAACTATCGTATTTCCACTTATCAGTAGGTATATTGAAGGTATAAATAGTATAATAGATTTTAAAATCCCAGCCTAACTATTGGAGTTAATAATACATCGTTATGAGGAAAGTTGATCAATATAATTAGTATTTAATAAAAATTTATTAAATTTAAGATCAGAAGTACTTGATATGGAACGTACCTTATATGGAAAACTGCGGGAATAACCATACTGTAATAAAATAAGTGGGTTGAAGCAACATTTTCCCGGTCTTCGAATCTCTAGTATAAAATATCATTGGGTATACTTTATACAATGAGCAAATTTTCAAGTAGCTTATAGAACACTAGTGGGCCCGCTCTCGCTTCGCTTCGGGAAACTTATGTCGAAACGAAAGAAAAAAAGTAGCTTAAGTTACTCCTAACATCAACGTTCTACCGACAGACAGACAAAAATTGCATTGAGTCAAAACGGTTATTTTCATATTACAAACAGACATTCCAATTTTATTTATTTCTATAAGTAGATTATAGATTATCGAAAATTGAATTTTAGGATTCCAAATTAACAAACAAACAATCAAACAGCAACAGATTCCGAGAAGCGACACAGTTTTAATACAAACTCTCGAATCCAAATGTCGGTTGAGGTTCCAATTTTCAGATTTGAACTTGGAACGTCCAGTTTGGTTGACGGACAAAAACTGACCGCGCATTGCCGCTCGTCATCTGCGACGAACAGCGACATCTGTAGAGTCGCTAGTTTCTTTAATAAGTAATAAAATAGGTATTAAACTTATTACGTAGATATGTATATCTAAAACTTAGTACGTAAATTTTACTATTCTCTTTTAATTCCTCGTTTGTCGTGGATTTTGAAAAATTTTTGATGTGGTTTTTAAGGTGTACTTTATAAAAATTAAACTTGTATTGGTGGGTTACAAAAATCAAATGAAATGACACGATATTTTTTGCACAAATGTGGTATAACAATTCTGTAATTAGACTCCCATTTTCAATTTGAACCTTTGTCTTGTAAATTGAAAGATCTTTTCTAAAACGAAAGAAAGAAATAGTTTATTTTACTGTGACGTCATCGCAAATTTTACTAGTTTATTTTATGTTCACAATAATGCTTCCTCATTGCGAGTATTAAATTTGTTCCCAGTTTGAGAGCACTATAATTCATGTATTGTTTACACATAATTGTCTCGATTATATAGCATCAATTCGCCTCCATTACTGTCGATGTTCCGCAGAAATATGCCGCCTAGCCGCGCAGACTATGCGCAAAAAGGGTCTCCTCACCAAACGATCATTTTATCACATACGTTCCAAGCCAGAGCGAGATGGCACCACTCCCCCCACTGTACCCAGACCTACCTCCCCCCTCTCGACCACAAGAAAATCAATGAAGCAAAGGAAATCTCTGAACACCACCACAGGTCAAGCTTAACTGGTCGAGAGTTAAGAAAGGATTGAGTTGAGCTTTTTGTCCTTGTTTATTGTTGTGCTGTAGAAAGAGACAGGTGAATACCTATAGGGCTAATGACAGTTAATATTTATGCACAGACTCCGAGAGAAATAATTTTCTGAACTAAGGTACTTGTTGATGGTAGATGGATATTTTAGGTAGGTATACAAGTATATGGAAGAGTTGCATCTCCTTATAAGAAAACTAAAGAATTTATTATTATAAGATATAGTAAATTAACTCTTGATAGTACCTTAGAGATTTTTATGTAAATTAACGGCAAAATATACGAGTTAATGGTACTTACAGTGTCGCCTATGGACTTATTTTTATAGTCCAACTTAATCCTAACTGATCGTCGAAGTTAAGCAACTGCGGGCGCGGTCGGAAAGTGGATGGGTGACCGCTACTGTCAATTCTTCAGTTCCTCCGTGCTTTAGAAAGCACAAAAAGATAAGAGCCGGGTTATCGTTAAATATCAGTCGTTAAACTATGTCGAAAGTATTCGGATAGCCAAAAAAAATCTTACTAAGGTTTCCTAATCGTATGGAAAATGCTCGAAGCTCCGTCAGTTAGTCAGATCACTATTGCGAGTCTTTGTGTCTTTGTGCTTGTGTGATTACGTGTATGTGTGTGTGCGTGTGTGTGTGTGTGTTTATTGAATTAGTTAACAAATGTAGAACATTAACTTTCAAAAAGGTGTGTCGTTGAAATTAAAAATGTTGTCATACGTTCATCTACACGCAAGCGCGTTTCCCACGCACCACCACAATGGGGCAAAACCATTGGTTCTCATAGACTTTCGCCGATACTGATCAATTGGGTCGTTTATATAACGCTGTTTCTTTGTCAACCTAATTTACTTAGTACTTAGAGGAGTACAGACTTAGTTTGTAGTCTGGTTTTCCGAATTGAGGGATTCGCGTTCGAATTTTGATAGTTTTCTGAATTGAGGGATTTGCGTTCGAATTTTGTTAGTTTTCCAAATTTACGGATTTACGTTCGAATTTTGTTAGTTTTCCAAATTGACGGATTTGCGTTCGAATTTTGATAGTTTTCCAAATTGACGGATTTGCGTTCGAATTTTGATAGTTTTCTGAATTGAGGAATTTGCATTTGTATTAAAAAATAATGCACTTTCTGGATTCTCAAGTTAATATGGAATAGATTGAAAAATGAAACCATTAATTAGAACATCAAACGATCAAAGATGCTGTTGCCATCTGGAGGTCTTTTGGATCTCATAATATAACTGCGCATGCGTGACTATTCTCTAGTGGAGTACAAATAACTTTTCATTCTAAGAACACGTGAAATATCTGTGAAATATTTCAATAACCTGTTTCATTCTTAGAATGAAGACGAATTCTATGACACCTCTCATTGAAATCTGTCCAGCGGTAGGTATTCAGTAGAGCGTGCTAAATAAACGGGCTAATATATATACTTCGTTTTTTTCGTCGTGATATAAAAGGTAAACAATCTTACACTGTCTTTTTATTGTAATTATCTATTTAAAAATAAGACAGACACAAATTAAAAAAAAAAAATAAAAAATAAACAATAATTTAATGTTAAAATAAATTTCTGTAACTTCTAAATATTTTTTTAA
>LGAG01000326.1:255184-276427 GCA_001278395.1 Lerema accius | reverse complement strand
AAAAGAACTTGTAAATGTAAAAATAAATATAAAGCAAATTTATACCTATAAGGTTTTTTAAATATGACGTTATTCAGCAATCAGATAACAGCCGAAATAGCTCAGTTGGGAGAGCGTTAGACTGAAGATCTAAAGGTCCCTGGTTCGATCCCGGGTTTCGGCATGTCTTAGATACTATATTGCCATTTTATTTTATTATTATTATTAATGACGCAAACTTTAGAGCCTGGTTTCCTGACCTAAGGGTAATTACCCCGGTGAGGGTAAATCAGCTATTTTACGGGGGTAACAAAGAACCTAATTATTAGGATCGTAAAATAAAAATATACAGAAATAAGTACATAACGTATTGTTTGTTTTGATAATATTTTAATGACGGAGTAAAATTACACATACATGTGTTACACATACGAATTCAAATTCAAATCATTTATTTCGTCTTAGGAACTAATAGCTAGCTCACTTAACGAACGTCAAAAATTTAAAATAATCTAAATAACACAAAATATAAACAAACATGTTTCAATAAAACTTGTTAAGGTCTCGATAGACAAAACCTGTCATATATCTAAGGCTTTATAAAAGACAATATACTTAAGCCTAAGTAAGCTAGTGTCGGCCGGGAGGAAAAAAAAACTCCCGGTAGTCTTTTTTTAACAAGTACATATTTTATTTTTGAACTAGTGGACCCGCCCTCGCTTCGCTTCGGGAAACCCACGACGAAACGAAAGTAAAAAAAGTAGCCTAAGTTACTCCTTGATACATGAGCTGTCTGCCAGTGAAAGTCCCATCAAGATCGGTCCAGCCGTTTCAGACATTGGCCGGATCAAACAGACAGACAGACAAAATTTTTTTTAAATGTCATTTCGGTATGTGTATCGTGTATACATACGTATGCATTTAGTTTAAAACGGTTATTTTAATATTACAAACAGACACTTCAATTTTATTTATTAGTATAGATATAGATTATAGATTGAAGGCAAAACCCCCACAATAACTAGTTTTATAAATAGACATAGCACGTAATCGTCATACAGTAAGCCCTATTGATGACAGTTGATGTTTACATTCCACCATCCAGGAATACGTCTACAACATTAACACGTCAGAAACGAGTGTATAATAATTCTTTATTAAATAAGTAGGTAAATCATTGCCTAAGCTAAGCAATTTTAATTTAAGTTTAATTAAATAGTATTGGTCAAATTTTGACTACTGACTTCGAGCGTATCCTCTAGTTTATTTATGTAATGTAATAATGTAATAATATTATCTAATGTAAATGTAATTATAAACGACATCTACATTTTATGCGAGTCGTTGTCAAAAATTCAAATAGACAATCTATTTCCGTACACGTAATAAGTAATATTATAGGTAGGCACTTATTCTTAAAAAAATATTTGGCTGACGGACTCTTATACAAGTCCAATGTTAATTCGTTAGCGCGATTCAGAAGACTACTAACGCCATCTGTTAGTTTTTATGGGAGTTATAGGTAAAATAATGTGCGGAGGGTTCGTATCTAAGTATGATTTAAGCTAAGGGTTCGTACTGTATGTTATGGGATGTATACAGTAGCGCCGTCTGGCGTCACGATATTTAAATATAAATATTCATACTAGAAAACGCAACTGTGCCCGAAGAAATGTAATGTTTTTAGTTTGTTTGTAGATAGCTCTCCCCTCAAAAAATAAAATAAAACTTTTAGTAGTCAACTTATGTGTTTGTCAGTAGGTAGCTGACTACCATGATTATGATATTTATAAGTAGAGTTAAAATTAAAAAATACGGAATCGTGTGTGTACAACCGTCTCGCACTTGACCGGTTTTTTGGCGTCTTAAATCTCATGTGTATATTTCACAATTGTCCTATTAATTTCACGCCATTTCAAAGATAGGTATTACAGAAACTCCAAGGCGGGTTAGAGCTTGTGTCATAGAGTGTCAATTTCGTAGAAGTGACATTGTGTTATTTATTAAGGTCGTTTTCAATGTATGTGTATAGAAGTCGCCTCTTATTTTAGGTGTGGAAATTAACCAGACATCGGTAAATATCGGTAAATATGTAAATTACTAACTACAAAATATTTGTGGTACCTATCAAAATATTTATTTATTTTATTTGTTCAAAAAGTTATGTACCTATGTCCCACATACAGTGCAAAAATATTTAATTTTTACTTTAAACCCATGTGACGCTATTAAATCATGACAGTCATTTCTATACCTTAATGAGTCTATAAATTTTCCATTTGATTCGCAAACATTGTAACGACATTATGAGGTAGTATTATTGTATGTATGTACCTACGCATGAATTATGCTTTACTAGACGATTCCCGCGGCTATGCCCGCGAAAAGTCGTTAAACAAAATATTGAATTTATCCCAAGGGAACCTATAATCGGGACACAATCTATTCTATACGATATTCCTGGATGCAAACTACCTGTCTATTTTTTACTTTCATTTCGGCATAGGTTTCCCGAAGCGAAGCGAGTGCTCATCCACTAGTTTAATAATAAAAATATTACCTACACATATCTAACTCTGAAACTTTTTTCTTATGGCACAGATTAGTGTACCATTGCTGGGGCACTCACCCTAAGGGATTCGCAAGCAACAGTTAGCTAGCGAGGTAAATGCACAGTAATTCGTCCGTTACGGTGCGCGTGTGGTGGGTCGACCACTTCTGACCTTTATACTACACCTGTTTTTGCGATAAGAAGAATAAACTGCATCTATATACAAATGTCAACGTTTCCGTTCAGTGCTAGCGATCGCAGAAGTGGCGTGGAGTAGTGTTAGATTGTTATATTCTAAAAATATTTAAAGTTAAACAAAATAATGTCTTTGTTGTCCGAAATAAATTATAAAAAAATTTAAAAATTATTATTATTAAAAATACAAATTGAAATTATTGTTAATTTTTTTTTCTATTTACACATTCAAATATCATAATTATGACTTAATCTAAAGCTTACAACTTTATTTATTATCTAGTTATAATCGAATAAGGAGATGTTGCAAAAAGTATAAACTTCTATCATTTCACAGTAAAGATAAATTAGCTTTTCTAATCACAAAAAAAGGAATTAAGAGAAATCCTTTTATTACTTGCGTGTATCGTGTTTTTGCATGTATGCTTGTTTATACATATTTTGGGTGTGTATGTGTGTATGTGTGTTATATAAATTTTAAACTTTGTCTACGATAACAGCACAGTATTTTTAGTCGTAAAGTCAAAAATTAATAAAATTTTCAAATAGAGTTGATTTTGAACTTACCAAATATTTTTTTTACAGACGAACGCGACTCCAATCCTCCCAGTTCTCGTCCACGGTTCATAACGCAAGACGTTACGTTACACGAAGCCAGCACGCTATCCTTGTATTACTAGCGCTCATAGCTCCGTGGCGTGTGAGAATCGCTGCGATCACGCGAGTTAAGCAACATCGCTGTCACTATTTATTACTATCAAAGTTATTGCTACGTGTCACGATTGTTATAATATTTATTTGTTTTGTGACCCGCCCTCCCTTCGCTTCGTTAAATATACTATTAGTGCAAAACACTTTTGTTAGGTGTTTTTATATGTTTCAATTTTTCCTTAAAGACTCCATTCAAGAACAAAAACATTATTTAGCAAATTACGTATACCTCATTTTTTCGTTGTGATTTAAAAAGTAAACAATCTTGGCACAACTTTTATTTATTTCATTAGTGAAAAAAAATATTTAGAGGTATACAGAAATTTATTTTAACATTAAATTAAAGTTTATTCTTTAGTTTATTATAATTTGTGTCTGTCTTATTTTAAAATAGATAATTACATAAAAAAGACATTGTAAGATTGTTTACCTTTTAAATCACGACGAAAAAAACGAGGTATAATAGGGAACCACTCTTGCTACGGTAAACTGACCCGATATTTTACCCAAAAATAAGGCAATGTTTTTCAACTGCGTGTATTGTTTTTGTTGTGCGTTTCTTTGGGACGCTCTACAACTATAACTGCTTAATGGATTTCAATAAAAGACTTGTCATTGGATTTGGTTTTATTGTAGACTAGACGATACCCGCCCCACGGCTTAGCCGAGAGTAGAATTTATCGGTATAAAATCCTATGTCCTATTCCTGGTTGCAAACTGTCTGTGTGCCAAGTTTAAGTTTAATCCGTTCAATGGTTAAAGCGTGAAGGACCCACAAATGTTCAAACATCCATCTAATAAAACATCTATAATATTATTAGTAGGATTATAGAGTCAAATTGGAGTTCTAAACTAACTCCCTGTTAAAAACAATTAGCCCACACGTTTAGAAGAAGTTTAGTGACAAACAGACGTATGTTAAGCTTTTGTATATAAACATTACGCCTTTCTCCCATTTAAGCAAAAGTAGTAATTAGTAAATTTTTCCTCAAAAAAGCAAACCTAAGTGGGGGGTACTCGTATATTAGTGTTGACGTAAAACCTGACCTTAAAAAAAGTCAACAAATTATTTCCCTTCCCTCGACAAGGTCCGACCCAATAATGGAACACTGGGACAGTTATGGGCATCTGCCGATTTGTAACAAATATCGTAATTAAACTTTAATTTATTAGCAACGAGGAAAGAACCGTGAAACTGTATCTTTGATTGCAATAACGTATGGTAGTTATAGATTATAATTGGTCTTCTTAGAAAGCTGTTCTCAGGTTTCTAGTACCAGGTCTATTGTTCCAGTATAGTCTATTGGTGTACAGAGTAATGATGTTCAGAGAGTGCATCGCAACAGTCTAACTTACTCGTAGTACCTGATTTGACCAGAAGGGTAATATTTTTGAGCGTCTACATGTATGTATGTATGCACTATGTATTTATGTATGTACTTATGTACTATGCATGTATGTCTATTCCATACGCTCTATAGCCTAAACGGATTTTAACATATGAAGTATGATTGTATATCTCTCCAGTGTAGTAAACAGACAGACATAGGTTATATTCTTTTATCATACACAACCTTCTTCCAATTTCAAGCAGGTTTTGTTTTGTTTTTTCTTATTAGGCATTGTAAGTGAGTGACTCTATTTTCTTTCCAACAGTGCTAGCAATTGCTTAACTACATTGATTACATAATGGTTGGCTAGGGCTGGTATATTATTTGATATAATATGATTTATTTAACTTTCAAAATTATATTCAAATTCTCACAAGGTATCGTTATATATTTTTTACTTTACTGAAACAAAAAAAATACACATATAAAACTATGACCGTCTTAAATGAACACAAAAATCGTGGTATATATTTTTAGTCGTAATTTTCTTAAGTACATTATATATAGTTCATAAGTACGTGATATAAAATAAATGTCTCTGCACGTAGCTACTCTGTCCCTAGTGAGCGCAACGATCGATTGATTGATACAATACATTGCAGTGACGTCATAATTGTTTCGTTACGTTAACGCTCCTCTAAGTGCACCTGCTCTGTGCATTCTTAATCATTACCGTGTCTTCTATAATAACTGATCATACACACACACATACATACAAACATACAATTTATAAAACTAGACGAAACGGGAGTAGATTAAAAAAATTACGTTTTTTGGTGTACTATTGATACTTATATGAATATACGATTTTAATTTTTTTTTAACAGGTACACCCTGTATGTAGTCGAAATTAAACTATATCTAATTATGTATGTCAAACTATAGACTCTATAGATCAATATTCCTGGTAGATGTCGATGACAAATGACTCTATCAATAGAGCCTTTCGACTTACGAGTGTTTTAATCAAACGTGTGACAGTGTGCGTTTTTTATTTTTATTTAATGTATTTTTAAGAAATACTTCCAATACCTACATTTTAAGTTTCTGCGCTTCCCGGAGAACTGAAACTGGCAAATCTCAAACTTATACGTATTTTCATTAGTTTTAAAAAGGGTTCAGAATTTTATTATTTAATAGTTAGGGTATTTGATATCGATAGGTATTGAACCCTGTATCCTTCAGTAGAAAGGACACAAAACCCAAATTAAATAAAAACCCAGGACTTAATACCAGCCGACTGGATTTCAATACATTCTTCTTATGCATCTGCGTCTAGAATTATTGTTATTTTTTTTCTCGTTGTCGTTCGTCTAGAATATTTGTAATTGTACCACGTAAAGATAAGATCAATTGTAATGGAGAATTTGTTCCTATACATACAATGTAACTTAAAGTGGATCAACTAGTACGAGATATGACAGACAATAAGGATAGGTATATATGTAATGGATTAGTATTTTGATATGTTACTTTTTTACCCTTCGAATGCAGGTATTAATTTTGTGTCTATTTTTTTTGGTACAAATGGCTTGACCGATTTCAATGATTTCAACATGTATTTTAGGCTAATAAATTAATGTTATAACTAAAAACTTAGGCGACTAATTTGTAGGTTACAATAAAATTAACTTGGCAGCGATTAAATATTTTTCACTACACTTATATTAAAAGTGCCTAAAATGCAAAAAAAAAACAGTTGCCAAATCAAAAAATCTATTCCAGTTTTAATTAACCAAAAATTGAAACTGTTTAAAACTGCTAATTTTTTATTAAAATTTTGTTACTCGCTTTCATTCTATTTGAATTGGAAATTCAGATTAATTTATCACCGCGTTAAATATACATTATTTTGTCAAAACAAACCACTCACTTATTTAATGTATGCTTATAAATACCTACTTTTTACTACTTACCTTTTTACTGCAGTATTATAGTAACATTCCTTGTTTAAAAGCTGCATTTAAAAGGTACACTACATTTGCCATAACAAATAATGTATACATTGTTATAATGTAGTTCTCAAGTCAATAATTATACAGTTATTGTCATAATTACAGCTGATAACAGAACGTCTCGATGTTAGATTGACATGCAAATGGTGCAATGATATGAGCATTGGATGTATTCAAACTCATTCGCTAAATGTAGATGAAACTCACTCACTAAATGTGAGGCTTATTTGCTAAACATTTTTTAATATAAAAGAGCTTGGTATATTAAATATTTTATTGTTATCGTAACCCACAAAAATGTATATTAACTTATTTTCCATTAATCACCTTATTTTATTTAATGTGTTTTCTTCTGAAGTATGTGTATTGGTAAATGTATGTATCTTAATCTTTTTGAAATTAAAAAGCACTCTCCCGTAAAATTGTGATTTATGAGTTACGACCTTATACGTAGGAGAAGACGAATATAGATTGGATTTATTGTTAACGTGAATGGACTCATTTTGCTTAATTCGATAAAATTTTCAAACTGAGCAATTTAAGGTAAAAAACAGAGATACTATTTTTACATAGAAATAAAATTCATTCGTTTTGCTAAATTATGAAACGTAATTGCATCTAAAATGAGCGATGATTATTCACTTACTAGAAAAATACCTACCGAAAAATAAAGATTTAATTTTTACGATAATATTATAATATTAAAGTAACTATCTACAGACAATAATAATTACAACTAATTTACAATTCAATAACTATAACTTACATAACGATTAAATTTCACAATACATTAATAATAACTAATAATAGTCGAACAAACCGGTTTCTATTCTTTCAAAGGTTAATCAAGTTGTCTAGAAAAAATAAATGGACCGTAGATAATATTTTTTATCTGCAATTACCATAGACTGTAGACCATAAGTGGTCATGGTCGGTTTCCGTTGGGAATAGATTTTAAAAGTCGTAGAAAACTGGAAAAATAACAACGGAAGAGTAACTCTGACACACAGAGGAAAAAATATATAGACTGAGACTTCGGAACAAATTAGCGTAATAGAAAAAACAGCGTACTTATCAAATGATAACATTTCCCGGTACATTGCTCGATATGCCGTGCTCAGTGACATAATATGTCAAATTGTAAAAAAATATGACTTAATTTTTTTTGTTCTGAAGACTTAGTTACTTACATTTTTTAGTTTGAGATCTGATATTGTTATTAAGTATTGAGGATTTATCTAAAGGAAATTTATTTCTAGGATGAAGTTATGACCTACGACAATGACCTAAGTCAATTCCTTAGAACCTAGGGATTCTATTAAAAAGTAGGTAATCAGGGTACCACAAAATTTATACTACACATTGGAAGCCCAAAAAAGGCTAACTTTGGGGATTCGGAGAAATATAGCAGAGATGTCGTAATCGAGACGAATACAATAACACCATGGCAAAGAAATCTACATAATAATATACATAACTTATCCTTGAAAAATAAAATATATTTACATTTTATTTTATATTTTAAATAACTTAATTAGTTAGTACATTTTAAATTACATTTAAATTTCATATTTAAAATTAGTTAATACATTTTAAATTACATTTTTAGTTTCGTAATTTGTAAATATTGTAGCTTCCTGTAATTGTGGGTGCACACAAAAAATGTTAATAATAAATGTTTTGAATATAATTTCAAACTTTTGTGTACCCAGCATTGTGTGTCCTTAAATAAAAAAAAATATTACGAACCTTATAGTCTGGTGAAAATGCAGCTTAATCAGTCGTACGAATAATACCTATAAGGTACCGTTTGCCGGAAACAGACACACAGACATCCATAATGACGACAATCGGCGAGACCCAATCTGATAGTGTTTACACCGACAACTACATCGCTGCTTGCCGTTTCAACTGTGTAATTGTCGTTTATGTGCGTTCGATGGTAATTATTTTTATATGGCTACCTTAATTATAATTATAACACATGAAAAATATTTATGTCACTTATTATTTCACTGTTTTGTGAATTTTTTAATGTGGCTTAAAATTAAAATGATTAGAAAATAGTGGTTTATTGAACTTCGTAGAACCATGTATGGATTTTATTATTCCTACGTTTTATATGAAAAACTAAATTGCTGTACATACTATTTTTAGACGATTTTTTCCCTTTTCTTGCCTTTTAAATTTTCTTTGGACTTTCCTTAATATGATATATTAAAACCAAAATTAGACAAAATGGTCCAACCGTTTTCAAGTTTAATAAGTGATTGATAAATATTATTATACCTAGGTACAAAGGTGTTGCCTTAGAATAATTAGTACACTAATTATTGTATAGATGTAGGTGCAAAGTACTAATATTAAAGTACGAAATAAAACATCTAACATTACAGACATTAAATATTATAACTAAAGAAATTAACGTCAATCTAACCGTAACTTATTGAATAGAAATCGGTGTAAAATTCATAAATCGCCTACCTACCTATTCGTTATAATTATTAAAATTAAAATAAAGTTAAAATAAATAACTGAACGTTACTCGCAGTCTCGGCTCGCTAACTCGATAAATTTATGTCTGAGAACATTGTTTAGAAAGTTGCAAAGCTCCACCCCCACTCCGCCGCGCCGCAAACACCGTAATTTTGCTTTAAATGTACACATTTATCAATAAACTGACCTTTGGTTATCATTTGCCAGCGCCGGTATCTCGGAGTCGTGTACCGGAACAGAGGGTTATGATCGGAGTCTTATTGAGGACGAGACGCGATAAGATAATACTAGAGGACTCGCTGTGGTTGAAATTTGACCAGTGTTCAATATTACAAACTATAGATAGATATAGAACTATAGTCAGGCTAGGGGGCCTTCGATCTGACGACTGTGTCACTATATAGAGCTCTGTTATATCTATTCATTAAACATGTAGGTAATGTAAATTTTATTTTAAAATTTAATAATCCATGTATCTTTATTTTAAACAAATTATTAGCGTTGAGCATTTATTTACCATGTAAACTTTTAAGCATGTCAAATTTACAACTCGTACGCACCTGTATTATACTTAAAAATGTAACTGAAATTACCCTTTATGTATTGATATACTTTTTTTTATTTATTAAAAAATATATACAAAAATACTTAATACAAAATTAGAAAGTATTCTTAAAAACCATCGGTTTCACAATACATCCCTAAGGCATTAAATAACAAAAAACTTGAAAGCCTAAGTAGTTAAACGGAATATACAAAATCACCAACACACATAAACAGATATCTAGATATCTAGACTGTACACAGGTAATAGAACAATGCCCTAAAATCCAGATTAGCAATTAAAAAGCGATGGGTGAACGACGAAGATGATAAACATTATCAGATGTTCACGCGAGCCCGTCGTTTATCACTTTACATATTTATGCTTTATAATTCCCTGCATTTCTTTAATTAACGTGATAAAATGCTAATAACAGTTTTTAAATAGTTAAGTGGCTGGCAAATATTTTTATGGTTTCCAAGTGTTTACGAGCGTCGTAATGCTTTTGAGGTAATGGCGCGATTCCGCGGGCGAAAGCACGCTTGTGAAATAATTTTGTAGTTCACTCAAAATTGATCGTAAGTGAATGATTGAAAGATTGAATTAATTACTGAATGACTTAATTATTGAATGAATAATAAAAAATAATATAAAGTAGAACAGGACGACGTAGTTTTCCAACGTATTTTATTTCTTAAAGTTTAGAATTAATTTTCCACATTGACTTTAAAATTTCGTATCTATCTATACCTTTAGTAAATTCTTATGACTTTGGACAACTTTTGCTATGATGACGTTTCAATATTTTGTAATAGTTAATCTGATCCTCTGATGTATTTTGTAGAAGTCGGTAGGTGATGCTCTTGTTAAGATACTTAGTAAGTAAGTATTACTTACTTCAAATTATTTAAATATGTTATAATTTTTATTTATTTATTTTATTTATTGCCTGAAGGGCTGACAAACGAAGTTGACGGGCCACTTGATGGAAATTGGCAAATACGTAGCGAAAGTAGAACAAAATTTAATAAGTACCAATGTATACATTACACAAAAATGCTTAACACGTAGCTACTTAGTACACCATTTCTTATTAATTTTTAAGTGTTTTATCCAAAAAAAAGGCGCAACTGAAAACCGGTACTCATATTCTGCAGTATTACAGTATAATGACCTCTTTCACTAAAATATAATTACTAATAATCAATATAGAACAATAAAGTAAAAAACCGGACCGCTAAAAATCGGGGGGTATAATCAAAAAGTACTTATTACAATGAACAACATTTGCTATGGCGGCGTTTCAATAACTCTAATAGTTTGTCTGGTCCCTTGAAGTATCTCGACATTAGCATCACCTACCGAGTGGACCCTAAACTATACTCGGTACCACTAAAATACATCACAATAGTTTATCAAAATTTGTTTAGCCATTTAGTAGAAGTTCAGTGACCAATACAGACGCGTACTAATTTATATTTTAAAATAGTTATAGAAAAAAAAGATAGACAAACACTCTGGCTAGCTTAAAATGTTCGAGAAACAATAATCTTCCAATAATTGCCGAGGAAAGGGTTAATTTTTTTCTTTTTCTTGAGTTAATTAGCTAGTGGAGATTATAATAGTCGATGGCAATACTCGTATTTGTTAGAAAGCCACCGACCGTGCATATCTGGGAATACAGTTGTAGGGAACCTACGGGAAAATGGATTAGTGTTTTTGTAAATACGATTTTTAAAATATTTTTTTTTTGTTTTTTTTGTTTGGTGGGTTTGGAAGGTAGTTTTGTAGGATTGTTTTTTTATAGTTCCTTATATTGGAATGCTGGTTAAAATTGTATATAAAAATACTTAGTATTTACTTAAATGTAAATAAATATAAGTTCTTACGTACTCATATTTATTTATTTAACAAGACATTTTAAAATTACTTTTTTTACAATAAGAAAAATGATTAAAGATAGAAATGTGAAAGAATTTTTAAGATAGGTATTGATCACAATACCTAGGTATTTTTAAAATACAAAAATAATTATCAATACTTAGATTATTCTTAACAAACTAGATCGGCCATCTTAAGGGTCATAATATGAATAACACAATACGAACTGTGACTACCGTATTTATTTTTTAAGTCTCTTCCTAAATATAGGTAATATTCCTCATAATAAATTATAATAGATACAGACAATAACACGTATTACAACACATTTCTATTTAGCCGTTTCACTCAATTTATTAACTAGAAATCCGTCGAACAAACTACATTACGCGCGTTCCTACGTTTTTTTCACGGAACAAAACGCAATAACAAACCAATAATGATCTGTAAAATGTTCGTCTCGTTGCATAAATTGCTCGTTAAACAACGATACGTCAAACCGACAGTTGTCACGTACGTTAACACATCAACGCTCGTCAAAAAGTCGTTGAAAAAATATAAACATTTAATTATGAAATAAACAACGCTCTACGCAAAAACATAACGGATTTGATTCGTACAAATGGCGTTTGCAGAAAAACTGACTGTCAAAATAGAAAAAATAAGATAAAAAAACACAGTTGAGCTCCCCTGGTTGTGAAAAAGCGGCAAGTTGGAATGAAAATTACATATCGTCGATGTGAAAAAGTCTTGGAAAAAAACTCAGTAACGTATTCTGAGTGATAAGCGTTGCACGCGATCCGACGGCTGCTGCAGAGTGTGGAGCGGGCTTGTGTTATAATACAAAGTCTTCAATGTACTTCGAAAGTCGATTTCATCTCGATTATGAGAAACAAATGTATCAGCTGTAAGAATAATAAGCGAAACATGTTATCTGGGAACTTAATCTTATATAAGACATTTCAAAGTTTTATGAGAATTTCTCATTTTAATTTATGCTTAAGTAATTTTATTGATGTACGTATATTTTTGTGAGAAATCTTTAAGAGTTTAAAATAAGTCTAAGTAACTGTATGCGATTTAATGTATGTAAGTAACAGTAAAATAGTAAGTATACCTACCTAGTAATTAAAATTTTTGCATCCTATTTCTTCACAATAATAAAATATATTAAACAAAGTATCTACCTTTCAAAAAATTTACGCCAAAAAAAAAATGGTCAATAAATCTCGGTATAGAGAAAATAAATTGATATAAAGAAGCCGCCTCCATATTAATGTAGCCCAGTGCGCCGGCCTATTCTCCGTGCACAAACACAGTTTTTCAAACGCGCAATTTATTTATATATTAATTTATTATTATAATGTTATTCATTATCACGTCGAAACGCACGCACTGCATATTGTTATATCTGATAATTTTATTTTTAATTATTTCCTATTAGAAATAGTAAATTTTGATAAGTGGATTAAAGGTTTTTAGTAGGAATCATTAATTGTTCGTATGACTTTTATTTCCTTCTTACAATAACGTCTGGTTCCCATCAATCTATCTATTACTGAGAACAATAGAAAATAGAGCCTTAGTTCCTAAACTGGGGGTAATTACCCCCGCGGGGGTAGATCGGCTATTTATGGGGGTAACGAAAGACCTAATTATTAGAATTGTAAAATAAAAATTACAGAAAAAAGTAACTTGTATTGTTTGTTTTGATAACATTTTAAAGACGGGGTAAAATCAGTTTTTCTTATAGATTACTGGGGTAACGATATTGAAAAGGTTAGGAAACACTGCCTTATAGGCTATAGATCAATTTTACCTTTTTTAAGCACCTTAATTTTAGCACCTTGTAAGGAAATGCTAAAATTACAACTTCTAGGTACCTACCTACATGAGGTTCTTGATAGATTATCGTTTTATAAAGTAGCTCTAACATAACAAGATATATTTACTGAAAATTGTTAAGATTACCGATCGTAAACCGTAATTAATGATATAAACGGATGTTGATTAATATTAAGTATTCATCTAATTATTTAAGAAAGTAGGTACTTACCTATTAGTTTTATATCTAGGTATTACCTAGACCTAGTCGATTTTATACCTATAGCCAACGTGGTACATTATAATTTTGGATGACTCTTAGAAAAAACATGGGAAATAGATTTTTAAATTTAACTTTTTCTTATCTCAAAATTTAGTCAATTTTAGTCTCATAAACACTGAGCCACGAAACGAAGGTTAATTATAGATTTTTAAAACATTTTGCATGTATTAATACCTACCTGAGTTTAATTAACGGCGACCGGCGGCGGCGTAAGTCTATAATTTTCACTTTAACAATGGCATTTCGTAAACGTAGATAAAGTCACATGTTTATTAAGCGATGGAATTGTGTGAGAAATCCGTGGATATAGCAATATAGCAACCGTAACAGCGTTAATTTTAGTTTATAATTATTGCGCGCAGTCTTTAATAATTAATATAATCATTTAACCAGGCGGAGCGTTAAAACGTAATAAAATCGTTAGGTAGTGTTAATTTAAAAGTACTACTACTGCCATCTATAAGAATATTACAAGATGTTTCGTAACAACTATGGTTTAGTCTATGGTTACATTACTACTGCCATCTGTGAAACGTATTGTAAACTATTAAAGTTGTCAAACGTATTCTTGTTCTTATCATTTTTCCTAGATGGCACTGTGTAGTTTACAATTTTATCTAGATGGCAGCACTGTTTGTTGACATCTAACAAATTTGTAGTGTATTAAATAGATGGCGCTGTGATAATATTAGTAATTCCTATTAGCCAGTTGCTTTCCTATTCGCAAAAATTTGAATTTTTTCTGTAAATTTTGTTCCATTTTGTATCATGTTTAATCACAGATCAAGGAATGTATCTGTATACATACAAAATCTTTATACATACCCTATGGGACAGTATTGTGTTGTTAGAGGTGTTAAGATTGCTCAATTCTAATTTTAATTTTGGTTTCAGGAATCATAATAAATTTTATAGTAATTTAATAGCTTTTTTACCTTTCTAGGTATCAGTGTTATTTTAAAATATTTTTAAAAATAGTTTTCATTTCGTTTGTTCTGATTTTGCTATGAGTGAGGTCTTGCTACTCAACCCTAGATGGCGCTACGAAACGTAAAAGCTTTCGTCGCAAAATAACAGCTCATCCGTAAATTATTTTATCCGTATTTTATCATAAGAAAATATTTATAAAAACGTTTAAAGAAAAATGTTTTCTCAATTTTTATACAGGTTCTTTTTATTTTTTTTAAATTCTGAATAAAGCGGAACTACACGAAGAGACTTTGAAATGGAATTTTGTAATTCTGTTTATTAATTTTTGGAATATTTAATGGAATAAATTAAGGGTAAATTGGGAACATTCTTCGTCACGATAAAAAATTTTTCACGGTCAACCATCCACTTTCTAATAGGCTGGCAGTTGCTTAACTTCGTCGATCACTTCGAATGGATAAAATCAAATGGGCGATAATTCAAATGGGCTATGATCACTGGCTTGTTTAAGCTTGAAGTCATTATTATTCGAAGGGCCGAAAAAAAACGCAACGTATGAATCATCCTTTTTATTTTTTAAAATAATTATAGCTAACCGTTTCGGCAATAATAGTTACTATTCTCATTTTAATGACACATTAAGCATTTTCCGTTGTTAAAAATTATCTCGCATTAAAATTAATGGGTTAATTTTTGTTCGATAAATTGTAAAATAAAAAATTTACTCTTTAACATAATTCAACACTAAAACTTAACTATAAAATTACATAGCAGTTCTACTATGTATCGAATACAAAAAAATAACTTCTATAAAAATATAATATTCAATAAACATATTGCAGCTTACGACTAAAATAATTAAAATAAAAACATGGCATCGCATAAATTTAACATAATAACTAATTATGAAATAAATTTAACTTACAGGTGATAAATAACTCTATACATAATGTAACTAAAACAAAGTAGATTTGTCGTGAAATATCAGGAGGTGTGGAATCAACTATTTTAAATTCAGAATTATTTCAAGACTTAGGTATGTATGTAGGTATGACGTATGTCCTAAACACCGAGTAGGTACAATATGTTACGTCACATCACATCCCTAAAATTTATTTACATTTCTTTTATTACCATAATTTTAAATACAACTTGCCAAACACGAATTTTGACGTCTACCTAATTGTAATCTTTATTCTAGGGCCTAAACATTTCAATTTTACAATTTATACGCCGAAATATAGGTAGGTACTTAATTTTGAAGTTTAATTTTTAATATACAATTTTTATTTTACTTCCCCGAAAAAGTGTTCCGAAATACTGTGTTATAATTTTTGAATTTTTTGAATTTAATTTATTTTTTCGACTCACTCACGACACTTACAACAAGGGTATGAAATTTACAAAAAATAAGACTAGAATACACCGATTAATAAGAAACCAAATGGATACAATTTTTGAGATACATTTTTGGGTGTAAATATAGTCGGTTATAATTCTAATTGATTAAAATATATAGCTAGAGCTCAAAATTGGATGTAGTATCCTATTTCCAATTAGCATATCAAATAGGAATATGTAATTAAAGTTTAAAGGACTATTAATATTAAAGTCAACCTCAATAAAGTTCAAAAAGTAGGTATGAAATGAACTTCAGACAACAGTGTTTGATTTCGAACGAATTAATTTCCATTTTCTCAAATTACCAAAATTTTTCAACGTAGCATTATCAAAAAAAACTTTCGAATGGTACAAATATTAAAATTATGAAATAACATAAAAAAAGCATTTGTAAATTTCTTGTTACAATCTTTTGTAATAAAAAATTGAAAATTTTAAAATTGCAATTGATTGTACAAAAATGTAAACAATTTCAAATTTGTGTACAAATCTAACCTATAGAATTATAACCGACTGGCTAACAACGTCAATGCCCTGTGCCATTACAGAGGCTAGGCATACAATGTTATAGTAGATAAAACAATGCGCTGTTGGCTTCTTTTTAAACCAATTTAAATGTAAGAACTATGTAAATGTAAGTATTTTCTTTTAAATATATTTTCCTGGTGTAAATTTTAAATATCAATAGGAATAATAATTTATTAGGTTACAAAACATTTTTGTCAGCTAAATGTAAAATCATGACATACAGTTTACAATTTCAAATTACATTTTACATTACAATTTAAAACGTATTTTCAAATTCTTCAAAAAATCATTTTATTTTGCATTTCGTCTTCTAAATTTCTAAAATTTATTTTAGTATTAAAAACGTAAATTTTGTAGATGTTGTAATAATGGTTCTTATTCCAAAACAGTTGTTATTTTAAAATGGATATGACACGTCAGTAGGTTGTAATTATCAGTTAACACACAATATATAATTCCATTAGCTATGACATAGAGGTACACAGTTTTTTTGTATTTATGAGATTTTTCTTTCGTTGTTCACTACATTAACAACACGAACTAAGCGACGAGTATGTCAAAAATTACTTTACGTACTTAGTAAGTGTTGCGAGGGTCCGTTTATAAGTCGAATGTTCAAAGAGACGGTAACTATATAAACGAACCCTGGTTCGTTACATTACATTACATTAATTACGCTAACTTACAATAAGATACAGTACTACGTATGTGAGTATGAATGAAAACCTGGCTATCCTGTCTAAACTTAACTTACGATAAATGTGTATATTTGGCTAAATATTATTAAAACAAGCCCATAAGTTCAACAGAAACCATGAAGCGTTGGAAATGAAACATTAACAGTCAATAAGGATGCTTAATTCAAATCAACAGCAATTGATTTATTAAAAACTTAACAATCAACATTGCGAAACGTTTTCGGGTTAACTTACTTGAAACTTTAACAATTAAACGCATTTGAGGAAGATGGAGAATTATTGTAATGTTACAACACTCGCTCAAACTATTGGCTATTGCAGGGTTAAGTCTCAACACAATGTTAACGACGAACACGTTTCGTAATGACGTTAACTTTGAAATAAGAAATGTAATGTAATCGCAAGATGGAATTTGCATTTATTCATGAAATAGTGAGTGAGTTTTCTCGCTAAACTGCTTTCAGTATTAGATCGTCTAAAGGAAAGATTTTACATTCTTCGTGTTTAATTTTCAGCTATTTCCAAGTATTCGGTACTGAAATCAGTTTAATGGAAAATCACCAAAAACTTTTTAGGCCTCGTATGTCTCCAGTCGCTGAAAAACAGCCGACTTGTCCCGAGACGAAAGTCCCCGACATTCTTCGAGTCTGAACTCAAATTTCACGTTAAAAGAGAAATTGGTGCGAGAAATACCGATCTAGAATTTATAAACGCCAAAATTGTATCACAGTTTGAAAGTTCAAATAGCCTAGTCATTATCAAATATAACAATATGTAAATCGGACTGTAAAAACTATTTTTGATATATTTAGTATATTCTGTTTTATCCTGTCTAAAGTGAAAACGTTTTCGCACCAATCTTCCTTGAAGCGTGACTTCAACTTATCATTCTAGTAACAAAAGTTTTAACGCAATCATTAAATAGAAAACAATGAGCCAATTAAACTACATTGGAGGGGGTGCCATATCCATTTCGCAACAAGAACTAACCAACAGCGCATTTTAGTAAGTTAAGAAAATCGTGGGATTACTAGCCCCACAGTGGGCGACATCAACAGAATCCAGTACTATTGTAACTAACGCAATATTGGGGAAACAATGCGAGCAGAAAAATTGCAATTATTCTCCAATACCGCCGGCGAACGACGCGCGTCGCCGATTTAGGCTTTAGTATTAAATGTACACAGCTTAACTACGGAATTTTTCATCATAAAATAAATGTAGAAAAAATTTCATTTTTCAAATTTTCTCCTTTCAACATTAAAAAATTTAATCGTCGAAAACTTAAAAATAACCTCTGACGACTCGCAGACACGATCTGTTTCTTTATAACTATTCCTTTTCGATGATCACAGAAAATACAAATGGCCTGCGTTCTCGAGCGGCGCGACATTTACTATTAATTTGCAGTATTTCCGCCTTACTCTCAATAATTCTTATCTTAAATTTAAAAAGGTTTAATTCGAAAATACGAGGTGACTTTTTACAAAGACGCCGCGCGCCGGTGGCGCCGCCCGAGCTCGCAAGCGGGACTTGAACACTTTCTTGGAAACGTAACTTTTGCTAAACATCTAATGTAGGATACAAGATCCGTGCTTTTTTGTTTTGTACAACTCGACACTCGACTCGAGTTCAGTTCCCTAACACGATGTTTCATTAATTATAACTTTAAAAATACCAAACGTCCATAAATTTTTCCTTCTACTATGACCTAAATTTAAAACAATACCATTTATACAATATTCATAGGAACTCTTTTGTTGTTATATTAAATTTATTTATATATTAAATTTATGAGGATTTTTTACATAAATAGCGATCCGTTCACTCGATTTTTTGTTGCGATTGATCAAAAATTGGATTTTGATTTTGTTCGTTCAGTCGAAAATAGTTTTGTTTGGGGTCTAATGTGATGATCCACGTTTCCTAGAAAACTCAATCTTCATCATCGGGTAACCTTCGCGTCTCGTAACTGGCCTGTTCGCTCCAAATTATAATTAAAAACACGCCGAAAAGTTTTGTATTTCATAAATTAATTAACGACAAATAAAGAAATATAATTAAATCTTCGTCCACAAAGAAACGTCACAAAAATTATAAACGATTTTTGGGCTATTGCATTGTGATTTTCTCTATGTACATTGGATCGCCGTCGGTCGACGAGCCAATATTAATTCAAGAATCAAATAATTACGTAAGTTAAATCAGCTTACTATAACCTTACCTATGTTTACGATTATATGAAGAATACTCCGATCGATGCGTCTCAACACTTGTCAGAGCAGGTCTTGTGACGCACGAATCGTCACTTATTTATAATACATGGTGATAATATTAAAAGAATTAATATTCGGCAACACTTGACATTCTTACTGAGAATTGCAAAATTGTCCAAAATGTTTGCAGAAGTTGGACAATTCTGTAATCGTGTGAACTATAAAACTATTGCGGCAACTGCACTCACCGGTGTGTATAAAGCAAAATGCTTCAACCATCCTTCGAATGGTTTCTTGGGCTATTGTAGATTGATATTAGTATGTAAATGAAAACTAAAATATTAAATATTCGGGCTATTATTTGTCTGAGTCCGTGGCTGAAGAATGTCTCGTGTGGTTGTGTCCATTCTGGTGTATAGTATAGTGTAATGTAGTCGAGGCAGGTGTAAATATATTTTATTTGCGTATTATGTAGCTCGACTGAGAGTCCGATTATAGTTTATTATAAATATTGTCTGTCGTCTGTATCGATTTAGTGAAGAGTCGCTATTCTTTCTATTCATGTTACTTCACGTCGATAATTGAATATTATTTACAAAAAAAAATGTAACGGCAGTCTTCTGAAAACATAATAGTCGATTATTTTATATACAACTGTACAAAATCACTTGTAAATAATGATATTTTTCGTCAAAAATAATAACCTCATGAAAATAACTCGTGTAAGATATATAACCGAAGTGTAAACATCTTGCAACATGCCTATTCTATTTACAACTAACACTAATATGGCATTCGAAATTATAAAATTAATAAGCACAGGAACAACGAATAATTCGTGAGAAACAAGTATAATAAAATAATTTTGATATCTTTTTTAAATAGAACATTTGTGCGTTCGAAAACGTGACTAGCATAAGACGTGTTATTGCGTGAAAGATAAAAGATATTCGAATCAATTAAATAAAGATATCTATTCTCTTACATTAAAATATCCTATGGAAACTTAAAACGCAACTAAATATTGCAAAGTGTCGCTAAATGCGATAAATCGTGCGTCGAACAGTTTGGCACATCCAAAAGTTTGTACTAAGCTAAGAAATACACTGCTCTGTGGTAAAGCTAATAAAAAATAAATATAATTATCTCAATAGTCAATAATCAATAATAACCACTCTAACCAAACTCATAATGACCGAAGATTGCACTTACGTCGTCTCTACTCTAATTACTTGATCGGGCGAGTGTTTGTTCCATTTTGTTCATTCGACTAATTTAGGTACTTTTTAATATTTACACAAACATTTATTTTCGCTAAACATCCCCTATTTACAACAGACTGTTCTATCTAAGTATCGTTACCGTTTTAATATTTAGTCACCTACGTTAAACAAACTATTTTATCCAAAAAGTTAACCGTCACTCAAAACGAACTTAATTACTAACCAGAGACGATTTCGTCCTTCTCTAAAATAAATTTCAACTCCAAATCAACAACGACCAATAACGATCACAATTTGTATACGAAATTATTTTTTTGTCAGCGATGTGTGAAATCGCATCGGATTAGTAATAGGTGAACTTTCATGGCTGAGGGTTCTGTTGGAGGTGGACTGCTTGCTGGGCGGCTTGCTGGGCGGCGTGCTGGGCGGCCTGCAAG
>LGAG01000326.1:236045-255160 GCA_001278395.1 Lerema accius | reverse complement strand
CTGGGCGGCCTGCGCGGCCTGGGCGGCTTGAACCTGCGCCTGCGCCGCCTGCTGGGCCGCCACCGCTTGTTGGGCCGCTTGCTGCGCCACCTGCTGCGCCGGCGACGGCAGGTTGAAACCCAGCATCCTAGGATCGTGTAACCGCAGCGCCTGCTCCAGCCGCTGCTCCTGAGCGATTCTGAACGCCTCCACCAGCTCCGGAGACAACTGTCCGCTCGCGTCGGTCGGTTGGGGAGGGAACCCGCCGTTGTGGCGTAGGGGACTCACCGCCTCGGTGTTGTGAACTTGAGCCTGGGCTTGCGCTTGAGCTTGAGCCGCGGCAGCTTGCGAGACGGCGAGGCGAAGCGCTTCAGCCTGACTTCGCAGCAGCGCTTCAGCCTGTTGGATCCTGAGCGCCGCTTCGGTCGGAGCCGGCGGGGTGTCGGGCGGCGGCTGCGGCGGCGGCTCGCGAGCTAGCTGCTGGCGCATCGCCGACACCAGGTTGGCGGCGGCGACCTGTACTGCGTTGACTCCCTCCCCAGGCTGGGCCATCATGTTCGCTGCGGCCGCCGCTATCGCCGCCACGTCTCCGTACGCTTGATGACCGTTGTTCGCTCGGAGAAGATCAGTTATTTTATTGACGGCGGCGCCGGCTTCGGATCCGGCGGAGGACGAGAGGCGACCGTTGGACGAGGAGTCGGAGTGCGCTGGTGAAGGTGGGGCCAGGTTCAACAACCCGGAGCCCCCCGCGGAGGCCGACACGGCCGCTAGGATGTCTCTCTCTCGTCTCTCGGCGGCTGCTCGCGAGAGGACGTACTGCGCCGCGAACTGATGTTTCGGTTCCATTCTCATGTGCTCCATGTGGGATAGAAGTCCTGAAAAGGTAGACGTGATTTTTAAAGACTCAAACTCTTCGGTGTTTAAAGATTACTGGAGCGTAGGCGTTGCTTCAGTGGTAAGTGATAAGAATTCTTTACAAGATTTCTTAAACTTCAGCACCTCTTCAAAGTCAGCTGATCAGATTTGCAGCCTCTACAACGTGAACGTTGTGGTAGTTTGGACTTTTTTGTGTCAGATTGGCAACTCACCGCTTTCGTGTGTGAAGACAGCCTGGCACACAGAACAAGGCCACATTCGGAGGCTGCTGGTGAGTTGTGTTTCCGGATGGCAGGCCAGGTGTTTCCTCAGGGAGCCCTCGTTGACATAGTGCTTCCCACACACGGGGCAGGGATGGTTCGCAGTCCGCCGCTTCGCTACATAAGGATCAGTTGGTTTAGCTTGCGCCGGGTACGGTGATGTGGCAGGCGGACCTTTACCAGCATCACCAGGATAAGGATTGGCAGGTTAGTGGGTTAGGAGGGAGGAAAAAAAACAAACCGGTTAGTTCCGTTGTTAGTGTAGTTCGTAGAAGGATGAGTTTTCGTTAAATGCGTACATTTCTTTACTCTTTGGGAACTTTATTGATGATTACAGGTGATGAGAAAGTTGAAGGTATCAATGATGCATTTAACAAAACTTCGTCCTTAACTTTAACAACTAGTCAAGGCAAATAAACGGAACTAAGGACACACAAAAACCAAAACATAAACCAATTAACGGTAGTGACGTCGGCTGTTGAAAATGATGAAAACGTAACTATAAGATGTATAAACAAAACATGTTATGATAATAAAGTTGGCACGCCATCCGAAGAATCGGTCGTTTGAAGCAAGAAATGTTTGCAAAACACTCTACCCTTCCAATAATGCTGAAACAATAACAACCAATCCCTCGGATGGTTCTCTTACTTATTTAGTTAACTAAGGTTTGTGGAAACGATACGTTTTTGTTTCGTTGATTTTAAAACCAACACCCCTTATGGCTTCGTGTCGTCTGGAAGCTCTTTATAGCGAAAATTTTAATAAAATAAACAGCTAAGTACACCGCGTTTAGAAATTCCACTGAAAGTGGATATTTTATGACGCTTGAGAAGTTAGATTTACGATCTTCCAGTGACAAATCTTAACGCTAAAAGTCTCATCTGTAAAAGCGTTTTAAAAACCAACCAATTGGATTCAAAGTTAATTTTTAGCAACAAATTTGCTTTCACCAAAAAATTTGAAAACACTTGAACAAACGAGACAACTTAATCTATCCTTAACTAAATCCTCCTAAAAAAAGAAACCGTATCTATAAAGATAGATGGCGTTCCTTTATCACCGAAAAACTGGACGTCGCGTCCAGAAACTTACTGGCAACGCCGGACGCGTTGGGGTCCTTATGGGTATTCTTCATATGTTCGACTAGGGCTTCGCCACCGAAAACGACTTTGTGGCAAATGGGGCAAGGTGTGGCAGTGGCCCCACCGATCATGAGTGCTGCATGTTGCTGCAAAACACCAAGGTGCAGCTGAAGCTCCTATTCCACCGGACGGCGATGGGGGCATAACAGCGCAAATATTAGCATCGTCATATAAAACACAATAAACAACAGTCAAAGGGAATTTCGAAAATTATAAAAAAATTTCAAAATAAAAAATAACGGCCAAAGGGAATTTTTTGGTAATGGAATTTCGAAAATTAATAAATTATAATTTTTGTAGCCAATTAGTAATGTAAATAAATAATTAAATGTTTCAATCGGAGCCAAATGTTGAAACGATTCGAAATTAAGTTTTGTAACAATTTCAAAATGTAATAAAGCACACAATATTAAAACTAAAAATTAATATTATTTTCTAAAAAAAAATATTTCCATTGCTTTTTAAATCCAATTTTGTGTTGTAAAATTTACTTACTTAGTTATCTTGATTTTGAATTATGAATTTTTTCAAATTCAAGTATTATAATTTTTCAAAATTACTACACTTGCTTTCGTCAAGGTAGGCGAAGTGTGTGAAGTTTGCCAACATAAATATTAAAAGGACATTTATAATTATAAACATAAATATTTCATGACTGAATCAATACTAAAAATATTTAGTTTCAATCAATTACTTAAATGCCATACATATTTGTAGAAGAAAATTAATTATATAAATAATTAAGAATTCTAAAAGAAAATCAGATTCAATATGACGAATAATTTTTGAAAAATATTTAATGGATAAAAAAGTAACACAGGATAAAAAAGAAGTATAAGTGGATAAAAGTGTACTTAGATACGAACCTTGGCAGTGTGTGTTCTCAAACTACTCTCAGTGGCAAAGCCCTTGCCACAGATATTACAATGAAATGGCCTGTTTTTGGCTCTTTCCACTTGAGCGTCGTGGTTCCGTAGGTGTTGCTGTAGGTTGGATAGCTGGATGAAAGCCCTCCCACAATCCGGGAGGTGGCATTTGTAGGGACGCTCTCCTGAAAGAAAAAGTTTGGTTTAGGTTTGGATTTCCATTAACTATGGTAATGAGGATATTTGGATAGAATTTGTGTATGCACATATTTTTATCCAGGTTGTGGATTTTGGTCAATGATTAGTTATAGCTCGTTGTGTTTTCTGGCTTACGAGATACAAAATGTATAAGTATTTTTTAAGTGCTTTTACGATACTAAATTATTGTTGTGCCGTCAATTTTTTTCAAACAGAAAACTTTTTATTTCTTGATTGTTAATGAAATGATTGATTTTCTTTTAGATGTTCCAATGATGTTACTTACTAAAATTGATAACACTGAATTATTTATAAAAAATATTCTCGAATTATAATGTTTACCAGATCATACGCATACATTTACGTACAAAAATACATTTTCGGATTATGAAAAAAAAATTTTGAAATTTTTGAAAAATAAAATTTTATTTTTAAAAACTTTATCTAAAGCACGTTAATCTTTTGTATGCCGACATGAAATCCTTTCACACAAGCGATAGAACCCGTTTGTTGCACCTAGTTACTTCCTACGATTACACTGCTAGTCTCAAGCGTATTAATCACCATTTTAACTCATTAATAACTCAATGCCCCATTAATTGCAAATGTTGGATGTTGCAAAAGTTTAGAAACTTTTAAGTTTCTATTTATTATTTTTTACTAGTTTCGGAAGTACAAAGATAACTATTTACAGCCAATTTTCAATATCATATCCATGAATAGTGCTCAAGTCAGTTGCCTAGCAACCAAAACGTGACAAAGGATTTTGACCTTTAATTTTTTTTTAGTTACCTAACGCTGAATAACTAATTTAGGGTTACATACCTACCAGATTTTACAATTTTTATTTTTTAAATTTTATTCTTTCTGTTTAAAGTTTTAATTGCAAAATTTTTCGTTGTCATTATAAAAGGTTAGAATTTTGGAATTAAAAAAAACTGACACTTTTTTAATTGTCTGGAAACTTAACTCATACCTCCCAGAGTGCTATAAAAATAATAAAACAATAAACAATATATTTCTCATAGTTTACTCCGGTTAATAGTTAATAATTAATTCCGTCACTGATGAACTGTCTGAGTACAACCTAATTGGTATCTGATCTTTTATAATTATATTCATAACTTCGCATGAATTAGTTATGGTAAATACAGATGCACGGACACTGAAATAATTATATGTGTAATACTATTATTTTTGCAGTTATTATTTAAGTTTGCTAGTATTGTAATAATTATTGTTTTTTATACATCTCATTTCGAAAAAATAAGCTGTCATTCTGTAATTTTTTTTAATAAGAAAATTAATGTTACATAAAAGTATGCAATTATGACTTTGATATTTGACATGGTTAAAGTTTACTTGGCGAAGAAGTATAAACAACTAAAAGTTGTTAAAAATATTATGATAGTAATACATTTATTTTTGAGTTTAAAGCAAATTCTAGACTCAGAGATAAAAATTACAGATTTTAAACAGATGGGTACAATACAGTTGTCAGACGGAAGGCCTCATTGATGGATAGTTGACGTTTAAATTAGCGTCTTTTATTTTTATTTTGGTTTATTTTTCATACTTCCAGTCAGGTATAATAAGCCTATATAATCAATTTGTCGTAATAAATTAAGATCTTTTGACGTCAGACCATGTGCTCTGGTATTTAAAAAAAGAACAAAAAGGAACACAAAGCCGAGATTAAAAACACGGTTACATAACAAAGTTCACGGACCCGACACTCACCGAGACCTAAATGGCGCCAAAAATCTCAACCGCGACCTAACCCAACCGAACGGAGCGAACCATTTTTAAAATAAGACCATAATAAAACGAATGCATACTTTTAGCCTGTACGCCAAGCAAATGCATAGGTCAATGAACGCACGCACACTAGTAAACACTCACACACTCACACATGCACTATCTCCTGTAATATATAGTCCTTCCTTTTGCGTGTGGTTGTGTTTTTGCATGTTTGTGAAGAATGCGTATGCACACGCGGGCATTCGTAAGCAAAAGATATTGTAGAATTATTTCCTAGATGTGACCAGATATACGGCTAGTACATTTGACAGTGTAGAAATATTACTATGGCCGATTGGTAACGGTTTGTGGAAGTACGGCTACTATAGAGTAAAAGTTGCTAAAATATTGGGATCATTTAAATCGGCTGTGTTGCCACGATCGATCTTTGTAGCTGCCGGTATCTGGTTTTAATGTTTGATCGGTAAATTACTTTTAAATTTTGCAACAGGATAAATAGAGCATTGAGTTAATTTCAAAGGTTATTATTTAAATAGTTATAATCATAATTAGGAAATAATACAAGAAATACTTAACGTAATTTAGGGTTTAGAGATTATGTTATATTTTTTTCTTAATTAATTCGTTATTTTTAAATAAAAATAAACATTATACCTTTTAACGAAGAGTTTAAAAATATTCATTTTTTAAAAGTTGAAATGTATTATTATTATTTCAATATATAAAAAAGTAGGCACATAATTTAAAACTCATTCCACGTTATATCAATCAACTGTCCGTTTGTCTATCTCTCGATCGGGTTACAGTAAAATGATACATTATGAAACTGGACCATATCTGTTATATTCTAAATATAAAAAGTATAATCCTATTGCAATTAACATGGTAAACTAATGTACTTACCTAATGATAATTATTAAGACAAATTATTTTTTTAATAATATAGATTTTATAGAACTAAGTATATTTTCTAAAATTCTTCGAATTACAAAAATTATGTAATTTGAAAAAGAAAATAATCTACTGCAAAGCAATAAAAAATATCAATAAAAGTACACATCGGTACAACACTAATGCTACAATGCAAATTATGTGAAAGTTATTTTAACATCCCTTAAACGTATCTCTGAGTGTAAAGCAAAGATCTTTTATCTATTCTGCCAAGTCATTAGAAAGTTTCGTATTGCATTCATTCTCGAGATGTTTTCTATCCGAACAAATAAAACTAAATAAATATACGTTACGAGCCAACAATGAATGAGAAACTAAATTACTAAAATTGACAAACAACTGTCAGAATCTCCCGCCATTTTGTAATCGCGCCATTTCTTCATCTACGCACAGAGTATCTAAAAAGATCCCGCCGGAGCACAGATTAAATCTTGTCTATGGCAAATATTTCTTCCGGGTTCACCGTTCCCTATACTATTGTAGCCAAGCAACCATTTTTCAAGCTATACAACCTACGCGTAAACCCGTCCGGCGTAAGTTGAGCCCTCGTTTCGATCATAAATACCCCGGAATGGACCGTAATGTCAAAGATGAAAGAGACGCGGCGGTTCAGAGTTGAGTGGCCAGTGTTGACTATGGTTATTTTTGTTATTTCTCTATGAATAAATGTAGAGAAGGGAAAGGTGTTCGCCTTAGCACAGTTTGAACGATGCACGTTGGTTAAAGGATGGTATCTACTCAGATTGTAATAATATTTATCGGTATTAATTCATGCGGGCATATCAAAACTGTGTTTAGAAATTTTGTTTTTAAATATTGTCCAGTTAAAAATTATTCCATTTATATTTTTAAAACTCTTGCAGCAAATAGTGTCGTATCTTGAAATTAATCGCGTCCTTTTATGTATTGATTAAATACTACATTCTGTTTTCTTTTTAACACGAATGATCTTTACAAGGGTAAAATAAACAAATGAAATTATTAGATACTTTTATTATGTAACATTTGAGTTACTTACAAAAATATTTGACATTTATTTTTGAAAATGAGGAAATTCTAATACTTAATAACTATTTTGTGTCTGAAACCGTGTAGGTACATATTTTGTACTTTGATCTAATAATAAATTCTTCGGTAATGTTGTAGTAGTGTTATAGTATGTATAGTAAATGTAGTTGTGTTGTAGTGTTATAAGTATAAGTATAAATGAGTAAAACATAACCGCTTAAAGGTCTACAATCGGAATGCGTGTCTAGTAAGTACACGGATCTTTAATTTAACCCGTAACTTGATTAAAGTTGATTGGTAATCGCTTTTAAATAACCCTTGACTGAGGGAAACACGAAAAATTGTCTTTTAATTGATTTTAGTTACGAAATGTAGGACAAAGAAAGTAATTCTCTTTCTTGTAATTGGCAGTTGGCTTAAATTGTATAGTTTGTTTTTAGGGTGATTTGGAATAAAGAAAATTATTAGGTAAATATTTAGATAGGTTTACCCATTTGAAATATATGGATGATATAGTTTTATATAAAATCAACCTACCTTTAAGTAAGGAAGAAGAAAATAATTATTAGAAAAACAAAATCATAAACTATAGACTATGACAAAAAATATTAAAGACTATGTCTCTGTCACAATCGAGACGAATCCTACGACACATTTATGTTGAAATCCGTAAATTCATTTAGGCTGTAGAATTTGCTAAAGAAATTTACACACACACATCCATAAATAGATACCACACATACATAAACACAAACATACATAATATACTTACGCTTGAATAACATAACCACTTCTTGTGTAGTCGACTAAAAATCTACTCAGTTTTCATTTAGGTAACATTAAAAATATAATGAAAATAAAATATTTTCAGTTAAGTTTTTCTTTTAAACTTCCAACAAAGAGATTAAGTTTAGAAAGCCAAGAATGTCTGCCCACGCCGCAAGTCAAAAGGCACGCCGTGTACAGGGAAGCACTTTTGTATGTAAATCTAGTGCGTAGGCTTCACTCTGCTAGTCTAGGGAACCTAGATTTCGATATCTGTTCTAGCTTTATTCGACCGCACAACTATTTTATTATACCTTCTAGTTTTTTAGGTTTTAAATTCTAGCCACAGACTAAAAATATATAGACGCAGTCTTCGGGACAAAAATGTGTAGTAGGGAAAACATAACGTTATTTATAAATGATAACGTTTCCCGGTACATTGCTCGGTACATTGAACGCGTTCAGTGACATACGTCAGAACGTAAAAAAAGAAAAAATTGATCTCACTTTTTCTTTGTGAATACTGACTCTATTATATTTTTTGGTTTGAGATTCTAGCGTTTTCATTATAGAAAATTTCATTTAAAAAAAGAAAAAAGTAATACAGTAGTTCACAGATAAAACAAATAGGAATCATCAATAGAAAACCAAAAAATTCTGAAAATAATGAAAAAATACACATAGTACAATAGAGACGTATCCAACGACCTAACGTTGGAATCCGTCAAGTCGCTTATACTATTATAGAGCGTTCCAAAAAGATTACATACATACATACATAGGCTCGAAGAACATTACCCGCCTCGCGCACGAGTAAAAATGAATTCTCAATTTAAAAGTAATTCCGTCGTTTGAGTACTGGCCGTTGCACGTCGATTTTAAAACGAATGCCGGCGGCGCGCCGCGAATTTATTTTTGAATTTGGAACGCACCGCCATTTTGACTTGTATACGAATAATTCTTGCATGTTTTAAGTGATAATAACGCGTGTGATTTAGCTGTGCTCTGATTGATGATGTTTCTAGCTAATTTTGTGATATTTTGTCAGTATTACTGTCGACGGATGACTTATTATTTGTCGCACCGGAAAATTTTCTCGTTAAATTATCAAAACTGTCCATAAATTCTGAAATCAGAAGCGAAGGGTCAGAAATCAGAAGCATCTGTTCTCATTTAATTTATTAAAGTAGGTAAATTACATATACCTACATTATAAAGGACTCACAGCCAGACCGAAAATAGAAACTAAAATTCATCATTAAAATTTCTGCCTGTCTGGGAATCGAACCTAGGACTGCAATTTATTGTGGTCAATATGTTGCCTTACGGGTTGTCTTGTCATTAACGATTGTCTTCAATAATGAATGAAGACCTTTACAATTGTGATACTTAGGTATCTACTACTATAAATGATAAATAACGTCATTGCATCATATTACAACAATCTTGTTGAATCATTCCGAAATAGTACGATATGCAAAACAAATATACCCGAAATACAATATAGGTAATTGCTATGCTTGCAGGTTACTTAATAAAATAACTTTAGTAGGTATTATAATTAGTAAAGTACAAATAAAATGGGTACACAAATTCTAATACTCTAATAACGTGAAAATTATAATTTGAAACGTACGAATTACAGTAAAACGTAGAAATACGTTACAACATTAATATTGCATTAATCAAACCGATTGGAAATTTAAATTATTGGGCCTGAATTTGTGCAGGCTCACATGGTGAGTGCATGCCCGCGTGAGGGGTCGAACGCCCCTCCCCGGGCCGGGGGACGGGGGCGGCGGGGGCGTCCGGGAGGGGTCACGCACTCCCCAACTATCGAACCCCCTGCGCCCCCAACTATTTGGGGGAGGCAGCGCGCATGAAAAAAATATAATAGTATTCCACCTGCGTCGACCGGGCGAAATTTGTCCAGTATTGACGTCGCTAAATGTATGCATATTGGCAGCCATTTTGTTCAATTTAATAAGCGAGTTATACTCCTCTTTGTAGGCTTGTTTACTCTAATTTAAATTAACAACGAATTTATTAAAGAATTGCAAAGTTACGCAATAAAAGTGCTTCAGTTCTCCAAGCGTTCCTTCCCACGATGTAACAAAGTTTTATTCCGAGCGGATTCCTTATTTTTCCCACTGCTTTTTTTTAATTTTCACCGCGGTGCTATCTTGCGAATGCTTCAGTGGTCAAATAAAAACTTAAAGGAGTTTTCAAGGAGCAGGGAAATCCTTGGAGACGGTTGTGAATAATAAAATGCTATCTAAATATTCAATTCAGCGTTATTTATACTTTTCTGTGAATTATGTTTGAATATTTTTCATGTTTGATTGATTCTTGAATATGATCTTATACGATAATATACCTAAATAACTAGTCATCAAATAACATGTATTAAGCCTATTTAAAACTTGAGAATCATCTGTTATTAAGCCATGACTGGCTAAATAACTATCAACTACAATACTAACAATCCATCATCGTATCAAAAGTTCTTATTCATCCGAAAGCTAAAACGATTCAGAGCCACTCCAACGTGACTACCGACCAGTGTACCGTATACATGAGTCAGTTATCCATATGTCAGTATGTTGCAGTACTATTGAGAATGTTCATAGCATACAGAGATACGATAGTTATCTAAAGGCAAACAAATTGAGTTCGCAAAAATAGAGTGGCTTAGGTTACCATTGAATTAAAGGTTTGTCGATCGATTGAAGGTAAATTGAAGTAACTAGTAGAGGAATGTAAGTAAATAGGAATAATTAACGTATTATTGAAGAAATAAAAACTCTTTTCAGTTTTTTACTCGTAGTAAATCTACCTATTGCATTTCACATTTCAAGTGGTTTTCGAAAACTATTTATATTTATTTTGTTAAGTGCGCGAAACTAATCAATTACAATTCAAAACTATTTACTTGTCAACAGTGATTATTGTTATTTTTTTTGAAACTGTCACAATTTTGTAATGACTCAAAGGAGTCTTGTTAAAGAACAAGGAGAAGAAAGGGAAAAGAAAAAAATATTTTTATTCACAAATTCATAATTCATTTCCGACTCCACAGTTCCCCTGTGCCGAACAGTCAAGTTAAGAAAGATAGCCAGCGAACTCCTGAAAAGGGTACACGGTTCTAGAGGAGTAAAAAGATTCAAGCGGGCGAAGGAAAACTGAAGAAAGAAAAAGAAATAAGCGTTTGTGTTGAGAAAAATGCAAAAGGAACAAGACTAGTTGGCAAGTTTTCCCGAACTTACTGCAGGGCTGCCACTAACGACTTTTCCACTTAGTTTTATCTTAATGTGTAGTTTTGGTTTTGCATTTTTTGTACACGTTTCGACACAGTTTAAACCGGTTATTACTTAACTTAATTATTCTGTTTAAGTTTTTACAAGTACTCGTACTAGTCAAGGCTTATTGTATACAATTTTATACGAAGATTATGCATGCAATTAATAAAGTTAATCGTGATTAAAAGCTCGTAAACACATGTTGTAAGATTGAACAAACTAGTACCTATGTAAGTTGTAAGTACTTAAATAAAATTAACATTATTAGTAGTAAAATTAATTATTGTCATAATAATACGTAGTGGAATGAAAAGAACTGAATAACAATATTAGTTATCAATAATATAGCGGTAAATACAATGATATTTCATACTACAGATAGCCGCCAAAAAAAAGAAAAAATGACTTCATTTCTTTGTTCTGAAGACTCGGTCTATACATTTGTTGGTCTAAGATTACAAAGTTTGTTTGTTTTTTATTTTTTTTATATATAATGTACATAAATAATTGCAAATGACGTTTCTTAAGTGAGCTACGACGAAAAAGTAAAATTAAAAAATATTTTTTTAAACAAGCTTTTTTATTACTTTTTAATAACAAAAAGAACTAAAAAGTTAAAAAGCAAAATTTGAAGTCCTTACTGTTTACCGTTGAGGAGTTCAATAGTCTGGAGCCAATCCTGGTAGCAGTATCACATCATGCTTATTTTAAACATGCATTGTCATCAGAACTGGACTAGTGTGTAAAATTTTAGCTCAATCGGACACCGGAAAGTGGGTGAAATTTAGCTTGTAAGATTTCATTACAAACACCGGACAGGTGAAACTAAATAAAAGCTTGTAATAAATGATTTGAATTTAGATTTATTGTTAGTTCGTTGTCAGCCCTACAGAGGGCGGTGTGAACGCTGGCTTGGCATCACTTCGCTTCTACAATTATTTTTACTCCCCTTGTCTGTCGACTTTTGACTTTAAATCCGAAAAGACATTTTATATCCTCCCGACGATTCAAATATTCACATCGAGTTCTATGATTATTCAAAAATGTAGAGTTATTCAGCATTTATCGAGGTTGAATATTTCTTTTTAAAACATTTAAAAAATGTGTTATGAAGTTTCATGATACTTACGAGACAACGTGCTATTCCAAATTTATTAAAAACCTCAAAAAATTGGTTTCAAAAAACGTTGTCACTTGAAATAAAAATTAATTAAATTTTTTATTAAATTAAAATTTCATCGTACTATATTTTTTAACCCTCCAATTCCATGTGTACCTAAATGTACCTAACTTGTGTTTGTCGCGTGTCCGTCAGACGTCCTAGCTTTATGATTTATTATTCCATTAGATTCCTAGATTCATCTACGAAAGCTCCTCTGCGTATTATCTATAGAGACCTAACACCTAACATCTGCACTCTGTTATTGACGTACCTAGCTGTAACTAACTTTAACTATGCCGCGTTGAACTTAATTTTAAGTACAACTTTAATAAAATATGTCTTAAAAGTAAATTAATTTAAAAAAATGTGACTAGATACCTTAAAAACCTAATCAGCACTTTTAAGGTGTAAATATTGTTTGAGTAATAAACGACGAAAATACTTAACTTTGTCTAAACTTTTATTACTAACTTTACTTAAAATGTAGCAAATGCAACTAAGATAAAGTAAGGGGTTAAATTGCCGTAATATGTAACGAAGAAAATGCTTATGTAGATAACTTGTTTAAATAAAGACAAAACTTAAAATAAAAATAAAATGACATTCAAAATATTTACATTCGAAATTTGAATGTAATACGATTCCATTTCCAAAATAAAAATAACACGATAATTCGATATTCGAATATCACAACTTGTACAATTTCGTTCAATTTCCGCATCCGTCAACAAATGATATTTCTGTTGACCGTTGAAGAACAAAAAATGTAACATAATACTCATTCATAAATCTTCCATTCGAAATTAACCCTTCTCGTTTTTTGTTTCTATCCGGAACTATTGTCCCGTAACCCTTTGATTACCTGTTTTCGGAACAGGAATGAAGCTAAGGGTCCGGTGTGTCAATCTGTATTAATTTTTTGCTCTTGTTTAATTATTGTGTATAAAGTTTTGCGAGGATTGAAAATTTTTAATAATAGGTACATGTTGTCAAAGAACTGTTGACACATTTTGAGTTGCAGTGCGTGTTTGATAGAGATTTTCTGAAGATTGGTATAATTTTTATGTGTGGTGTAATGGCATAAATAACTGATTATTACGTATTGTACAATTCAGAAACGAAATAATTGTTTTCTTCTTAAATTTGGTATGCTATAGAAATATAATTTTGAAACTAGTCTACGTGATTTTTTTAAACAATGAACCATAAGAAGCAACAATACAGTAAGGTACAAAAACACGAATGTTTTGATCCAATTACATTTTAGTTTTAATACAAGTAGCATGGTCAAGTTAAGCAAATGATAATGCTCAGTAAACTTTACCTAGGTATACGCGATTGTTGTGATACAGCAGATGTTTAAAGTTAAAAAGAATCGAACATACGTAATAATAACGATAGCAGACCGTCAAATTTCATCACATTGTTCTTCCGGTTTCAAAGCGTCAAAACTTAAGGGTTGTGACCTTACGCTCGTTTTAAACAAAGCCTTCTGGACAATGACCCGCAAAAAAGTGGCCTGCAGCTGTCCAGGGGCGTTCGTTAGCCAATATCACCCGAAATAATAGTTTCGACGCCATTATTATGCAAATTTTTACGCTTTTATCACAGGTACGAAACATCTTCCGGGGCATTCCGACGCTATTGTGTCCGAGCCCTATGTTTGTGGAGTCATTTTTACGCGGCAGCCGAAGGGTTAACTTTTTTTTTTCGGAAATCATTGACCGGCTGTGTCGTGGCTAATTTGATGGATACGTTGCATATGGTGGTTGAATTATTATTTTTAGCACCACGCTATTAAATTTAAAATAAGTGTTATAGAACCGATGTTTTCTTTTGATGAAACCTTAGTTTGTTACCTTAATAGTTAGACTGCTTATTACGTAAAGTTATCTTTCTTATGTTAAAACGACGTAAAAACGTATGCGTTAGTAAGAAAAAATACATAGAAGGTGACTTAATTTTAGGTGAAATAATTGGTAACATTTTCCAATTTTTTTGATACTTAATATTTAAGGAAAAAAATACACCATGAATCACAACCCTTACTTATCAATAACAAGTTTGGTAATTACTTTTTAATTCAAAAACTGAATAGATAAAGAAATTAAAAAGAAAACAGGCAAGACAGATCTGTCAAAACAATTAGCGCCAAATCTTTCCCTCCAATTAGGATGCAGCGCGATAATCCCCACATTCGATTGTTCGAAAATTGAATTTTAATCACCGATTCTTTTCTCACAATGGCGGGCGTCGAAGAATGCCAAAAAATAGGGAAAATGGAGAAAATTACTCTCGTTTAGAAATGGGTTCGATTTATTAGAGATTGAAAGGAGCGAAGAGCAATTATCTCAAGTATCTTTTGAGTTTAAATTAAGTGAAAAAACTTACGCGTTTTTCGCTTGTTAGAGCGGAGGTTGAAAGTAAATCTTTGCCTTGATATTTATTGAGAGGGATTTTGGATTTGTGATTTAATTTTGTTTTCGACTTATGGTACCTACTGTAAAGGCATTTTTACACGTATTCTGAATATAATCAATCAAATTTTATCATTTATAAATGGCATACAAAAAATTAATGTCTGCTGTCCCTGATATAGAAAACTAGGGGATTAACTAAAAGAAAATTCCTACTTATATTATAAATGCGAAAATAACTCTGTCTGCCTGTCTGCTACGCTTTCACGCCTAAACCACTGAACCGATTTCGATGATTTCGGTATTAAGATAGAACTGAAATTGGAGAAGAACGTAGGATACATTTTATCGCAAAAAAGTCGCGCGATATAACCGAATTCCACGCAGGCGAAGCCGCAGGCGGAAAGCTAGTAAATAAAATACAAAACTGTCCATTCATATACAAATAATATAACATAATAATTCACAACAATGAAACTCAAATAGTAATATAATAAAACTTCGTGTCCGTTCAGTATGGTATACCAAAGATAAGCGTGCTATTATGTTATTATAGACTTCAAAAGTTGCATCAGTCAAGTAACGGGACCGAGTGCTATACTGCTCTGAACTGGTTACAAAAACCAATGTGTGTAAGCCTATAGTATGTCTACGCGATAGTTCGCGAGATAATACGAGTTTGCGTAAGATTTAGCCTGGTTTTTAGGTTCTGTGGCATCTAGGAACTGTTTTAGATATATTATTATTTGTCCGTTGTTTTCTCTGCGAGATGCCTTAAAGGTGTTTATATTTTTCTATCTACACTCTATGCAAGTACAATAATGCGGCTATAAATTTTATCAATATATTAATAGCGAGAATAGTTTTTTTTGTAGGTAACTGTGGCTGCTATAGGTAATATCTTTTTTCGAGTTGGTTAGTATTGGAGATATACAAATAAGTTATTTTTTTTTATTTAAGGTATATTATAACCCGCCTCTTGTGACGCTCATTCAATGTAAAGAAAGTTCCGGTAGAGTTACTCTACATTATTTGTTTTTTTTTACACCCTGTTACGGTATTTCTTCTCAAATTGAACCTTATTGTTAGCCAGCATTTAGGATTTGCCAACTTTTCATTCATACCTTACTACAAACCTAAAAGATACGAGAAATTAAACTAATAATTGTAACCTGACGAATGAAATTTTTTCAAGATCAAGTAACGTTAAGCTAAGACATTAATTACCAATTAATTATCGATCAATTGCCGCCATATTATCGAGTTAATTATCAGTAATTTCGACACAGCGAGGTGTGGCTCCGGTATTTGGCTATAAACAAGTTAACCCGTTGGAAAGGTCGACACAGCATGCAACGATGCTGTTACCGTAAAATATAAACTAAAACTTTATTAGTGGGTTAAGTAGACTGAATAAAAAAAAAATAAAAAAATAGGGGGGATAGTAGAAAAATAGCCTATGTCGCTTCAGTTTTACAATGGAGATGAATCTAATGACGCCTTATTAAAATCTGTCAGGCTATAGCTGTAGAGCATGCCAAAGAAATAGACATACATACATACATACATATGCTTGAAAAGTATTACCTCTTTCTAGCGCAGTAAGGTAAAAAAACTGATTATGAAATTTTTACACAACGACAATAAAAATTTTAAGACAATAGTGTACAGTGGTTGACATGCAAACTATCGTTAAAAGAGACCTGTGTTTAATTTTTATGGTCAAATTAAAATAGGGTACAAAATAAGTTCTACCTATCAAGCCTCTACACTGTAACATAATAAGTTTTATAAGTAATAATCAGAAAAAAATCGTCCTTTTTCTAGACACTTCATACAATCATTGATTAGAAAATCGATTCACACCTTGACAAAATTATACAACAATAAATATATCAGCACCCCATATTTCCACTCAAAAATTAGCATGTCCCAATGGCAAAACATAGTAAATCCATTGTCTTTTCTTCGGTGTAATTAAATTAAAAAAGTAAAAGGGACACGCGATCCATTCTTTGTTGCTAATTAAAGAAACGGCTCTGGAAGAATGAGAGCGGGCTAAGTAGCAAGTTGGATAAAAAACAATAAAAAGGATTAGGTAGTTGTTTTACTACCAACTGAATGATATTAAAAGTTTTTGCGATAAATTACTTGTTGGTATGGATAAGAAATGTATGTTAAAAAGTAGACGAATACATTATGTAATTAATACTGTTTATAAAATATTGTTTTAGAATAATAAAATATACTGAGGAGTGTTAGGAAAATGTATGTATGTCCATTTCTTTTGGCACGGATTTAAATATTGTGTGAGGTATCATTGGATTTGTCTCAATTTTGGGAAGATATAAGTTTTTTATATAATGCTTCCTTTGAAACAGTCGGATTTTTTGTCTTTCTATTAACGACAACTACTTATTTACTCGTAAAATTTACGACGATGTCGTAAAATATACATTTTAAATTATTTTTTTAAACAATTCCGGTCTTCATCGTTTATACAGGGTATGTAAGACAAGTGGTTTAGAGAGAATAGCTTTCGCGTGATGGTTTTTAGAGATTTATTTTGTGTACGGTTTATTTCATGTCGTTTACGGTTTTGTGATATTTTTGACAATGACTCAGTACGGTAATGGTGGATAATAATGGTTTTTTAAACTGATAAACTGATGCGATGGTAAATTGGTTTAATCATAACCAATGATTGCTAAGTTTGTTATAATTTGGTTCGATTTTCTATGTAAGTGCTATAGTTATAACATAATAACCCAAAAAGCTGTAGGTAGGTATAAAACTAAATAAAATACGATTAAATGATTTACATTTTACACGTTTTAAAAACTACAGAGATACTGTACCTAAAATGAACATTACAAATGACTCAACAAAAAAAAACTTAAACAGAAAATTGTATCAAAATTGTGATGTTAGTATAAAAATTTTAAAACTTGAAAAAAGTTTTTAAAACAACCTCAGTATCAAACAAAATTACTTAACTTTCGTTTGTAACTTTTTAAGTAGTTGAGAGTCTCCGCTCTGCACCTGTTGAGATCAGATGTTCCGAAAATCCGGTAAAAAATCACAACACTATTGATGACCATGTTCCGGTTTTTTTGGTGATCTCCGGAAAAAAAATATAAAAATGTAACCATCTGGTGTTTATTAACCGTGAGAGATTTCGTGTACGATGTAAAAATGTAATGGTTAAGTTTTTTTTGTTGTTTTAGATGATTATCTAGCCAGTGCTTTACGGACTGTCGAATTGAAATTAAAAGTAAAATCTTTGAAAAAATTAAAGTCATTTTGAATATTTCTATTGTCCGGTTAAATTTTTTTTTATACTTATGAATTTTAAATTATCCTAAAATTTTATCAAAACATTTAATTTAAAAACTCACACGATAAACCGAAATACTAGGTATAGGCGTTTCTTTCTTTATGGGACAAGTAATTATACACAGATGACATTAATTCCTAAACGAATTTACTCTATAATCGAGTAATTTATTTTTTCAAAAGTTTTTTTAATCTGTGGTACTCCAGATCGTCACACTTGGAAGCAACCACAAAAATGCTTACCAAAATAATTTTTTAGCAAATTGAATTCTTGAAAACCTGAAAACTATTATACAATTCTAGTAATATATTATCAGTAGGTAAAGGAAAATCCAAGTAGTAGCCAAGAATATTTATTTTAAAGCAGGAAACACGTTTTTACCGCATTGTGTCAGAGACCATTGTGCTCAGCTGATTGTCATGTAAACCGCCATCTTTGTTTTACAAATGGCGTCCTCGATGTATTGAGAAAAAAGGAAGTGTTTAAAATATGAATATGAAAACGTTTTAGTTATTAGGTATTATTGTCTATTTAGTCGAAAAACTATTACGTCGTCCTATATTGAAGAATATTGTTCTTAACTTTGTTCTCCATATAGTTATCTTGTACTATATCAGAGTTTATTGTATTGTATTTTATGAGTATGTATGTAATTATGACGATTTCTTTGGAACGCTCTATAGTCCAACCGTTTTGACAGCTTTTAATAAGTCTTCATTGATGAAGTGACATAAGCTATATTTCACTATTGTATGTTGTATGAAAATAATAAATAAATAAAAGTATTTTCATGTGCACTAACTAAAAGTAAAAAGTATCTATGACATAGGTAATTATGTAGGTAACTTAACTAAGATGTATTTCAACGTGATCTTCAGTAAATACGTACGTGTTCCGGCGTGTGAACATAATCATTAACTATTCAGGAGGTAAATAGTAAACTATGTTGATTTAATATCACTGCAAAATATCTATAAAATCAATTATATTTTAAACTAGATACACGTTCTTAGTAAAAAACAGAAAAAAGTATTTAATTCTTTATGAAAAAAAAGCCCAATTGTGTCGTATTTTTTCAGTTTACTATATTT
>LGAG01000326.1:186986-215021 GCA_001278395.1 Lerema accius | reverse complement strand
TCCTTGTGGTACACCCATCACAACCGGTGACCCTGATGATTTAGCATCATTTATACTAACCGTATAACATATTTATAAGTCCTCCACGCTCTAACCGTTGTACGGATTAAGCTGAAATTTGATACACAGATAGTTCACATCCAGGGACAGGACATAGAATAGATTTTATCCCGATTGTAGCTTTCTTTGGGATGACTACAATACTTTCTTAAACAACTTTTCCGCAGGCGAAGTCGCGGGCGTCATCTAGTTACAAATATAACCACAAGGATTGACACTCAACGAACGCATTTCTTATACGAGCTATAATTATCCTTAATAAAGAAATCAATCGGTCTATTAAAGTATCACCCTATACACATAAGGACTCGGCAAAGTTATAGCGAGTTGTCAGAGCGAGATTGGCAGAAAAACATGTTTACCATTGCCTTATAGAACCTTGGTGATGTGTGTTCTAGTCTTTATCGACTGAATGATAAAGTCATTAGGCATTGGAATTTATTTCAATACTTCTTTCAATGTTTCAATGAGAAATACTTAAATTGTGTTAGGAGATTCTTTCGCTTTTTTCCGATTGAGCTAGAAGAGTTACGTTTCTCCAACGCAATTATGTGTATGTATGGATGTGTGTGTGTCAATCAATCAATTGGTAACAAAAAAATTCTATCAAAGCCAGACTTAGCTTAATAACGATATCACATCCTATCTACCAGCGCTACTAAGCCACTTGCGTAATATGATTAGTACATGACTCATAGTCATAGCGAACTGATGATTTCTCATACGCAATGTAGGAATGTCTTAGATTGATTCTAATGCGGTGCGAGCGAGATAGCTGCTCAGCTGTCTCACTCTGATAGTTGTTAAGATAATACTATCTGGATCCAACGCCCACGAGCCCATAGACTTCCTTTAAAGCCTTCATTTACAAAAAGAACTAACTTAATTTACGCTTAATCGAATTACAGCTCTACTTTAATTACTGTAAAGTCGATTTTAGATTGTGTGTTGGATGGAGTTTTGATTGTCTTAATGGAGAGGTCAAATATGTAGTGCAGAATTTTTAAGGCGAAAGCTTTTGTTACAAGACTGCGCTAGAAGGAGGGTAATGTTTTCGAATGTATGTTTGTCTATTTCTTTGGCATGCTCTGCAACCCAGCTTTCAGATATCGTGGATTCGTGTTTATTGTGAGAGTGACATAAGTCAATTTTTTTAAAATTGTGAGTTTTGTTTTTTTTTACTATTAAACTACTACTTTAATTTTTTTGTAGGTAAGTTATCAATTTAAATTGAATTTTGGAAACGTAGAACTTTATAGTAATTAATTCTATAATTAAGGATGTCTGCCGTCACGGCAAATCCCGATTTACAACCGACTGTCATTTACTGCGTTTTACGGAATCACACCTTAACAGAGTTTATTAAAAGAAAGTGTATTGAGTCAAACAGTTTTATTTATTAAAAGTTTCTTTCTTTCTTTCTTATTATCACCGACAAGGGTTCATGATAAATGCAACCAATCTTTTTTGTTAATTTCTCAAGTCAATGGTAAAAAGTGACCCAATGTTTTTAAATAAGGATAAAAAGATAATGTAATAAATAAGCTTGGCTTAAAGAAATAAAAATGACCCAATTGGGTCTTTCTTCCGCTACCTTAACCACCTTAGTTACTAAGCAATCCCCACGTCTTTCTTAAATCTTAAAGAAAAATATTATACAATGCTAGTATAGCGAAATAAAAACCGTATACAGAACGTCGGTACTGACCTATGTCAACAAGCTGTGTATGTGTGCGTGACATAGAGTAGATTGTAACAGAGCTGTCCTATATTGTCGATGACAAACTGACAGACCACCCGGAAGATATCTACTATCAATATATAGCAAGTTATTAGTGCAGACAGTTAAAATGTAGGTTTTTGAAAATAATTTGCGAATTAATACGTCTTATTATATTTTATGTCTTGTTGGTGATGCTATTCCTAATGGATTTATATAGTTTTTATTTAAAGAAAAATATAATAAGTTAGTTAGGTTTGGTTTGTTTCTAAAAACTTGTTGTTAGTAATTAAAGTAGAGATTTTTCAGAAGCGTGTTCAAGGGTTAAAAAAAATACAATTAGTAACGAAAGTATCAATGTAATCTACAACCATTAAAAATATTTAGTTATCTTTCAAAAACATTACCTAACTGTCATCTGTTAATACTAGTCCAATATTTACTCCCATCTGTTACTTCCTGATACTTTAAAGTCAAATCAAACCCAAAACTGTTATGGGAGTTGCATTTGACCAAAATGAGTTTGATAAATCTGATAAAAAAGACGACAAATGCCCTCACCTACTCTATACTTCATACAATTCTTTGCTATAATAAAAACTATCTACATATCACTTGCACAAACAATGACAACGCATTCAGATAACCTCATTTCTTTCACGATAGCACTCACACTCTTACACGCACCAACACTAACATGAAGTGTGGTGCGCATGTCGTAAAAATTACGCAGGATATTTTCGGATTGCAGCGAACATTCGCATTTTGAGTTTTTAACGTAGGTTTTATTTGTAGCGGCTGCTTGGATGACTAAGTTCTTTGTGTGAAATGAGAACTTGAGGGGAACTGGAGAATAAATGAAGGTTATGCGTTTAAATGTAACTACAAGTGCTTAATGGTGATCTATAGGTGTAAGTACAGATAATTCTGTTTAAGGTATTTTTTTTTATTAATTAACTTAGCATAGGTTTGATCTAGGCTTCATCGAAACCGGAGAAATGTTAGAAACTGTACGTTTAGTCTACAATTTTTGACATAACTAATTTGTCCTTTTTAAATCCGTTTTGGCATGGCATGAAAATCAGACCTTCAGGGTCGGAAATGACGGCAATTGTTGCGTCAAATGTCCGGTTATTTAGAGAGTCAAATTACAGCTTATTTAGCATTTTTATCACGTTATTGTTAACAAATAGATTTGTGGCTAGAATTGATGATCATTGCATTTATTGATCAAAAACAACATCAAATTGGAGCTATTATTTTAAAGTCTAGAATTGGAACACTATGTTTTTGATGATAGATATTAGTATGTTACTTATAAGATGAAATTGAACTCCAATTGTTTATAAATGTAACATCTTGCTGTTATAAAATGAGGGAAATAATTTTTGGAAACTTTTTCTAATCTATTCCAAATCGTGGTCACCACACCTAGCAAATAGGACACATGTGCATAAAATAAAAATGGCGTCGTCTATAGGAAACGAACTAATTGTAACTTGAAATTTAATACCCACGCCATAGACACAACATTGATATAGAAAGGGCACTATTACCAATTGGCATGCATCCGCGAATCGAGTCGCGAAACAGATCGCAAAAAGTGGTAGAATAAATGTAGACAAATTTATGTCTTATTCCAATACGGATATGGATGGTTATGGGTTGAATATTTTGTTGAATTGAACGCCTGATGCGCTGCAGGTTGTATGCAACGATGATGCAATGTCTAACAGTGTTCATCGAAGGAAAGGCTATGCGTGTAGCATTTTTATTCTGTTATGCAACCGCCTGCCTTTACTATTAGTATTTAATAGATAAATTTAGTTTTACTGCGTTTAAAATATTGTAACGTATTAATAGCGTGGTTGATTTCGGTGTAGTATTGATACGTAATTATAGTCTTTTTAATTATAAAAATAATTAGCATTGTTTTAAGCCTAGTACAGGTATCAAACCAAATTATTGTCAAACGATTACCTACTAATCTGTTCTGAGATTTAGTTTGGGTCTGAATGTTCGCGGGTCCCTTGTTTTAGTACATGTATTAATTCATACTTTCATCTATCTTCTCAATTTACTGTAAGTACCATGTCACATTTTAACACCGTGGTGAAGAAAATAATGCTCTAAATCTCCTCAATGTTGAGGAGAAAACTATGCCCTATAGAGGGCTATTAACGTGTTGAATCATAATTAAAAACAGGTCTTCGAATAGTACCTAATTACCAGAAAATGACCCGTTCGTTCCAATATTTATTTAGTTATATCACTTCATGAAGACTGCTACTAAAAATAAGATATTTCAAGGTTCCATAAACGAAAGCATATTGGCATTTTTCCAAGGCTTAACACCGCCAATTATTACTGTTTTTTATTCGATTATTACCGCCATCACGACATCGTTTTGAAAAAAGAACATTTCTTTTTTTAAATTTCTGTCTATGGTATGGCTAAGTGTAAAATTATTATATTTTTTTCGTTTGTAATCATTGTCTTTGTCAAATAATTTACAACATTGTTACAACCAAGATGTTTTTATTTTAAAAGCATTGCTTCATAGTATACAGTGACCGTTACGAAGTGAGATGACATTGATATTCACACTGTTATGAAACCAAACGGTATTTGCAAGTTAAATTTTTTTTTATATTCATGACAGTAGTGCTGTCCGAAACTTCACAGTTCTCAGAACATAAAATCATAGAGAAATCACATTTCTTGAATAGAATGATCCATTAAAAAAATGCTATATATTTTTTTAATCATCATTTTAATTTACATCATTGCTCTACAATTTTTTGTTACAAAAGATTTTATTTTTTATTTTACAATTTTAAAACATATTTATTGCACTTAAAACTTAACATTTTTTTTGCTCTGATGTCAATTTAATTTGAAAAAAATTTTTCGAAAATATTTCAACAATTTTCAACATTTTTTCAATTCCTCAAAAGATCAACGCCTCGCTTATTGCAGTGGTGATAAAGACCTTTGTATTTGTTATCAGGCGGCCCTGAAGGTACGATAGCCCTTTATTTTTACTCTAAGTTGTTTACGATGCCTGTCTCGCACAGATAAAAAAATATTCATTTATTGTCATTGTTTATAATATCCCGAGTCAAAGTTGAAAGTCCAGAGGTGAGAACTTTATGGAGACTTGTTTAAATTCCGTTTGAGTATCTACTTTTTTATATTCAAAAAACAAAGCGACGTAATTTTTGTATTTCTTGCTTTATGTCATTAAGTTAAGTGTTTATACCTTGACCTGTTTTTTTTAAACAAAAAATATAGACTTACAAAATTAGCTTTAAAAAATGTCCTACAATAAAACTAGAGCTCGAAAAATTCAAAGATAAATAACCTAATCATTGTACTCAATTTTTTCTATTATAATTTCAAGTAACTTTATTTGCCTAACTAAAAAACAATGTTACTACAATTAATTTTACACCAAAAAATCGAGATAAAATTTTTTTAAAAATTTAACCATTCCATTATAAACTTATCAGAAAAAAAATCACAGCTAATTAACCTCACCTAGACCAAAAACCACTGTCAACAAACACACCACAGACAAACAACATCATAATAGACTTTAAAAAGTTCCGTAGTAGTTCTAAAAAGTTCCGCAGTCAATTCTAGTCTTGGTAATTGTAATTTCAAAACGCTGGCGTCCATGCAGTATGCATGAGGGCTGGGTCACGATCAAAGCCGTCGAACCCGCGTTACACACTACTCGATCGAAACTTAAAAATAATGACAATTAATACTTCTATAATACTACTAATAATACACAAGTGTTTTTTAAAGGCAAGTAGTAGGTAGTTCTGTGTTTAAATTGACCTCGAAATTTTACAAATTTTAAAAACGAAAAATGAAAAGAAAAACAAATATTTTGTTTTGTTTAAACTGTTCGTGAAATTTTACGTATTCTATCAAAAAACGGCAATAGAAAGTAAAATTAATTCTGTTAATTCTAATTGCTACTAATATGTAAAAAACACAACTGACCTACGATGAATATTTTGGTAGTAAAATATATAGAGCCAATGTCACTCAAAAATGAAAATCAATTCAATGACACCTTATGTTATAATCCGTTTAGCCGTTTCCACTGCAGAGCGTGATAAAAATGGCCTTAGGTACTACTTACATACGCTCGATAAACATTACCCTCCTTCTGATAGAATCGGGTAAAAATATGTCAGTTACTGCATAGTTAAATAATAATAAGAAATATATTAATTATCGTCACAAGAAAGGACTATTAATTCGTGGTTTTCAGTAGAAATAGGCACCTACCCATTATTTTAACATAATTGTCATTTATCATTTCTTAAAGGAAGGAAAATCCCGAATATGGTGTTCATTAGTGCGTATACCCCACGCTTAATTATTAAAAGAAACTAATCTCTGGAATCGTGAATTATAATAATATATGTCAAATCTCACGTACATACGAATTACTATTAGAAATTAACTACCACTTGCTTCGGTGAAGGAAAACATCGGGAGGAAATCTGCACTCCTGAGAGTTCTCTATAAAGTTGTCAAAGGTGTGCGAAGTCTGCCAATCCGCATTACACCAGCGTGGTGGACTATGGCCTGTACCTCTCACACTGTGAGAGGAGACCCGAGCCCAGCAGTGGGACAGTTACGGATTTTGAAGCTAATACATAAGAAGAAAGAGATATAATAATAAATAGTTTACGTCGCATAATCCTATTTTTTACTAATAAAAACTTATTAGTAACTAATGTAAGCATTATTTACCTACTGTTACACCATTTAGTGTTTAGAGGGTCGAATATTTTAAATCGGATTTTGAACTTTGAGTGATTAGTAAGAAAAAGTAGTTGAAAAAATTTTAAAGATTTTTTTTTTGCCATAACAACATAATTACATAAGTAAGTTACTTAAATACCTAAATATAAGTTATTTACGGCGAAACAAGGCAGTTCTTAGTAAGTGCCATGGATTAGCGAAAAATCATAACTAGTGCCAGTCTATTTACGCCTATTTGTTCTTAGATTATTTGCTTTTAGATTATCTATCCCAAATTACCAATATTCTTTCTCCAAACGAGCTTTCTTGTTACTTTAGGCACTAACTATCGTAGCGATAGGTATAACCACTAAATAAGGCATTATATAAAAGTATTGTATGTTAATTTTTTAATTAAAGTTTATCCAGTCACATTTTATTTGAATTTAAATGTTGCCATTCAATATTCGTGTCATTTACCTCATATTCTTTTAAAATAAAATCAGACTATTGTTGACTTTTTAAAACTAAATTAACAGGAATAGTTAATTATTTTTTTAAATCGAACTAATAAAATTTTTAATTTGTGCTTTTCTGCGGTGTATATATTGTTTAGAGGCACAAATAACTATAGGAAAACTTGAGAATTGTATGTTAAATTTAGCTAATATTAATTTAAAACCATTAAAAAACTATTGATAATTAATAGAAAAACAATCCCGGTTAATTTTAATTAGGGAGTGGATTTTCAATAAAAATTTAGCCATCACTCTTACAATCGAAACGATTCTAATGACACTATATTTTGAAATCTGTCATACTGTTTAGACTTTAGACTATAGCTAGAGTCTATACATTCTCGTACATACATACACGAAAATTACTCTCCTTGTCAAGTAAAAAGTTACGTTAATAAACGTCATCGCTAACAACTACAGATTAAAAACACGCGCCAAAATTAAAAAGATTTAGCCATAAGGGCTAGCGCGCCATAAATCGTCGGGAAAGGAAGATAGCGTAATAAAAGCGCAGTTCTCCACGTGTTGGTTAATAATAAAAATAATGGGAGTCTGCGAAACGGGAGAGGTCGGTTACCTCCCTAACCTAAGACAAGCTACACGCATCACACACAGATGCAATACGCACACGTGCGCATACTGCGCGTGCGCCGAACCTGTTTAGACAAACGGAAGAAATATTATTCTCTTTTTAGGCTTTAGTTTTGCTGGCTATTTAAAACTTAGGTTTCTAAGTTAGGTTTTTAAGTTTCAGGTAATGCGCAGTTATAAAAGGAAGTGTTGTATTACTAATTGACCTTACACAATAATTAAGACGTTGTTTATACCTTATTGTTATGAAAAACACGACGTAAATAGCTGTGTATGCGTTTCGTTGAAGACAATATTAAAATTGTTATTCAACATTCGTAATATATACCTAAAACAGTTTCGAATTTCAATACCTACTGACAAATAATTTTAAAGTAGGTTAAAACTTAAAACTAAATATTAATTTATAATCGAGCATGAATTAAATTTCGAGTCAGTGAAACCTAAGTCAATTAGCGAAGCCAATCAATTGTTTTAAAAAGGGACGGTGATCTAATTAAAGCGAGATAGATAGCTAGGTAATGTGTCTATATCGAAAAATTGTTATATCCGCAAAATGAGATACCGCAACTTGCGTGCGTTGCTCTCATATGAGCGTGTGTGTGTGCGGCGCTGACCTACGACAACGTACTGATGTTACGCAATTTATTGACTTTTTTCTTCTTTTTATAAATGTGAGTCAGCGGTGTTTTTTATACGGCCAGCGCTGTGACGTTAGCGCGCGAACTAAAGTTTGAATATGGAATCTTTGTGATTTTAAATGTAGTGCTAAAACGTTGAAAGCATTAAATTAAATTTTATCAATATTGAAGCGTATTTTTACTATTACAAAATTGATTGTATTTTTTTTTATAAAAGTGAATCTGCGGTATTTTTGAGCGGTCAGCGCGGGAACAAAAGTTTGAATATAGAATCTTAGTAATGAATTTAGAGTCTTGACGGCTTTAAATGATTTTTGTTCGATAATATTATAATACACTAGACGACGCCCACGGCTTCGCACGCGGAAGAGTAGTTAAAAAATATATTGCATTTATCCCAAGGGAACCTATAATCAGGATACTATCTATCTCATGTCCTATTCCTGGATGCAAACTATATGTGTGCCAAGTTTCAGCTTAATTCGTTTAACGGTTAGAGCGTGGAGGACTTACAAACATACACATGTAGGTACAAACATTAATTTCGACCAAATTTGATTACCATAAAAATGTTTCTAGTGAGTTAATCTTAAAAGATAGACATATACTGTCGCGGACATTTTGTTAGATCATTTAAAGCAGAATAATTCTTCCATACATATTTTTTTGATATCTTGAACCGTTTTCGCAGCGCACGCAACGGAAGCCCTCAAAGATTAATAATTTTCCCCGTTTTTTCCACATTTTCCATTACTCCTTCGCTCCTATGAGTTGCGGCGTGATGTTATATAGCCTAAAAGTTGCCGCGATACATGGTCTATTCAACACAAAAAGAATTTTTCAAATCGGTCCCGTAGTTCCTGAGATTAGCGCGTTCAAACAAACAAACAAACTCTTCAGCTTTATAATATTAATATAGATTAAAGAAAAAATTTACGTAGGTATATTCAAGGACACAAAAAAATCTTTCCACTTAGTTTGCGAATTTTGTTTCTGTTCAAAGCAACATGATAGTTACAATTTTTTTCCAGGAACTACAGTAAAAACGTTCCAACTTATAAGGCTATCACTGCTATTAATATCATTATTATATTAATTAATAATTTAATAATAATTGATAATATTAACGCTACGTGAGTCCTACCACGCGCCGACTTTTATTAAATGTCTTTTAGACAACCAGAATGGTGAAAAAATTATTTCAGGCTACTATTTAAATGGTCCTGGGTTCAAATATACGTGCGAGGGAGTTTCTTTCCCTTACTTCTCCTCCATATCAAAGCACCTTTACGAAACGGGGGTAGATTAAAAAAAATACGTGCGTGTATTATTGATACCTTTGAATGATTCGGAATTTGAATTTGAAAAAGAATTCGTCTATGTAACAGAACGTAAACATGTCCAGATAAAAAAAAACAAAAAATATCTTAAGTACCCGATTTGTATCATTTACCCTTCGTTATTTATTATTTATAATTAATAAGTAAATAGTAATACTTACTTATAATTAGGCACCTAAAGTTGACCATTAAATTTATTAATAGCATGTAATTTATACTAATACGTTTATTTGATACGAATTCCAGTTATTTGGGTTTTCACTGTCAAAACAGGAAAACATTTTTTCCCTACGACCACACTAACCGCAGTGCTTAGAAAAATTAATAAAAAATGTTAGCTTCGGTACATTTAAACCTGGTAATTGGTATGTTATCAGGAATTATTAGTGTTGTTATAATGTACCTAATGGTAAGTAGGTACATGTGCTCCAAATTTGACCAACACACAATAACTCAAGCACAGACGAAAAAATATATAGACTGAGACTTCGGAACCAATGAGTGTAGTAGAAAAAACATAACGTGCTTATAAAACGATAACGTTTCCCGGTACATTGCTCAACAGGCCGTACTCTGTGACATACGTCAAATCGTAAAAAAAAGAAAAAAAAAATAACTTCATTGTTCGGTTCTGAAGACTGAAAATATACATTTTTTGGTCTGAGATCTCAATCTATAGACTAAAGACTTGTACTATAATATTCCTGGGTAGTAGATATCAATTTCAAAGTCAACTGTCTACTAACCCGACTGTTAAAAATGGAGTTCAAAGAATCCTAGGTTCTATTCCCAGCGAAGCAGAAATTTAAATAAAGAGTTTTAATTTCAGTCTGCGTGTTGTAAAGGCGCCTAAGATAAGCTTAGTATGGGAGCTATAAGCTAAGAAAAAGAAAAAAACATATGTCAGAACTAACCCTATTAAAAACTATTTAACTTTTTCCACGTTAAAGACCCTAAGTAGGTACTTAAACTAGGTATACCTAGCTCAGTATAAAACCTAACATTAGGTACAGTTATCAGTAAAAATAAACCTCTTGTATATTATCTAATACCTATACGATAGATAATTTATTGAAGTGCTTGTTGCTAGAATGTTACGATTTTTATACCAAACCAACAATCGCAGGCGGCTCCGCCCGCGTATCTTTCCCGTTTTCGCAATATTTTTTATTGCTGTTCCTCTCCTATTCATCTTAGCATGATGTTATATAGCCTATAACCTTTTTCAATAAATGGACTATCTTACACTAAAAGAATTTTTCAAATCGGTCCAGTAGTTCCTGAGATTAGTGCGTTCAAACAAACTCTTCAGGTTTTTATTATTAGTTAGATATAGATAACAAATCTATTTAGCTTATTAATGTTCTACGAGACATAGGTCGTTTTACCCGCTTGTCACAGAAGGTAGGTAATGTTTTTCAAGCGTATGTATGTATGTATGTCTATTTCGTTATCATGCTCACCAAAAAAATTAACATAGGTATATAATACCCTGGATATATAATACCCTCTTCCTAGCACAATTAGTTAAAAATAAATACTCTAACAAGACAAATTAATACCAAATTGTTTAACAATTTTTATAGGGCCTAATATTGGAGATTTTTCAAATATTAAATATCAATATTAACGTACTAAATATTGAGAAGGAATTTGATAAATATTCATCATATTATCATTATCTTTTCATAACTCACTGGCGTGTAAATATCAGGCCTTGGCATTTAGAAAACTTTTCCTTCACAACCTTTATCTAATACCAAGTATTTTTGATAAAAATATCCCGAGATATTTTAATGTCCCTTGAGGAAAAGTAACTATCATAAAAACCTGCCAAAAGTTACTTAAACAAATCCCTAATATATTTTTTAAGTAAAGTAAAAAGTACCTATTTATTTTTTTTATCGTCCGTCGGTAACTTGTACAATAAAAAATGTACAATCTAATAAGTAATTTACTTTAATGCTATTTTTAAATTTATGTAAAGTCAAAAAATAAAGCACCTATTAATAACTTTATAGTAAGTAAACATTTGCAATCAAAATAACATAATAAGTTTCTTTCTAAACAAGTTGAATCATTTCAAAGATTAATCAACGAAATAACCAAAAAGAAAAACCATTTACTTTTGTAATTAAATTAGGTAAAACGTATTTCCAATCGTTAATAATCCCTCAAAATTTTCCCGCAAAATTGATCTAAAAACGACAATCATAATACCATCGCAATAAGAAACAAAACAGATAAACAACTTAATCAAAACTGAACCCTAAACTTCCATAAAAATAATCGCAAAGATAAAAAATAGTTACCTGCATCTATAAATTCCAAATTCAAAATCTCCCCGAACTTTATTGTCACGCATTTCACTGCGCATTAACTAAACATTCACTGCACTCGCACTAAAAGTAACTAAACTTTCTCGTTACGTCATAACCAGTTTTAACTTAGAATCGCGTATTTCTTACGGTATCGTATCGTTGCGGGTATCAATAAAGATTTTCCCGCCAAACGTGTGTTTTGGTCAAAATGTATTTTTCAAATGTCGGCAAAAAATCGCGTTGCAGTGCTCGTAGGCGGTGCATACTGCATGTATAGTTGTGGCATGCCATCGTTGCACTTATGTGTAGATACTCGCGAAGTTTTTTATTATACTCGCTTATATCCACGGTTCCTTAGTTTAAGGCTTGCATGCAAGTGATACGAAAAATCTTGGTCGTTTCGTTACGTAAGTCTACTTCCGGAGTTGATTCGGTTTTTAAATTAGGTTGGTTTGTTGGATGCTATTTGTAAAAAAAGTAGCAATACGTTCGAGTATTCTTTATTAAATGAAATATTGAATATGATTTTATACTAAACCTAGAATTAGTTATGTGTATTTGAATATTAAGGTATATTTTTAAGACCATTTTCGCTTTTTGATTTTGTTATTTTGTTATTGGTATTTTGACGGGGGTATGTAATATGTAAATTGTTAAAGGAAATATCAAGTCTTTTAACGTTTTGTTAATTTTTGCACAAAGTAAATACATGCTTCATTTACTTTAGTCGACAAAGGTGAGAGAGGTGATTAATAAATAATTGATATTAATTACTAAACTACTCTTTACGTAATACTTAGATATAAAAAACAACCTTAAAAAGTTATTTAAGTATAAAAAAGCGTAAAAAATTTAAAGTTAAAAGTATCAAGACAGTTGGTCCTCGGCAAGCGATAGTTCACTCGCGAGCAAGCCAGCACGATCACCTATCTCTCTCGCACCGGTGCAAGTTTTTTCCGAGATACGTTTTTATGCCATCTTGCAGCCCTTCGCGTTGCTGACAATATATTTTTTGTTGATACACATTAATTCTACTTGCTAGGTGGTCTTGTTTAGTTATTTTTTTCTATGAGTTATTCTAGTTAGTTTAGTTATTTAGTTAGTGTTAATTGATGTCGTGGCTAATGAGGCACTGAGATTTGTTTTTGCGATACGGAAGTAAGGAAGCTATGTTGTTAGTCATTCAGTGTAGACAGAATGAAGACATTTGAACTGAGACATTTTAGACTAAACGTTTTAAAGGTCGTGTTGCTATCCTTAACGATAGAACGCCTAATTTTATAAAAAACAAAAGAGAGTTTCTTTAAAATCGATTTCAAATGTTTCTATTGAATTCAAAACAGAAACAATCATTTGTGAGTTGATGAAGGATTTTTTTTTTAATTATGTGGGTAGTCATTATTATTAAATTAATGTCATTATAAAAAATTATATAGTTTATTTCACTCTTATTTAATTTAGGTAAAATCGTGTCAATTGAAATTTTAAAACAGACCTAACAAAAATCGTTACTAAAATCAATAGCAAAAACAGGGTTAAAAACGACATAAAAATCGCAATGATTCCGTCAACAACTTCCAATTAGCCGGTAGAGCGCGCCACTAAATGATTTAATAATCGTATGTCGTATAAAAACCCTAGTGCTTAGGACACCACTTAGTACTCAACCGAGCGACTAATGTTTCAAATGAAGGGGCTGTAATAACTAGTTTCATGTTGTATTGACGTATTGTTAGATTTTTAACGATATATTTACTGCAAAAATATATTTGACGTAAATAAAAAATATAAAAAAATTGCAACAGTCCAAATTCTGTTTAAAAATAAAAGAAAATTGTAACTTCAAGTTTTAAGGTACAAATAAAATTATAATTTATTTAATATTGTCATTTTACAAACATTAAAACTGATTGACTTCGATTGCGTTTCATACTTTTTATAACGAGAATGATTTGATGTAACTTGATTCCTATTATAGGGTTAATTATTATCAAAATACTGTGTATCAATACTAATTAGGTCTATAACTTTACAAGATACAGTATACCTAACACATCCCTACATAACTTATTCCAACATACCTATACATACAATAGCTATACCTATACTTCTTCCTACATATCGTCCCGCCTACAATTTGAAAACAAAACACACTTTGCATATTAATAGTAAGAGAGACAGACAAACGGAAGGGCCGATAAAAAGTGTTCTCACGTTACCATGGCAACGCAATAGTTGCTACTGACTGATTTATGATGACATCGCCATTGCAAGCCAATTACTGGCAACATTCATAACTTAAATGTCTTAATAGTCATAACACCTCGCGTAGGGTTAAGAATGAGTAGACATTTAAGTGTTAACTCAGTATTAATGTAGGGGGTTGGTTTCGTTTGTAGGGTTAATAACTGAATGCGCTAGAAGGGTAATATTTTTCGAATGTATGTATGTGTATGTATGTATGTACGTCCATTTCTTTGGGTGACGCTTCAAAATTACGGATTGATGGCTATCAACATAATCTATGAGTTGTCATTCGGGATTCGTGTCAATCGGGGAAGTACCTAACATAGTCTATAATTATCTAGGTATTTTTTATATGATACCCTCTCCAAATAATATTTAATTTATTAAGTAAGTTTATCTTGTAACAGATAGGTACATTATATAATTAAAAAAATAAACTAAATAGTAACGTTAAATAAGATACTTAGATAAATTTGTTGATAAAATTCTTTAAAATGTAAATCTTTTAAGAATTAAAGAAAGCTTGAAACTCTTATACAATTTTACAAAAATAGAACTGAAAATATTAAATGCATGTTAAATATAGTCCGAATTAAAGATATAAAAGAAAATAAATTAATTAGGATAATATATAATTAATTAATTACGATTGTACCCCATCTTACATAGCATAAATGTACAGTTCATTGTAATTATAAAACAATTTATAGAAGGCTTGTTCGTTAGCTCGTAAGGTAATTTAAATAGTGGGTATTGAACAACTAAACGTAGTTAGTAGTTAGTGAGTACTTTCAGATCTTAGATAGGTAGTAACATACTTGTTAATTACATTAAATCACATCACAGTGTTATTTATTTAGTAATTTTGTACATTGCAAGTTTACGGTAGGTAAATATCGGGAGGATATGTACAATTATTATTCTCTGTAATATTGTCAAAGATGTTTGAACGTCAGGCCAAAAATATATAGACTCAGGCTTCGGAAGAAAAAAACATAACGTCAATAACAAAATTATCTTTTGCGTGTACTTTTCCTTAATTTGCGTGTAAATTTTACCTACGAAACTTAGTTTTAGGTCTTTGAATATCTCTACACATATTCACGATGATAATTTGTTGGATAAAATTATTAGTTAATACGTATTTTTCTTTGTTCCAAGGAAAAAATAATAACAAAAAAACTGCGACTTTAAACATGGTTTCTTTTAAATAAAATATCCACTAACAAATATAAGGTACATTTGTAGTACAAAACGAGAATTTGTAAAAAGAGGCAACAAATGTAAGAAGGCAAGAAACGCTGTAAAGAGGCAAGAATTGGATGCTACGAGGTAAGGCAGAATGGCGTTCGTTAGTCAGTTTTAATTTCAGCTAATTTTTATCTGTGAGCCGAGTCGTCGCCTTTTTTACTGTAGCACGGGCCATTAGCTCTGAAGAGACTGCGATTTAATGCCTTGGTACTTGATAAGAAATGGGAAAGAAATAAATTATTAATATACAGTTTTTGGAAGACATTTACAAATTGGGATGATAAGTTTTATACAAGTTTTTTACGTAATCGATAAAGATTTTCTGGCGATACCAAAGCTAACTTAGTTTAGGGTAACTTTGTGTAAAATAAAAAAATAAAAATTCTGTGAATTTTCTTTGATAGCCTAAAGTAGTCTAAATTATTATAACTAACTTATCTTTAAGTATAGAAATAGAAATAGATTCCGTAAAACATTTTTCTTACTGTTTAAGAGAGTAACTAGCGAACTTTAAAAAAAAACAAACATTTTTTAAGCATGTCTACAAAAGATATTATACGGTCCAAGAAATAAATATTTCATTCAAGTACCAAGACCGTCCGCCCGCATACGTCGAGGAAATCTAATTTTTACCAAGTTTTTCTCTTATTCCGCTGCCCCAGGGGGCGCTGTTTTCCTGCCAATTTGTAGTGTTTGTGAAAATTTAACCTTAAGTTGTCATGTCGCCAGTCGGAAACCATGGTTAATTTAACTACTTCATTTATGATAATAACGAATAAATTAGTTTGACGGTATAATATTTTTAATAAAAACGTCAAATATATTTTTCTTTTTAGTACCTATGTGTAGTTGGTAAAATTAAGTCTTAGTAAATTTATAACTATTCATAATGTATTTCGTAAGTAATCAAAGCGTTTATTTAAATTAAATAAACATAGAACTCAGTGTCCTTGTGTTAAACACAATTTGTGTTTAATTAGATGAAACATAAAAAAATACTTCGTTATCTATGGTACTCTCCGTTTAAAGATCTTAAAACTTGATCTAATCTATAAGTTAACCCATAAAAAACGTTAACCGAAGCAGGTGTACGAAAAAACTGTGTTTTCAGGCGGCGTAACAAACTTTTCTAATAATGTGTTGCCGAGTTAAGAGAGTCTTACCGCTAATTGCGAAATAAATTTCCAAGTTTCCCCAAAAAACGCTTCCGCCCGTTGAGTTATGACGCCGCGGAAAAAACCGTGTTCCGTTGTCGCTTTAAGTGCTGGTGAAGTTTCTCCAAACGGGTGGAGAAGTGGAGAATATAATTTAGCTATTTCACAGGTGGTAAGGATTTGGAGAAGTATTGAATTGCTATGAAGCGTGTTCAATTATGCTGACTTATTTATATGACTTATACCTACTAGCTTACCTACTTATAAGCAACGCGAGGTAACTTAAGAAATGAAATTAGTAGTAGATTGTTAAAACTTACTCTTTATTTATTTATTGACTTGGCAAACCGTAAATACTCGTAGCTTTTTAGGTAATTTTCACACGTAAAAAATCAATTCATATGACACACTATTTAGGTATTGGGAAATTAACCGTAAAAAAATAATTGCTTGAAATTATAAGGCGCTTAAGATTTACAATAACGTATTTAAAAACATAAAATTATACTGCAATAATTATTTATTTACACATGAAAATTTCACACGTAGCCGTACACGTAAACAGTAAGTATGAAAAGAAATTCACACGATATATCGTTGAAAATTGTCTTTTCAAACTTAATAACCGAAATATTTTTAAATATCATAAAGACAGGAAAAGTGGCCGTCTCCTTTATAATTTGAAAGCGTAACGCTTAAAAATATCCAATTATGAATACGACAAGAAAGGGGTGAAAAATATTGCGGGCGGAAGAAAAATGAGAAAAATCAAGACGGAGAGGGTGTATAATTGTATTTTAACTTCTGTTTTTGTTACACTTTGTGATACTTTTTACAGTATTTTGTGTCAAATTTGTTTTTTTTTAATAGTTATGTAAGTAACAAATAAGACTAGATTAAAGTTTTGATACTAGATAGGGTAAAAATTAAAGGGAACTGACCACTTGATTACACCAATGCAAAATTCAAAGTCGTTTATTCATGTAGGTATCAATGATACACCTATGCATGTCGCCTGATATTTAATAGTACTTTAGGGTTAACTTTTAATATGTAGACGAGGTCCGGATTGCTTTATATTTTTACATGAAATTTTTAAATGGATTGATTGCAAAACAAAACTTGTACATTTCACTATTTTCTTTAAACCTAAGCTTGATAACGCTTAACCATATATCTCTACCATATATCTCTACCATAAAGAATAGAAATAAAGCTGCAATCGATTGCAAATATAAAGTTTCATCAACTAAAACTAGTTTCAAACGCAATGAAGAAAAATTGTACGGTTCGCAAAAAAAACCAACCCTCTCAGTTACAACGTCACACCTAATAACTTGAAGTATAAAAAACGTCCAGTTAAGTGTCTACCGGAGAATCTTTCAAAACCTATTAACTTTAAAAGCAGTTCAGTCATTAAACCGTTTTTTTAAACGTCCTCGCTTCGAACAATTTTTCCTCCCTCGGACACTTTTCATAATTATCACTGCCACCCCCCAACCCCCTCCCGTCCCGCTTTTACAAGATGTTACAGTCAAAGTTAAAAATACAATTATGTTATATTATCGCTTTACTATAAAAACTCATTTGGACATAACTGTACAACTGTACTTAAGAACTATATTTTGAAAATCTTTTTTTTTACTTTTTCCATTAATGATCGTATCTATGTTTAGGGTTTATCATAAGGGTTATAAATAATTAGATTGGTATTGATATGTTATGTTTTAAAGTGATAATTAAGAGTCAAGTATCTTTGATAATAATAGAAAACCCGGTGATTGTGATAATTAAATCTGGGTCAAAATATCATCTACATAAAAAACACCCGTAAAAGCTGTTTAACACAGTGAAACATTAAAAAACCTGACAAAAAAGTTACTGGAAGAAAAACAAAAAGATCTCATAAGACAGACAGGCCAAATATAAACACATAAAGTACCATGTCCGTTTATACATCATTAAAACATTTTAAAACAATATATAAAGGCACCGACAAAAACACGATTTGATTTACTCCACGATGACTTAAAAAACTTTCGCACGAGTACACCAAGCCCCAAAAAAGTGGTGCAAGAACAAAAAAGTAACACATGTTGGAGCCTACGTCAAAATCGTCTCAATTTCGAACCGAAAAACAATTGCGATTTGAATTTTAAATTTGGAACGCGGTCATTTTCTTTCGATTTTTTCGTAGTGCGCCGCCGCAATAAATCTCGGCGCAATAACTATAAATTCATTGCAGATCGACATGCAAATGCTGATGATTTTTTTGGCAACGTTTAAAGTACTTTTGTTACAGATTTGGATGCTATGGAGTTGCTTTCGTTAGTAAAGTGTTACAGTTAAACTGACTAAGAAACAAAAGGTAACGAATTTTATTTTTATAAGACAAAAATGTCGTCGACTTTTTATGGATTCTGCTAAATATTGTATAGATAGTGCAGTTCCACAATTTGGACTTAGATTTTAGATAGCTTTAAAAAGTTATATGCTACATTGTAGTTGTGTTTTGATTTAAAAAAACTCGATAAAATATATCATCAATAATTTACATAATTTTACAAAAAATACCTAATTTCAGTGCATCATAATGTATGCATAATAATTAGGTACATTTGAAAGAAAATTAACTGTGCAAACTTATTTTCACAAACATAGTATCTACCATAATTTATTTTTACCATTGTTCAACATAAAAAACAAATGAATGTTTTTTTCGTATTGTCACTACACTTTTTAGCAACTCCACAGTTTCTCTGTACAAAAGCACAAAAGATCAAGTACATACAAAAAGTAATTTTTATTTTCCCCCAGTGTACTTTCCGCCTTACATCCGTTGGATGCTATATTTTATTTTTTTAAGCACCTGTGTCTCGCGATGTTTTGCATGTTGCGAAAGCTATAAAAAGAGTTCAATAAAGGGATGGTATTAATTTATTATCTACATCTGGAGTTTGCGAATTAACTTAGACTTAGGGTCGTAGGAACCACGCTATATAAGTTTACCTTTTTTTCATTTGTATGGATACACCCTCAGTGTATGTGCAATTTTGAATTGTCAACAAAAACTTGTAATATTAAAATAACATTTATTTTTAATCTTATTTTTATAATCTATAAGGTGTTTTATTGTTAAATAATCCAGATAATATATTCGTTTGTACCTACTTCAGCAATTTTTTTATGTTTCTTTTTAACACAATCCAGTGTAACTGAAACACTTTTATTACTACAAAAAAAATAATGTTACGCCCTAATCTCTATACAACTTAATAAACGACTGCATTCTACGCTTAAAATCGGGTAAAAAAACTATTTGCATTTACAGTGCAGTTACAGAGATTTCTCCTTTTTATTGCAACGTAACAAGCCGAAATGCAGATGCGATGCTTCCTGGATCGAACATTACACCTTGATCGCAGATGGCGAAAAAAAAACTAACTACAATCTCGATTAAATAAATTGTTAACACGCCCAAGGCGTTATCGTTAAGGATTTTTATCTAGATCGTCTAGGTTTCCGTAAAGAATAATTAACTCTAAAGATCGTGCCTAGATATTTATGGGACCCGAGCCCTAGGCTTTCGCCTCCCTAGATCTAAAGATTAAACCTATTGTTTTAGTCATAAAGCTTAACATGTATAGACAAAAACATGCGGTTGATACAACACTATGCTATGTGTGTTAAAGTCGGCGAAAACATGGAATTACTGAGTTTATGTTAATTCTAAATAGTGAAATGTTGTAGTTTTGTTTTTGTAGGTTGTTAAAAGTTCAGACCAAAAATATTTAAGCCATTTTTTTTTTTACATAAAACAAACTAGCTGCCAGCTTCGAGATGTTAAGTAATCGTCAATTGTTAATAATTAATTTAAAAATAAGTATTATAAAATGTCTGCTAGAGAAGATAGAAGAAAAGTTACTAATAATGTCTTAGAATTATCTTAAAATTAGTAGGTATTTGGAAACCAATACCCCAGGTATATTATATGGCGTAGCGGTTGTATGTGTGATTGAAAAATTTTAACCACCCAAATTAATGGACGTTTTTCTTTACGTAAACAATTACTATTCGTAATAATAAAAAAAAAATATCGTAAAATATGTTTTGCTCATCTGAAATTATTTAAAAAAAATTGTTGTGTTGCAATAAATTTGGTTGAAGTATAGTCTACATTTTTTCTTTAATATTTTGTAAGTGACTAAGTTAGTCGATTTGAAATTGTAAGTTGCTGAAGGACTAAATAATAAAAAAACAAAAATTTGCAATATTATAAGAGCTACGAAACAAAACTCAGTGAATTTCATATATCAATTAATTCAGCTAATTGTATATAACCAAATTAAAATTATTTAACACAACAATAACACCGTAATTTATAATTAAAATCAATCAAAATTTTAATTTAAACAAATTGTTATTAAACCATTTATTGATAACCATAAATTAAAATAGTTTCCATGCGTTAAAATTGACCGGGAAAATATCGTGAAAACTTAACATAATTAATATATCTATTTTAAAACTATAACGGGTCACTCACGATTTTTTGTTTTCATCTTTGATTTATTGATGTATTGATTTGGTGTAAACAAACAAATCGTGAGTACCCGTTATAGTTTTAAAACGCTAAGTGTCCGCGATGATAAAAGTTTAGAATCTTTAATATTATTATAATCAATCGCACATACAACTACTACGCCCCTAACATTGGAAGATAACAATACACATTGAAACAGGTGCCAACTCACTCGCTGTAGTGTTGTCCAGCACTCTTCCAATGTTCGCTCACTGATGCTCTGACCCGACCTCGCTTGTTGCTGTTAAAAAAAAAGAAAATCAAAGTATTTTTTCTCATTTCTTCTTCTCTATATAAAAACACCTTTAATAAACGCTAACACACTTATACCCCCGCAGTTGGATTCCCTGTGTCGCGGGTGACATGGACGACACAAATAACATCACTAACACCCATGACCCGAGAACAAACGTTTATCTGTCACATAAATATCTGCAAGCCGGGAATGGAACCCGGGACCTCTCACTTAGGGGGCAGGATCACTACCAACTAGACTACGGGGTCGATAAATCTTTAATCGGGAGTAGATTAAAAAAAATACGCGTACCTATCATTAATACTTATGAATTTAGAGTTTGATAAATTTTGATGATTTTAAATTTTGAGTTTTTTGTTATTTATACATATAGGTAGCAATAATAGGTTTTTGCACGTATTTTTTTAATGTGTCTCCGTTTCGAAAGGGTGCTTTGATAATAGTTTATATACAAGCATACTTTTGGCAAAAAAAATATATTTATTTATAATTATAGAACGAATTTTAATGTTATCAATTTTAAAATTAAAGCTAGGTTAGGTTATGAAAACAATTTTTTTTTTTTATTTTCAATTTTATAAGACTCTAAATTATTACGACGACATGGCACAAAATCATAATTTCCAATAACAATATTTAATTTAAGTTTCCAATATCGTTAACATAATTTAAAAATAAATTAACAACACCAGCAATTACAAACTTTACGGCAAAGTTGAAAAACTTTTGGCAACTTTCAAAAAGGAAAGTTACCTTTGAAAGAACATAAGAATTTTTGAGATGATTAAATTTATGAAATGTTTCAGTGCCATAGTTTTATTATTTCAGAATTTAAATACAATTGTTTGGTTTATTTTTGAATAATTCATTCGCATTTCTTCATTCCTATAAGTAAGTAATATTTAAACAAATAACATCACGAACACATATTGCGAACTTATGTCACAAAAAAGATAAAATTCGAACCCGGAACCTTTCCACGACTTCCAAATTAATCGTCGTACTTCAAATACAAAACAATTAAATCTACCAAACAATTGTATAGTCTACTATTTGACCTAAAATTGTGGTCGAAGTTTGACCATAGATTCTCTATAATAATAAATGGTGATATTTACCAATGCGAAAGGCAGCATGGCGCTTCGGTCTCCTAAAGGAGGCTCTGCCCCCGGGGACTGCGCTGCAGGCTGTATTACAACATTATATTACATTAAAAACATTATTAATAATACTTAATTAGCCTTAATACTATCTTAATATAATAAAAAAAGCATACGTGTGCAAATGGAACGATTATGATAAAAAAATTGTGAGGTAAGGTAAGATGGGTAAGACTAACACACGGGGCAAGACTAACACTGTCTATTATCTCGATACGTATAGCTTAAATACGAAATTCTTACAGTCTGTAAGATAGAACAAACGTAAATGTTCTCGGCTAAAACACACACATGTCGTTTCTTTAAGTGCATATCGAGATAATAGACAGTGTTAGTCTTGCCCCGTGTGTTAGTCTTACTCCACCTTACCTCATATCAGAGGGATTGAGTATGGTTTCGAATCAATATTGGACCTGGAGGGTGGTGCTGCTGATGAAGTATCTCGACTTCATGGGTCCAGCCAAACTATTAGAGTTATTAAAACGCCGTCATAGCAAAAGTTGTCCTTTATTATGAGCATTTACTAAAGGTACAAGAAAATTTAAGATCGGGATTATCTGATGTCCGGGTTTCTAGTATTTTATAAAATGTAAAAGGTACTCAAAATCAATGTCTGATTAGTAATGTCTGTTATGTATCATCGATCATGGAAAAGGATCATAAAGTAAGTTTATTTTTTTTCTTTAAGTTTTCTTTTGTCCAGTGAAGATATTAATATTAAATGAGATACTAAAATGTACAATCATTTAATTGTCAATCCTATAAAATACATCTAGGTACTAATCAAGAGGGGGTTTCTTCTAGACATTATAATTCCTTAACTGCTTACAATCTACATCTTATAAACTATCTTCTTAGGGATCGTTCAAGTATTTCGTAACGCAATTATTGAAGGTTTTTGAGCCCCCCTCCATGTAACGCGTCGTAACGTTTTCTATACCCTCCCTAAACGTTACGTAACACACTAATGACCATTTTTATCTTAAAATATTAGTATTTTTCTCCTTAGTTTTTTTAGTAATAAAAAAAATGTTACGTAACGCGTTGTTTATTTATTCCCTTCTGCCTATGTAACCTATAACATTTTACCAGCCCCCCCTTCCCCCCAAATTGCTTTACGTAATACTTGAAAGACCCCATATCAAAAATTTAAACTTCATTCTATAGCAGTGCCAAGCAAAATACGATAGCTGCGAAAACTTGTTAAATAATAACATAATAATGAAGAATAATAATTCAGTCACATGCATAATTAATAGCAGATAATTATTATTTAATAATAAACAAACTGTCAGCAAATTTCAATTCAATCTAACCACAAACAAACTTACAAATATTATTAAATTATTATTATTATTATCCGTAAATAAAATGGAAGTTAAGGAGGTTAGTAAATATGTATAACAAATATTGATATACCTGCAGAATATGCACATGTGTATATACCCGTGTAGGTATATACAGAACATACTAGTATATACAGTATTCTATGTGGGTTTCTCAAAACGAAGCGAGGTCGGGTTGCAAGTAATATAATAAGTATATTAAAAGATTTCACCCATCGATGCCCAAAAAGTATGCGAAACTCTAGAAATAATTCAATCGATTGAACAATAACATGAACATAGTCAATACTTGTACAAGTTAATGGTATATCAATCCTTCCGTGCCCTACAGAGCACGTAAATAACTCCCAGTAGTCTTTGTTTTGGCAGTCGTTAAGCTTTGTCGGTTGTTTTACGGATGAGGCGAACTTTTGAACCGGCTTACTCCGCCACTAATTGGCTGTTACTAACCTGTTATAGTTATTACTAACTTATAACTTGACTTTAAATTGGTTATATTTCGTAAGCCTTCTTATAGGAAAATAAAGGTTGGTTAATACCTTATTACACATATATTAACGATAACTACCTACATAAGTTTAACAGAGATAATTAGTGCCCCGCCCTCGCTTCGCTTCAATAGACATTTTCAAAGATTTTATAAAACTATTTCCCAGTATAAAAAGTATTCTAAGTCCAGCTCCACCAAAAGATACAAATATGAAAAGTTTCATCTAAAACGATTTAGTAGTTACCATGATGTCAGATATGTATAAAAAAGTTTATACTAAAATTTTCAAAAAATATTGACCGTAACTGACCCCGTTATTATATTTATTTCTGGTAAGTATCTATAATTAATAACTAATGAGGTTTCATCACAGGTAAATAAAGTGCTAATAGATTGGCTATTGAAGACAGTAGTTTTTAAAATTGGGATAGATAGACTTTTTAGTCCAGATTGCTCTACCATGACTTAAATTAATCTATAATCGCATAATTTAGCAACAATGATAAGAGTAGTAGGATATAAATAGAAAAATCGCTACAGATAAATAACTAAAGAAGCATAAGTATTACTCTATGATATAAAGATTGAGATTCGAATGACCTAATGAAATGAATGATTTCTACTAATGCGCCTCTTTTGAACTTTGATATTATTTCAATGTGTAAAAGCATGTCAGATTTAATTATATCTTCTAGTCCCAATACTTAATCAGTAAAGTAGTAAGCAAGCACCAAAAAAAATTGGCAAAAAAAAAACAAAAAAAAATAAAGCACAAACCACACGCACTCGAGCATAGAGAGAAAATATTATTTACATCGATATTAGTGAGGGATGACAGTAAATTTACCAGCGCAAACGGTACGTGGGATCGCTCGCTCATTGTGGAGTCTGCTGATGGTGACTGCTGTTGCTGTTTAAAAACAAACACGTCAAAAAATTTTTTCGAAAAAAAAAATTCGAAATTTTTCTAAAATATGTAAGAAACAGGAGAAACTGTGGCGTGGTGAAAGAAAAAATTAGGACATTTCCGCGTTCTAAATTTAAATCGTTTCAAATATAAATGGAGACAAAATTATAACACATTTAAATTGAAGTAGTGAAAAGTACCGATTGCGTAATAAATGTTAAATATATTGGTTACTTAACTAGAATTTGAAACTATAATAAATTTACGGTGTTTCGTATTTCTTGCTATCCGATAAGTCCTTAAACATTTTAATACAATACATTTTAATTCATATACATATTCATAATTTTATAATTGAACTCATTAATAATGATTCTAATAAGCGATTTGGTGGTGTTGAACAATAAGAATTTCATGAAGTATTCATTTTGTATTTTTGTGTTGAATAAAAGGTGTTCTAATGCTATTTTTCTAATTTTAATCGAATTGTATTATTACTAATGTAGTTTTAAGACCAAGTCAATGAGTGACTACTAGAACTCCTAGAAATTCAAAAATAATTCCTCGGAGCGATGGCGAAAATGGATCGTCCATTTCATCCGTAAAATTTTTGTAAAATAAATTTAAGTTTTTTTTATTTCATTTACGATTCTTTTTTTTTATTCAACAAAGATACTAATTAATACACAATGCTTTATAAAATCTGCACCTTATTTTGTACATTGAGTTTTAAAAACCTATAAACCAATTTGTTTCAAATTACCTCTTATTTCGGTTTCCTATCTAACTAATTCGGTTTCCTCAGAATACAAATACCTACTCTTATCAAAGTTTAATTTCTATGATAATAAATACCTACTTAATACATGACATAATAATTTACTGTAGGTACCTACTATACAAATTACGTAATTATGTGATAAAAAAAATTACATTACGCAAATAAGTATGGAGGGTAAATTTACCCTGACACGTATTATTCAATATAAAACATTGTATAAATCGAGGATGATTATTATATCTATTGCGTTACCTAATATTTTGATAGGTGAGTTAAATTTTTCCTTATAGTATTTGTTTTGTATATTAGAGATTTTTTCTTTACATATTAACTAGAACAGCAATAGTTATTATCCTAGCTGTAAATACTCTTATTTTATATTTTTGAGTACAGTATTTTTATAATATAATTATTATCTTTGCACTTTTATATTATTTTACAATTTAAATAATCTAAATTCAATTGGTTTTTTTGATCCAAAATTATATTCAAATATGCACCTTATATCTTCAACATAAGGAAACCTCTCAACTACACTTGGGTAAACATTGTTTTCATAACAACCTCTCGACTTTCAACAATAGAAAAATATTAATAAATCAATTTTTAATTAACCGTTCCAAGAAAAAAATTAACCACAATAGCAACAAGCACTTCTGAACCGTTAAATCTAAATTTTCGAAAAAAACCGACATGAATGCGAAATAGGATCGTATCGAAGACCGGTTTCAATTCAAAATTAAAAACAAAAAAAAATTGAAATGAGAACAGATTCGTCGCACAAATAACTGTCAACACCCCTTCCGTGAAACAAAGCGCGGTAAAAAATTAAAAAAAATAAAATCACAATGAACCCTAATCCCGCGGCGTGGGAATAGACAAATGTCGGCCGAAGGTGAATGAATTCGAAACTAATTTAAAACGCAATATTATTTCGTCTCCGTTTATAAATTTCAATTTTAAAAGACATGCACTGCGGCTTAGGTCGCTACTTATTTTACTTTAATAACACGAATGTAATTTAAAAACGAATAACTAACAAAGTTCCAAAAATAATTTTGTCTGATTGTTTTAATGTTCACCACATGTCGAAAAACAAAAAAGAAAACATTTGTTTGTAATTTAAAACTGTCGACAACTCGATGATAAGCAAGTACCGAAATAATAGAATTATCAGTGATTACAGTAATTTACATATTCTTTGTTGAACCGAATGCGACAGAAGGACAAAAACGATTTAATAATAAGTTTCCGAGGCCCTTAACCCTTTAACAAAGAATTACAATATGTTGTTTTGTTAGCGTCTTCTTTTTTTGAGGAAGTAGGGATCATTTGAATTTGGAACGAGTTTCTTGGGAGCCGCGGGAGCCGCTAAGGTCAGTCCATCAACATGTCTTGGCAAAGTAAGACGTTGCGTTACTTATTTTATTTTACAAAATATTTTCCATTTTGTTTGAGCTAGAAATTTTTTAAAGATTCAAAAGTGCGTGTTGAAAAATTAAGTCAATTTTTTTTTTTATTTCAATCAAATTCTATTATTTTATTAACGACGTACCGATTTTAAAATAATTTACTCATAGATAATGGTGATTTCTAGCCAATATTTAGAACTTATTAAGTTCTAAATTCAAATTTTTAACTGCATCGGAAAGTGCCGGCGGGAAAGAATTTTTCTAAGACGAGTAAAATATTTTTTCCTTCTTAAAATATCTAATTGAGGTTTTGCTTTTAAAACTTACACTTTAGTCACCATTAGTCACCATTTGTAAAAAAATAAACATCTTTTTTTTCGAAAATAATGAACTGGTCCTTCAAAGTCTATCTATAAACTCCAAAAAGTTTGGTAAACCGCCTACAACTAGTCCTCCGAAAACATGAACCAACTTCACCCAGAACATAAGTA